>VZSC01013697.1:204717-260328 GCA_013398225.1 Steatornis caripensis | reverse complement strand
ATATTCCCTTTCCATCACATGCCAGAAAGAAGACAATAAAACTGCCATAGCAGAATAGACTGCAAGGTAAGTAACTGTTTTCTAGTTCTTTAAGACAACTTGTAAAAAGAAAATAGGCAGTTTTTTATAACCATAGTTGAAAGACTTGACATATTTATCTTGAAACCTGGAGGAATTTTTATGTCATCAGTAAGTTCTGACCTATTGATCTGCCTTCCATCTGATGACACCATTTATACTCATGCAGAGCACAATCAATAGTATGGAAAAAACATATTTTTCCCATATTACAGTGATATTTTAATTGACAGTATAGTCAAGGGAGAAAGCTTCAATAACAAAAAAAATTTAAATAAGAAATACAGTTTGGGGTTTAATAGCTTGGCCATATTGATTTTTACCAGGGTTATTTGCCGTATTTTACCATCAGAGGTGTTGTCATCTCTGTAAAAGCCTTTTTTCCAATTAACTATTTTCAGTTGGATAACCAAATAGGCTTACTGAGGGTTTAGTATGCTTTCCTGAACTATAATAGGCCAAACTTTCCTACCCCACAGTACTGGCAACTTTCTGACCCATATCCTCTGACTCTTCGGGATCCTTTAAGTTAAACATTTTTCAAAAATATGAAAAAACCCAGTTCTTTCCCTAGTCTAAGTAGCATACACAATCATGTCTCAAACCAAAGATGTTTCCATACAGAGGTTGTGTTAGGAGGAGGGAAAGAAAGAGGATCCTCTTTCTGATGCTCCAGCAACAGCAGAAAGTCTTTAGAGAAACCTAGGCTTAGGTGCTGGTCTTCAGCAACATTGACTGCTCATTACTGAAGAGGAAGATGCAAAAAAGCCCGACGTCTCGACCAGTCTGACCTGGAAGAAAAGTCCTTCCTCACTCCAAACCCAGCAACTGACGTTCCACAGAGTATGTCTCATGGGTTAAAGCTTACCTGAAAGCACTGCTCAGATAAATAAGACTATACCTTGTCTATACCTTCACAGCTTTGACTGACTATGTCAATCCAGTACACACTGGAAACCAAAACAGGACAGATAAATTTCCTTATGTTGCTGTTGTCAAATTCATACCCTTGTAACACATTTGGGGACAGGAGACCAGAGTGATTGAAATGCAGGTAAAAAATGCTAATTGGCCTTTAACGTAAGGAAACTCAAAGAAATTGGCTTGGGCTACATGATTAGCAGCTTATGTAATCTAATTTAGAAAGCAATAAATATTGAAAACAGCAGCCCCTGGGGAGGTGAGGGGAACTCTACACATAGATGTCCAACACAGTGAAGAAGGCTGAGTCCAAGGTGGAACCACAATGCCCAGGTGTCAGGCTGTCAGCAGACTCGGACATGTTGAGAAGTTAAGACTGGTGTCATGTTACCCCAGATCTGGGGTGCTGGCCACAGTTGGACTGGAGGGTCTTGATTATTGTGAGAAGTCTGTGAGTGTTGTGGAACATAAATCTTAGAATAGAAATTATTACTCGCCTCCTATAACTTATTAAATAAAATCAGCTTTACGTGTCACTGAGTGATGTGGTTCTGCTCTCATGTCTGTCTGATTCAGATTCTCTCCAGGGCAGCATAAGAGCAAGAATAGCACAGCTGACATTTTGGGCCATTGGATTTGCTGAACGTTATCTGAACACTGGTGCTACCTCCTCTCGGGTTCCCTGCATTCAGAGATGGCTAATATCTGATATTTCAGAAGAAGAGGGGAGGAAAAATAAAACATAATTAAAAAGAAAAAAATCTTTCTTCCCTCTGCAGTGATTTTCTATTTTCATAGCCACTCCCATGAACATCTTTTGTGTTGTTCCCCTACAAGAGTAGCTGGTCTTGTGAACAAATACCAAGAAATAATAAAAAGCATCGACTGCGTGAAATGCCTATGGAGATGACACGAAATGCTGCAACTCTACTTGATTCTTCTCATTATAGCCCAGAGTATACACATGTGCTTTTAACCATTTGTTGAAGGAGTCTGCAGCTCTCTGCTGAGCCATTGTGACTTCACACAACTCCAGAGACGCTATGCCTGTCAGTGCAGTGCCCCGTCTCTGTCATCGTTCACTTTAAGAACAAAGTCAGAGAAATGGCTAAGGAGTTCATCTAGCACAAAGTAGCTTGAATCCCTCTGGGCCCTGAAACATTCAGCNCTATCAATATCTAATTTAGAGGAAATTCTTGAAATGTAGTATAAAGATACTGGAGGCCATTAGGCTTTATTATTCCCCAAATAATCAACTATTTTTTCCATGTCTTTCAGTTTGATGAGTTTATCAATTTAATGAATGACAGTTGCTCAACTCAGACCATCTGTCAAATTCAGAAGACACCATGAAAAAAAGTCTGAGTTAGGCGAAATATCGGAAATTTTAAAAGAGAAAGGATTGTAAGAGGATATCTGATATTGTTTTAGCACTCATCCTTTGGGAATTGTAAGTTCCCTGTAAACATCACAGAAAGAAATGCCGAAGGATTATTCACCTGAAACCAGCGAATGAAGAAAAACACAGCTGGAAGAGTAAAAAAGAAAAGTGTTCGCTGTGCAACAGCAATGAATTCATTAACTCTTCAAAAGGAAGATAACAGATGCTGTCAATACTGTATTTGTATCTACGCACAACATAATAAAAGGTAAGGGATGTGGGGCAGCTGAAAGTTTTGTAGGGTCCTAAACTAGTTTTGATACAACGAAAACCTGAGGCTTAAGCCATTGGGGACGTTTCCTGTAAAATGATACAAAAAGTAGATACTCCTTATCCCAAGACTGGTTTTTTCTGCTTTACTAGGCTTGTTTTAGTCCTTTTGCTATTAAGCAAGAGATGGAGTGACATAGATTCCAAAATCCTGGAGCTACTAAATCAAAAGGTCTATTGCTGATTGATTTTAAAAAGTGAAATCACATATAAATGAGAAAAGTAGTTAGAGAAAGGTTAAAGAGATTAATCATTCCCAGTGGCACAGTGACTATCTAATACCACCATATGGCTTCTCAAAGTAAAGGAATACAACCTACTAGCAAAGACTTGTTGATATCCAACAGGCGAAGGGGTATCATTAGAAAGGGAGATCCCTTAAAAACCTTAAACTATGTTGAAATTTGGATAATAGAAGGAATAATAATCACTAAAAGGTCAGTTATATGTAAAAACACAAAATGGCAGCATAAAAAAAAGTGTATGAGAAACTATTTGCATATATCACAAAACTAAATAATAAAACCATTTTCAAACAGATGATGAAGAAGCCTTCTAGGGAGTCTGTAGAATGAGGAAATGAATCAACGCATGAAAAGCGCACACATAGGAAAGGAGGCCATAGCAGAAAAGAAAAATTACTTGTTTCTGTCCCTGCTTAACATGGATAAGTTCAGGGAGGTTCCTGAGTTGAGCCTTTTTTAGCCATAGACACATTAAAGAATACATCCAACTGGCAGCATAAGTTATTGAAGGAATAGATAAAATTCAGAGCAAAAAATTTGCAAGACTGATTGATACTTACCTTTGGGCTCTAGGGAGACTTGAAGATGAAACAAGTAAATCACAAAACTCTCTCTCAGAAGCAGTGTGGAGAAAGAGGGCTGACACACGTGACACCAATTATTTCAGAAGGCTGTAGGGGAATCTAATCCTACTGACCAGTAGCTCAATGTGTCCAGCAGTTTAATTAGTTGAAACTGGCTGAAAAATAGAATTAATGTGCACCTGAACAAATATGAACCATTATGGTTCATAAATATGAATAAGGAGGGAAGAGCAACATGACTTTTGCAAAGGAACAGCACTTCCCACAAATATACAGTGCTCTGAAGTAGTCAGCAAACCTCCAGAGTGGAGCCAGTAAGCTGATACGGTGCACCTTGACATTGAAAAGGTGTTGAACAATGACTTGTACCAAAGCCTCTTAAAGAGATGAAGATGACTGTGGAAAAGGGGACTAAAATGGATAAAGAAATTACTCATTAAGAGGTAGAAAACAAGTGGCAGAAATAATTAGTTTTCATATAGGAGGAAAATTATCATAAGAATCCCTCAGAGATTTGCACTTGACTCCATGATTTTTAGTTTAGTCATTAATGATCTTGAAAAGAAGCTGAGCAGTGAAGTGGAAAAGTTTGTCAATGTTAGTAAGTTATTTGGGACAATATATATGAGCAAAGGCTGTGAAAAATACAAAAGCACTTCATAGTAGTGACTGACTAGGTGACAAAATGGTGGATGAATGTACAGGAGAAAGCATAAGTTCACTTTATTACCTTAAGTGTGCTTTAATTAATCTTTTGATAAATTAAATTTATGGAAGTTAAATACATAATTAAAGTCATCCATCCATTTCAGAAACAATATGGAACCCTTAGAAAACTGTCCAAAATACTGCTTCAGTTCAAAATTAGTATCTGCAAATTGCATCTTTAAGTGTATACGTATGCTTCCCTTGATTTTCAGGTTTTGGACCGAATGGACTAGACTGAAACATCTGGTTTCTGTTCTATTAAATCAAATCTAGCTATGAGAACTTCTGACCTAATGTTATAATTAATTTTTCCTTTATATGTGGATAAATCATTTCATCTCTCTTTCCAGTGTAAAGATTCAGAAACAATGTCTCAATCATCAAGCTAATGCAACTTCTAAAATAAATACATTGCAACTGTTTAATGAAGCCAGGCCCACAGTAAGACTACCTAATACGTATCATAAAATAATGACTATAGCTTAAAGCAAAAAATCTCCTAAGATCAAACCTGAGAATTTTTTCTGCATATTTCTACCCCACAGGGCACTTCAGTCAATATGAGTTCATGGAAACTGTTGTTTATGTCTATTTTTCTGTCTAAAATAAATAGCTTGGTAAATTCTTTCAGAATAATTTTAGTTCAGAGAATTTGCAGAAAGCCTTCTGCGCTGCTTAACCTCTGAGTAGGGACAATATAGGTGGTTGGGAACAGCTATGCAGGATTATGTGCAAATTCCTTTATGACAAAAAAGGGGGGGGAGGGGGGGGAAGAGAATAGATGCCTAACAGTCCAGGTTAGTTGAAAAAGCCACAGGTCACAGACAAGTCATGCAAGCGAGAGGAATGCACGTATCTGCAGCAAGAGTGGTGTCAGCAGAGCCTCTTCAGGCAGGGGTCCACATACAGCATCCAAGCTGTTGTCATGCTCACAGGCACAACTCCATCAAGGCTAGGCAACGCTACAGTAAAAAAAAAAAAGGCATGAGAGCAAAGTCTTGCTAGGAAAAATCCTCAGATGAACATTGGTTCCCCTTTTTCTGCCAGGCCATCACTTTTTGATTTAGAAGACTGAGAGCAAATAGACCCTCTCATTATACTGAGATTTGGGATTTTCTTATTTCATTATACACTTCCCATATTTTATCTACATTATCTATGCGATAGGTTGCAGGTATTTCTGTCGTTTCAGGTAGCAAGGTAGCTGTAGTAGCAACATTTACTTGGTGCTTTCTTGTTGCTTTTTTAAACTCACCTGTCTTTCTTCAGTGATGCAGATATAATTCAAACAATTGCTAATTGCCTCCTCACTCATTATTTCTAAATATAAGAACACACTCTGATTCCTCTTCTGTAGCAGATACACAGTACATGCACATAGTTCAAAATACTGAGCATCTTTAATTTCCACTAAAATTAACAAGTTTTATGTATCTCTTGAAGAGTTTGGGGACCACAACAATGTCTGTCATGCTCGTATTCCAGATACCTTATCAAGCTTGTATCACAGAGTTTTAAGGCATTGCAACTTTAAAAAATTAAGTTAATCACCTTGCATTTTATGTGATGAAATACTAGTACTGTAGTCCTACTTAAATAATTTCAATTCAACACCTTTACAAAATTTAAAATTATGAAAGATGGCACTTGAGAAGTTCACTTAAGATAAAAAAATAAATACATCACAACAAAAATTACTGAAAATAATAATTTTCAATCTTCCTCTCTGTCTCTCTCTGCACTTAAAAAATACATCAGTTATAGCTGTGCAACACTTGGATTAAACTATCAATATCTAATTTAGAGGAAATTCTTGAAATGTAGTATAAAGATACTGGAGGCCATTAGGCTTTATTATTCCCCAAATAATCAACTATTTTTTCCATGTCTTTCAGTTTGATGAGTTTATCAATTTAATGAATGACAGTTGCTCAACTCAGACCATCTGTCAAATTCAGAAGACACCATGAAAAAAAGTCTGAGTTAGGCGAAATATCGGAAATTTTAAAAGAGAATTTTAAACTATAGGACTGCAATACTGTTCATTTTAAGTCATCTAATTTCATTTCTTGAAACAAGTTAGTACACATTGGACAACTTTTTGATAGGTCTCAGGTACTAAAGAAAATGTTTAAGTTACTTGATGGCTTTAGAAATTCAGGGTGTCTTAGTATTTTTGCTGATATAAAATTTCAGTGATGTCAAACTAATTATTCTAGTATGTGTATGCTGTTATTTTAGTTGACTGCTGTTACTGGCAAAATTTTCTGAGTACATGCTTATTTACATTGCTCAGAGCTTCTAGAAGTATGTTTTCTTATAATTATCTGATTTTAGCCACTGTAAGTAACAAACATCTGAATATTGATGATCTAATTAGAGACATCAAGACTGTTGTCAGCCTGGGCTGCACTGATCATGCCTTGGTGGAATTCACAATCTTGAAGGATACAGGCCAGCTGAAGAGTCAGGACTCTGAATTTTAGGAGAGCAAACTTTCAGTTCTTTAAGGAGTTAGTGGATGAGACCCCCTAGGAAACTGCCCTCAGGAAAAAAAGGAACTGAACAGAGCTGGTAGTTCTTTGAGGATAATTTTCTTAGAGCACAAGAGCTCTCAGTTCCCATGTGTAAGAAATGAGGAAAAGAAGGCAGGAGATCAGCATGGCTGAGTAAGGACCTCCTGACCAAACCAAAAGAAAGAAAAGCATAGGCAGTGGAATCAAAAATATGTTTCCTGAGAAGAATATAGAGACGCTGCCCCAGATGTTTAGGGATGGGATCAGGAAAGATACGGCACAGTTGGAGCTGAATTTGGCAAGAGATGCAAAGAATGACAAGGACTTCTTGGGTCAGGGCAATCCACAACATCATTACGGTCTGGGGGATGAAGGAATTAAGAGCAGCCTTGTGGAGAAGCATTCTAGGATACTGGTCAATGAAAAATTGGACATGAGCCAGCAATGTGCACTTGCAGCCCAGAAAGCCAACCGTATCCTGGGCTGCATCAAAAAAAGCATGACCAGCAGGTTGAGGGAGGTGATTCTCCCCCTCTACTCTGTTCTTATGAGATCCCACCTGGGGTACTGCCTTCAGCTCCGGAGTCCACAGCACAATAAATATCTTAGAGCTGGTCCAGAGGAGGGCCATGAAAATGATCAGAGGGATGAGACACCCATCCTATGAAGAAAAGCTGAGACAGTTGGGGTTGTTCAGCCTGGAGAAGAGAAGGCTCAGAGAAGATCTTATTGCAGCATTTCAGTTTATAAAGGAGTCTTATAAGAAAGATGGGGAGACACTCTTTATGAAGGCCTGTAGCAATAGGACAAGGGACAATGGTTTTAAAGTGAAAGAAGGTAGATTTAGATTGGACATAAGGAAGAATTCTTTTATGATAAGAGTGGTGACATACTGGAACGGATTACCCAGAGAAGTTGTGGATGCCCCATTGTTGGAAGTGTTCAAACTTAGGTTGGATGGGGCTTTGAGCAACCTGATCTTACAGATGTCTCTGTCCATGGCAGAGTATTTGGACTAGATGATCTTTAGAGGTTCTTTCCAAACCAAACCACTCCATGACTCTATGATTCTATGATCCGTAAAGTGATAAATGCTTTGGTTTGTATACAACAACTTTTAGGTTCTTTAGTCTGAAATACACAGTAGTATTGTAAATAATGAGATTTACCAAAGTGTTCGCTTTTGTATACTTTCTCTGCTTTATCAATGACTAATTCAAGTTGAGCATTTCTAAAAGTCTGCTTGTCATATATTGAGGCTAAAAATGAAGAAAAATAAGATAGCTAAATGCATATCAAGCATGAAGGCAACAACCAAATTAAAAAAAAATACACTAGTTTGAACAATATGCTTTGAAATGACAATAATATTAAAAAAAAGTTTTAAGGAATAAAGCTGATGAACATTATCTAACATATGTAAATAGTATTGACTCTTTCTAATCTGGAACGTGTATATTCAACCATGTAAACAATGCATACATTTCTTCTTCCTTTTCTTAAGTTGATGTCCTCTCAGCTAAAACAATTTTGCTTATAAGTGCTTGAAAAGTAGACCAATTTACAGAAATCATCTATGGAATGTAATTGCCATCTAGTATTCCAGGTAGCTTTGCCCATCTATGGGGGAAAGAAATAGATAAGGGGGAAACAAAAGACAAGAAATGAGAAAGAAGTGGAATTATAGACTGCTGAGGAGAAAAACTACTGCTATCAGTCCTGCCAGTTCATGAGAAACTGATCTGCAATTCATGAATGTGACAAAACACATTCTCCTTACAAAACAATACAACACAAAGACAACAGACAAATAAAGACAGAAGGAAAGGTGCCCTGGCACACTCAATGCAGAACCGTGAATAGTATTTCAACTTAGGCAGATCCTTTGTGTGTTTACAAAACAAGGGCATGAAGAATGCATAAATAATAAAAAGATCACATTTTTACAATTGAAAAGATAAACCCTACAAAAATGAAGAGGTAAATGAAAATTTTTGAATTGATACATAACATACTGATAACTGGGGAATCCTGGAAGCCTTGCATTTGACAGGCTATGAGAAAAACTGTTTGCTTTTTTCTTGTAATCTAAGTTTCTTCCTAGCTCATAGAAACTGAGATTCTTTTATGTGTCTTCTATTATTGTTTTGCTTTTTTCGTAAGAGTAGAGCTCCTGCAGTCCTTTGTCTATGACTCTGTTTTTGTCTGATTACTCCAAAGTAGCCAGGTGTCTTTTTTCATTCTTCGTATTCCCATGTCTTTAAATGCATTGGATGGGAAATTGCTTATTCTTCACCCTGTTGGAAAAGCAGGGGTGTTGTTTTGCTTCTGGAAGCAAAGAAAGGAAAATTCAGGGATCATACTGAATAGAGTTTTTATGATTCCAGGCATTTTAAAATCAAGTCAAATAATACATGCTATTGATTACTGATTCAAATGCACATGTGGTACTCTGAACTGGTACTTTCAACTTTTATCAGCTTTGGCCTTTCACAGATTTTGACATTCCTTCTTCCTCCATGAGATTCTTCATTCATTTTCAAACCCAGTTGTAGGATTTCTAGCCCTGCATCAACATTCTGTAGTTTCAGATTAACATGAGGAAGTAGGAGGATCTTTGATGAAAGAGGTCTTAAATCAACCAGCTATACCCATGTGAAATTATAGAAAGCCTTATTCTAACATAATTGTCTGCACGATAAGACCTTTTTAGGGCATAACAGCATCATTAGTTACAGAGCAAAAGTTCTGTGGTTTGGGGCATTAATATTTCCATTACATGCTCTTTTCATTGTTTTTTTTTTTTTTCTCAACTAACAAATTCCTTCTTCTCGTATCTGTATGCAGAACAAATAAGGGTGATATCTCAAAGGAATTACAGTAACAGATTAAAAATAATGTATGGGATCACAATTATGTTGTACTTGTCCAAAGTGAATAAAATTGAATTAATTTCAGATTTATAATCACAAGGAATGAGGCTAATGAAAGACACTAATTACATCCCTTTAACGTGCTAAGCATAAGATAAGTAAGTATGGATAATGTATTATGATTTTGATGAAGATCAAGACCATAGGTTTTCAGGAAAGATTCTATGAAATGGAGAAGAGCTTATACCTTTAAAATAAGCAAAGACATCTAGCATGTCTCATTTTCTATTTGGTCTCTGGAGATGACACTTTTCAAAACTTCATTTTATATCACTGTAGTAAGGCCAGGAAGAGATAACTGTCTAATCCCCATTTTTGGAATGTTCTTTGGAACATCTTTTTTGGTGACAACTTTGAGCCCTTTCACATCACAATCTGTTTATTCTTTACAAACATTTAGCAAATTATTATTTGCTTGGGAATGCCTGCAAGCACTGATTTTAATTTAGTATCTCAACTTACTCTGGAAAAGTAATTTTTCACTTATGTAAAAGTTGTCACAAGAAAACTATAAAAACCAAAAGAGTCAGGTGTCCATGCAGGAAACAGAAATTCAGAATTAGACAAAAGTACAGAAAACTAGTCTAACTTGAAATTATAATACTGAATATTTACAAATATCAGCAAATAAAAGCATTTTAAAAATACTGAGGAAATTATGTAAATCACAACCTCAGTGATTATCAAATGGAAGAGGAAAATTAGCTTGTTCTTTAACTGTTATTTCTGAAACATGATTGGATCAACTTTATATCAAGGTCCATAAGAGCTTGTCAGCCTGCAGTAACATTATATCAGCCATGCCCCATTTTCTCTACCTGTACTGTTATTTTAATATCTAGTATCTAAAATATTGTTCCATAGTCTATTGTCATACTCAGAACTCAAAAAAATTTTCTGCAAAGATTATTTTCTGGGCATACCTAATTCTAGTAACCAGTCAGTGAAGAATTTTGTTTGTTAAGGAGTTTTCCTCTTTAAAAGTGATTGATTCATACAATAACACTGCTTGGGAGCTTTACAAAAATATTTCTGAAATCAAACAATTTCTTTAACAGCATTCAGGTTTGCACCAAACCTTCCAATGCCTATTATCCTTTTATGCGCAGTATTCTACTGAACTAGCAGATGCAGTGATCAGCAGCAGGCTTTTCAGCCGTGTCCTGTGGCCTGCTTATCTTCAGGTGCTGCATCAAAAGCACGTTCTAAATGGTATGAGTATCACCTAATAGAAGAAAAGGTCTTTTTAAAAGTACATGTTTTCAAGTTGTTTTGCCAATGCTGGATTTAGCTCTATTTTACAATCAGAGGATTAAGTTCTTCCTTTTATCCTGGCAAAGTAAAGCTAACACTGGTGAAACTTGGCAGGGGTATGTGGAAGGGAAGCAACAGCAACTCTATTTATGTTTCATTCCGTGTGAAACCACAGTCTCACAACCAACTTGCAGCTATGTCAGGCTGTAGCCAGTCTGCAGGAATTATAATAGGATAGGAAAGGACTGAAGCTGAAAGAAGAGCTGCCGCATAGTACATCTGAGGTGAAAACTTCCAGGGTGCAAATAATGTCTCTGAGCAGCATTAACAACCTCTGCACATTTCCTGTCCAGCATTGACGAGAACCTTTGTGTAGCTCCCAAAGGAAAAGCAGCTTTGCTAGGTGATCAGAAATGGAGATCAGCTGAATATATCTTAACTCTCAAGTAGCAAAGTACATGTGGCTTATTCTCCACATACTCCTACTACGTGGGGGAAGACATGTTCCTTGGGCCTGATCAGAATGAAGCAAGTTTGTTGAACTGATGCTTCTGTGTTCATTGAAAGCCCACTAAGCAAATGAAAAATGTTGCATTAGCTTTAACAAGCTTCAGAAACTAAAATCCTATGATCTGCAGAACATGAGCCTGATTTCACAGTAAATCGCCTCATTGCAGTTTTTGAGCTGAACAAATGTAATGAGATTAGCATTCCCCTTTCATGGATATTTCTCATTTCACAATCTAAATGGATATGTATTGCTTATAGATTTGTTCCCGTCTGTTCCTAACCACCAACTAGTAATTCCATCAGATGTGTATTCTTCTTCTCTGATAATCCCTTGGAACTGGTTGGACTCAACTAAGCACTACAACTTGGAAAATGTAACAACTTTGAGCAGTACTTCCAAGAATAAAGTTGAAAAGACAGACATTTTTATTACTTCTGCACAGCAAACACGCTGATTAGACTGTGACATTCTGAATGATGAAATTATGAAATGTCGGTAAGCAAGTGTTGACATGACAAAATTCTGTTGAATTATTTCATTGATCAATGTCTTGAAAGTCAGATTTGGCAGCATCTATAGAACAAAGAAGCAGAGAGATTCACAAAAAGTACAACTCTTGACGGGAAAAGCTTTTTTTTCTGAACATGAAAAGATCTTAGTAAGAAAGCAAATCAAACTCTTTTAAAAATGAAAACCTCATGAAGAAATGAAAGCTGGCAGCGAAAGAAAATTGTAAGCCAGGTTACTCATCTTCTCCATGTTGTGTCTTCAGTTGGATCAGAGGACTGGCTTGCTTTGAATAGCATGCCCTGAACAGTCAAAAAATCTGAGGACACACAGTCTGCATCACTTGGGACTTACCCAAAAGAAGAAGGAAGCTGAGGTGACAGATCACTTCTAGCCTCACACGGCACCATGTGGCAGAGGCACAAGAGAGAGTGCCCTAGAGGAGACAGCCGAAAGGTTTGTTTAATTCCATAAACTCTAAAGTATTCTTAAATGAACGCTACAACAGGAAAGTGGGAAAGCAGCCTGCAGTCCTGGTACTGGGCAAGCTGATGATCTCCTATTCCAGCTTATCTGCAGATATACCAGTTGCAGTAGATTATATTGCATCAGCGGAGCATTGCAGAGGTATCCCACTGGAGCAGTAAATTTAGCCCAGCATATTTCATTACAGAGGGAACTGCTGAGCCTGACATTTACATGACCTGTAAATGATATTGGTCTTCCTTATTTCACAGTACACTAACCATGCTGGATGTCACCTCAGGGTGAAATGGGTATACTTGGATGGAAATAAATTTTTTTTTTTTTTTTGTGAAGGAACTGTAGTATCGAACATTTTAGTATGAGAAATCTGCTCATAGCAGCTCTGATTCTTGAAATAAGCAAAATTAACATTTAATAAATCCACATTTTGTTTGACAAAGGATCACGGGATTTGACAAACTATCTTGGCCTATCCCAGACATAGGTAACAACAGGTTATTTAGGTGCTTAAACATAATGATCTTACCCCTTTTACGTGCCCATATGTATCTGAGAAATATATATGAGACAGACAGGGATAAGCATAGACCCTGTTTTGCTTCTGGAGTGGCAACTGGAAGCTAAACAGGATACCATGTGCTAAAACAGCACAGGAACCTACCTTCAGGTACCCGAATAACTCCCTATTACTTATGGGAGAAAACAGGAGGAAAAAAATTGGTTCAGCAAACCCAAATTTATATACTACCAGTTATAAAACTTTTGGCACTGAGCACTAGCACTGATCACATGCCAAGTGATTATTCCGAACTTTTAAATATAAAGCCATTAAGGATTTGATGTGGCACCAGTACTGAGATCACAACCATATGCAGTGCTCTCCTGCCTTCACAGAAGAGCCATCCAGTCTGGCCCCTGAAATGCACAACACATGTTGTTGTTTGGCCAGGTGTAGCTGTGGGTGTCGGGAGGGAGGGAAGGGTGCATGTGTTGCCCAAATAACCTGGAGAGAACTGGGCTGCTGGTGATTTTCATTTCATCACTCCTACATTGCTCTCACCTGTTCATCCGCTTGTCAGACTCAGCTCCCTCCTCTCCTGTTCCCCTTTGTCCTCCTCACCACGGGGGCTATAACAAGGTGATGGCAAGGATTCTGGCTTCAAGGTCCAACAAAAAGTCTTTCATGGAAAGACAGACTAGCTTGTCATTTGTAATTTTGTCTGAAAGGACGTTCCATATTTCAACAGATTAGCCTCTCCTGCCACATGAGATGGTTGGACACCACCTGCATAAGATAACAGATTGTTTCTAAACTGCTTGCAAGTTATTTACAACCAATTGTGCACAGTGATTAACCACACTTCTTTTTCTATATTTCCTCACCTTGTTTTTTTAACTTAATTTTTCACCTACTTTTATCTGTGCTGCTCATTCTTCCTTCTGCTTTTATCCTGCCTCAAGAGCCCTCTTCCCTCTTTGGAAAGAGAAGACAGAAGGAAATATTGTTTAATTCTTCAAAGGGGCCCTATCCTTAAGTGCTCTAGGGAAGAGTATTGTGAAATGTAAAAGCAAGAGGTGACTTCTAGACACAGCAGGTAAGCAAGAGCCACAAGTTTCAGTACACAGCGGATTTCAGCGATGACAACGCTGCTAGCTTTTTTGACTGGAAGAGTGGCAAAATAATGAAGTATTCCTTCCATTTTAATGCTTTGAGATATGTTTGTTGTGAGCACTAGATTCATACTGAATGCAGACTGAAAACTGATGAAATCCAAGAGCTTGTGAGTAAAGAGCAAAACATGTTGGGACTATGTTGGAGATAGTGGAACAAAGCAGGGATCAAATAAGTCAATGGATTTATATGAGTATAAACAGCAGCAGGAAGAGAAAGGAGTTGGAGGAATCAGAAAGCAGCAGAAGGGAAATTTTAGGAATGAAGCACTGGCAAAGGAAATAAAAATGTAGGGAGAGAGAGACCTGAGTACAGTGTTAGGGCTGACAGATCAAATAGATAGATTAATGAGAGCATACTGAATCTAACTAATGTTAGTTTCAGCAGCTAAAATTAGGTACCTCTGGCCAATGCAAATTCAGGATTTTGTAGGGATTTGAGACTAAGTTTTAATAATCATAGAGGTAAACAGCCTCAACTAAGTGAAAATATAGAAATCAAATAAGGAAAGAAATATGTAATTTTTCATGTTTTGCTAAAAACCTTTTTTTTAGCCTTAGATCACAATTTATAATGGGCAGTCTATTTCATGCTCTGTTACATCGCAGTACAATGCATATCAATGTCTTAAATGCATGTACAATGTCCTAAATAAATAATGTTGAGAAATAAAAATAATTCTTCAACACAACAAGACAGGAAGGAGATCTGCAATCTCCATAACAGAAACCTATACCTATATCATATTTATGGAAAGACATAAATGAAAGTAGAGACAAAGAGGCATTTTGTTTAAATGGTTGATTGTAAAGAATTTAAGGCTCGAACAAAACAAGTCTTTTTTGATGAGACATGACAAAAAAGTCCCAAAACTTAGTGTGGTGGGTTCAATATAGAGGACCAAGCCTTGGGATGGATAGAAATTTGTATAAGATTATAAGACAAATAAATAACAATTAAAATAGATGGATTATAAGTAATTTTAATTTCTGAAACCTAGACCTAGAAAAATGAATGCACCAGTAGTGGCAGATATCACATTCCTTGATATGATAAAAAAAAAAACATTTCCCTTTATCAAATAGTGAAGTCATAACAAAATATGATGCTAGTTTTATTTTTAGTGAGAGAAAATCTTGTGAAAGTAACAGGTAACTTCGGCTTAGTAAGTCAGATGTTCAATTCAGTTGGAATTGTAGAAAAGTAAACTTTGAGAAATACTGGAAATTTTATAGCAAGGTTGCCTAGAACGATGAGTTCAAGAATTTGAACTTGGAAGAGGACGCAGGATCCTGTTGTGTCCAAAGTACTAGCGCCACGTGATGCTTGAATTTCAGGGAAAAAAAATACAATAAACCAAAAACCTGATGGAGCTACAGACTTCCTAAGATCATAGAATCATAGAATGGTAGGGGTTGGAAGGGACCTCTAGAGATCATCTAGTCCAACCCCCCTGCTAAAGCAGGTTAGCCTAGAGTAGGTTGCACAGGAATGCATACAGGTGGGTTTTGAATATCTCCAGAGAAGGAGACTCCACAACCTCTCTGGGCAGCCTGTGCCAGTGCTCTGTCACCCTCACAGTAAAGAAGTTCCTCCTCATGTTCAGGTGGAACTGCCTGTGTTCCACTTTGTGCCCATTGCCCCTTGTCCTGTTGCTGGGCACCACTGAGAAGAGTCTGACCCCGTCCTCTTGACATCCACCCTTTAGATATTTGTGAGCATTGATCAGATCTCCTCTCAGCCTTCTCTTTTCCAGGCTGAACAGACCCAGCTCTCTCAGNTTGACCCACCTCACTGTGCGCTCATCTAAGCCACTCTTCCTGAGCTTTCCTATGAGGATGTTGTGGGAGACAGTGTCAAAAGCCTTGCTGAAGTCAAGGTAGACAACATCCACTGCTCTCCCCTCGTCCACCGAGCCAGTCATGCCATCATAGAAGGCTATCAATCAGATTGGTCAAGCAGGAAAGATGATTAAGCAGTTCTTCTAAAGATGAAGAGTAAGAATAGGGCATGCAAACATGGAAACAGAAATGTAGTAGAACTACATCTCAGCAGTTTAAAGATGTAGAAAAGACCAAAAATCTATTGTGGACCAAGATCTTGCAAAGAAAATGAAAATATGACACTAATGTTTTCTTTAACTAGAAAGCAAGAAGTGAACAAAAAGGGTAAAACCAGCGTATGCAGACTGACATGAGATTAAGGATAAAAATAATGATGTACAGCCAAATATTAAAAGATTATAATGGAGTCAAATAAGAAAAGTGAGGATAGAATAATGGAGACAACAATATATGGCATGGAAAAAATGTCTAGATTGTTCAGGATAACAAAGGGAGGGTCTGAAAGATAGACATCTGAAACCACACATATAAATACCTAAACATTACGGAATAGGGGAAACAATTTTAAACACCACCACCACCTTATTGTGGGACTATGCATTTATTCCAGAAATTGTTGCTCAAATTTTTCAGTGACTTGGTTATTTTTCTCTAGTGTCATACTTTGTACTAAAGAAGTAATCCACACTGTACAACAAAAGCATTTTGTATTCATACAATATCATAAAACTGTAATACGGGAAATCTTTGGAGTATTAGGCATATAACTTTTCTTACAAGATACTGAGAATCCAATTAAAATAAATATTTCTAATGATTCCCCACTGTTATCAATGAAACATTTATAAGAGCACCAGTTCCTTTGCAGTTATAAAATAAAGCTGTGCAGTTTCACAAGTGTGATTCATGAACTACAACAAATTTGTGACCTGCCTAAAACTTTGGCATCTGTCTAAGCCCTGCCTGAGATCGTTAGCAGAATTGGGAAGAACCACCTCAGTAATCAGTCCCGCTCTAGTACCAGAACAGCTATGCAATGAAATAATTAATTTCGGAAAGTTTCACTGAGAACAGTAGTCCACAGAAAACTATGAAGAATCTTCCAATAATCTCAAGATCTCTAATCAATATATGTAAGTGTAATGGCCACAGGAAAAGACTAGAAGAGACTGAGAACCATCAAGGCTCAGAATCCTGTATTAGTGAATGATTATTTAAACAGAATTTCAAACTAATCAAAAAAGTAAAACACACAGCATTATACAAAAAAAGGCAAAAGAACTAAAAAGAAAGGAGATGCACCTGGTGATTTCATCTGCAAGAAAAAAAGTCTTCCCGATTTTAAGCATGGTCATCACTCTAACACTGAAGATGTGAGCAGGGCTCCACAGCAATGTACCTGATAAATCGATGGTACTGAGAGCGCTAGTGAACGTGAGTCTCCAGTCTGCCACTGTGTTCAATTAAGAGAAAAACTCTAGGAAAGAAAAAAAACGCAAACCAAACCAAATTACGCATGGAAGGAAAAAAACCTGGCCCATTTGGCAACAGGCAAAATTCTTAAAGCATATTAATGCAGCTATCCACATATAGCATATACAAAGAACAATCAGTCTTCTTTCAAATCTCTTTGAAGATATCAGTACATCAGACAGCCAGAGATTCCATTTTAAACTCCAAAAGTTCTCATGTTCTGTCATCTTCTCCATAAACTTCTCATCTTTTATCTTAAAACAATTAAGATTCTTTGTTCTTGTGCTGTTTTGGAAGATTATTCTTGAGCATAAACCTTTGGATAAGAATAATTATTATTAAATACTCATTATTATTAAATATTATTATTATTATTATTATTATTATTATTATTATTATTATTGTGTTTTTAATTTATTCTTATGTCAATACTTGCATTTCTGTGGCTACTTTATTCTCCTGAAATTTATCTTTATATTTATTATACAGTCAATGTGCCCCTCAGCCTGTGTTCTGCTAAGCTAAACAAGCCAACCACTTTTAATCTCACTTCTTTAAACGGATACTCCTCTCCTTTAATTAATCCAGTAAAATACAGTCTGTCTTCAGATCAAATTTTTATTTCTGGAAAAAGGCTAACCTAAGCTTTATATGTTATTCCAGAGGAGGTCCTGCACGTGTCTTGGAGAAGAGTTCTGATAATTCTACATCTCCACTAGATGACAGAGTTTTCTGTCCACACTCTCTGCTTCTTTGCTTTGCCAAACATATCTTAGACCAGTAGTAGCTCTTCTCCCACCTGCCTCATGATTGCAGTTCAGATGCCTTCTCCAGTCGACCACGCACACAGATTACTCTTCTGTCATTTCCATTTGGACAACTGAGCAGTCTACAGGAGTTGTTTCTATCTCCGTCAGCGCCTGACTTTTCATTGTTCAGTATCATTCTATTCCTACTACTCTGTGGTTTAGTCCTCTACAATAGCAACAATACTCTCCAGCTTTCTTGTTTCCCCAATTAAATGAACCCATGCCTATTCTTAACCTGGTGGCCACTACTTGTCTATTAAACAGGATCAGTCCCAGTAGTGCTGTCAAAAGACAATCTCCCTCCTTTCTGACAACTGTTAAACTCTCCCTTTTGCTGTTTTTTTACCTGCCTCACAATTCTTTAGCAATCTCTGCCATCCACACTCCATTTTATAGTTTTGCAAGAGCCACATGGAAGATGTTTAACCTAAATCTACATCAGTGGCGTTCTCTGGATTATATCCCATCTCTGAGAAATCACAAATATTAAAAAAAAAAGAAAAAAAAGAAAAGAGATCGGTCTGTCATGATCTACTTTTACCAAAAACATGCCGATAACTGGGATAATTGCATTTCCCTCTCTCTCCTTATTCATTCTTTCCTTCAAGATCTTTCCTAAGACAATGTCCGATACTGTGCTATAGTATAAGAGAGATTGTTGGTGGATAATTTTCCACATTTTCTGGAAAATAATCAAGATGTTAGACAACTTCAGCAACAAGTTCTGAAATAATAGACAGATTTTCCTCCATGGAAAAAAATACCAAAACCACAACCAAGATTGTTTTTGCTATTCTTTAATCTGCTTGATAAAAAAAGTTCAAGAAAATCTGGTCATATATTGAACTTATAAAAATGTAATTTATTACAGAACAGCACTGATACAGTCTGCATGCTCAGGGATTAAAGATTTTATTAGCTCTTGGTTCCTTCATATTTTTTGATTAGCCAAACTTAAGGCTAATGTTGACATAAATATTGTTGGGTAATGCAAAGAGATTCATCTAAGCTTGCTTTTGACAATCACATAGGAAGAGTACACCAGAACCTAAAGTAAAAATGAGCTTCTCAGAAGATCTTTTCTTAAAAAGAAACAAAAAAAAAGGTTGCTAAAGGAGTTACTGCATTGTCAGGGATATTCTAATATGCAAGGAAGAGGAACCGAGAGCAACTAACTCAATTCAGAAAACTCAGATAAGAAAAAGAGCCTTACTATTACCTTTTCACCCAAGTTCACATTCAAAGAAAGAGAAGTGAAAATAAAAGTTTATTGCTATTTTCACAAGCCATCATTAGTTGGCTGCAGATATCTTTGGAAAAAGCCTACCTGAGCAGTTAAGGCATTCCACAAGCCTGGACAGGAAAACCAAACCAAACCAAAACCAACAAAACTTTGCTTTCCTTGGTCACATCTACAAAATGTCACAGTCTAGGATATAATGGAATACAGACACAGATACCCAAATTACTTGGATTACTGGAATTAGCACAGGAAAATCAGAGCAGTGCATTCCCTGAGATAAATTACCTTCTGTTGTCCAGTACTGACATTCAGAAACTGAGAGATTTAGATGTCACCACCGTGATGAAGTGTGCTTTCCCTTTTCTTTCTAAGGTACTCCACACTATATTCATGAAACTACATATGATGTCTCAGTTATTGCAGGGAATCTTGGTTCTCAGCTACTATTTGTCTTGAAAAATCTCCCTCTATGAAACACTAGATAAACCACATGCCTGCCAGCTTAGACTAAGAGATCAGAAACGAAGTAATAGCTTGAAAATCGCAGCATCCTCATGAAAGCTGGCAATGCAGATAGCAGCAGAAGANAATCTTGGTTCTCAGCTACTATTTGTCTTGAAAAATCTCCCTCTATGAAACACTAGATAAACCACATGCCTGCCAGCTTAGACTAAGAGATCAGAAACGAAGTAATAGCTTGAAAATCGCAGCATCCTCATGAAAGCTGGCAATGCAGATAGCAACAGAAGACTGGAAACAGGGTGAGAACTCAGCTAACCATGTGATTTCCAAGCAGATAGTCTGTGATATGCTGCATACAGTAGACACAAGTCTGAAAAATGCATACATGTTAGCAGAAAGCAAATAGTAGCTGTGCTTAAAAGAACTCAAAGCTTCTTTCTAAGCAGTCATACAGTTTGAGGTAGGTTAAGTATTTTCTGTGTATGTCTACAAACAGTGATCAGGGAGGCACGCAATGCTAGTAATTTCCTCTCCCTGTATATCTTCAGATCAATGAGACAGGCTATACGTACCTGTTATTTTTCTTCACAACATACCTTCAGAAAAAAACATTTCAGACAGAGAAAATAAAGATACAAAAAGAAAGACTGGACCAATTTTCCACTGCTCATTGAAGTATCCATGTTGCATGATATCATGGATCAGTTGCAGATAAACTAGCATATATTTGTGTGTATCTTATGTTTCTTCACTGGTTTGTAGAGATATGCATTGCCATCCCATCAAAAACACATGCCAAAAAAATTAAACAATAAGAATGCTTCCACCATATGAGAAAACAACATTTTAAAGCCACCAACTTTTCAAAACAGTGCACTTTTCTTGACTGCATTAATGCAGAACGATGCTTTGGGTGTTGAATGCGTCTAATATTTAAGTTTATGATGCATACATCAGAAACAAAAAAAGTTGCCTCAGGTTGTCCCAAACTTGAGGCAGGTCCTTTAATATGTATATTATACACATATATATGTATATATGTATATAATACGTATATAGAGTATGGCAGGTCTAGCCTGATTCCATGACTCATAGTGAAATCCCCAAACACAGAACACAGAACACTTAACTACCTCTGAGTTTTAATCTCTGAAAGATACATGTAGATCTAGCATGAACTAGATTCTCCTGCTGAAACAAATACAGACAATTAGACAGGAAATATTAAAATTAAATTATTGTGATGCAACCTTATGCACAAGCGTTCAATTGCCAGTGAGTACACATACACTGAAAACAGAACCCATGGCCTCTGGATTCAGACTCATACACTTTTATCTCTCATACTTGAGCCAAAGGTGAATCTGTTGGTTGTATGAAAGCTTCGTCATGCAACGTAATTACTGCATTGCTTAAAAATAGTGTAATGACTATCATACTAGTAAAAAGAAATTTCTTGCACAAATACATTTCACACATTAAAGTTAATTATAGAATCCATAAATTACCACGTGACTCTGAAGTAAAATATGAAGTCTCATAAACAGAAAACTATTGAGAAAGAATCACTTTTGATAATTTACTCAGCGAAGTGATGACTTACAGGACATGGTATTGTCTCTAATATAGCAATAAAGTCTAATGCTAGAAGTCTGATTTATTTTCTTCTTAACTTCTTTCCATCCTGATTTTTTCACTTCTAAAATATGAGGTGGTTTCAGTCAAAAGCTGCTCTGAGGCCTGAAGGACAGCAAAAATACTGTGCACTTCACCATTCTATGCCTGTGAATGATTGTCTGGACCTGAATTCCCCAGATTTGTGAAAGCAAAGATCACACACACATCTTCCTGATCATCCAGCCCTGAGTCTATGGAAACAAGGGAGTATGCTAACTTCTCAATGTAAATGTGATGAACAATATGAGTCCCTGCCCTGAATTATAAGAATTTTATTTTGGACAAGGTCCACTTAAGTTATTTTTCCTCATGAGTGATCTGTCAGTATAAAACAATCCTTCATAATTTGTAACATAAAACTTGGAACATTTTCCAGAGAATCGTAATTCAGAATGTTTTGCTCTATACTGTCAATTTAAATAAAAACTAAAATTCAGCTTATTCTTACCGCTACCTTTCATTTCACGTTCTGTTTTCTACTTTCTTACATGTTATTTTCCACTGTATGTTGCACTTAATGGGTATAAATTGTGAATTTTGAATTGGACTATAATTTAATCTTTTAGTTCTTAATATCCTGATATTTTCAGGCAGTAGGTACTTTGTAACTGAATAAAGTAGGGAAGGTTCAGAATTTATATGAAAGTCAGAATTTATATGAAATACGGAATGTGATTGCTCGAGGAAAAGAGGCGACATTAAAGATTACACACTAGTAGCTACTCATGGCTAGCTGTTGCAGTATCTAGCTGCGCTTTACAGTGTGCAAAAATATTTTGGAAGGCCCATAAAATGCCAGAAAATCAGTAAAATTTATAGAAATATTATATACATGTGGGCATTTTTTTTTCACTAGAAGGTACAAAGTCATTTGAGATTACTAACAAAAACCCTGAATTACTAAATAGTTTCCCTAAAAGTAAGTTGCACATTAAGTAAAATCCATATTTCAATATGGATATTTTAAGGAATATAGAAATGCAGAGCAACACCTGTTGTTGAAAAATAGAAGTCACTTGTTTTCCTGCTAAATGGCAGATGCCATCCTTTGAAGAGCTGGAATCAGTCATAGTTCTTCACAATTTGCCAGGCTACATAACGTGAAGCAGAATTACAAGAAATCCTAGTTATTTATGATTTAATTATTTCAGGTTGATAATATGCAGTGCTGATTTAGCAAACCACATTTCGAGTACTTTGCAAACATTATCTAATTTGTTTATAAATATGTCTTTCTGTTTTGGGTTTTTATTTATGCCATACTTTGTTTTGGATAAATGTGTTAAACTAAAATTAGCCACCCCAACAAGCAATACAGTAAAAAGAAGAGAAGCAGTAGAATGTAATAGGATTTAGTACAGTACAGAACCTGTTCTAATATTAACAACAGTTATGTCAAAATTGAGGTTTTGAAAGCTGCAGTACTGCAGGCCAGACTGTATCATTAAGACACATCAGTGGAGATGGTACAGAGAGGCTACTAAAAGAGGTGTAACGCACACATATCTTAGCCAGCCACCGAAGTCAAAAAGCTGCTGTAGTTTATAGTTGCCACAAGTGTTTCTGCCTGTTTGCAGTAGGCCATTTTTCCATGTATTTCCACACTATGGAACAAAAGGTTTCTAGTGGTACTCAGCTTCAGACATCTTGAAAGACTTGAGAGTTTTTCTGAAGTTTGTCATCACATGAGTTCATATTCTGAAGCAACCACAGATATGAGATTCAATGTATTCTGTGTTACAAACAGAGTGTAAGTCTCCACTCACAACTTCTTTCAGATCTAAGAATATATACATTCATGAGGACTTTTTTGTTTTACTAAACAGTAGGTGACATTCCATAGAATCATAGAATGGTTTGGGGTGGAAGGGACCTTAAAGATCATCTAGTTCCAACCCCACCCTGCTATCGGCAGGGACAACTTCCACTAGAGCAGGTTGCCCAAAGTGCCTTCCAACCTGGCCTTGAACACTTCCACGGAGGGGGCATCCACAACTTCTCTGGGAAACCAGTGCCAGTGCCTCACCACCTTCATCGTGAAGAATTTCTTCCTAATATCGAATCTAAATCTACGCTCTTTCAGTTTAAAATCATTACCCCTTGTCCTATGACTACATGGCCTTGTAAAAAGTCCCTCTCCAGCTGTCTTGCAGGCTCTCTTCAGGTTGTAGAAGGCTGCTATCAGGTCTCCCCAGAGCCTGATCTCCAAGCTGAGCAACCCCAACTCTCTCAGCCCGTCTTCACAGGAGTGGTGCTCCAGCCCCCTGATCATCTTCATAACCTTCCTGTGGACTTGATCCAATAGGTCCATATCCTTCTCATGTTGGGGGCCCCAGAGGTGAACACAGTACTCCAGGTGGGGTCTCACAAGAGTGCAGCAGAGGGGGAGGATCACCTTCCTTGACGTGCTGGTCACACTTCTTTCGATGCAGCCCAGGATGTAGCTGGCCTTCTGGGCTGCAAGCGCACATTGCTGGCTCATGCTGAGCTTCTCATCAATGAATATCCCCAAGTCCTTCTCCTCAGGGCTGCTCTCAATCCATCCTTCACCCAGCCTGTATGGGTGCTTGGGATTGCCCTGACCCATGTGCAGGACCTTGCACTTGGCCTTGTTGAACTTCATGCGGTTCACACGGGCCTACCTCTCAAGACTGTCAAGGTTCCTCTGGATGGCTTCCCTTCCCTGAAGCACATCAACTGCACACACAGCTTGGTGCCATCAGCAAACTTGCTGATGTTGCACTCAATCCCACTGTCCATGTCAGGAACAAAGATGTTAAACGGTCCTGGTCCTAATATTGACTCCTGAGGAACACCACTCGTCACTAGTCTCCATTTGGACATCAAGCCATTGACTGCAACATTTTGAGTGTGACCATCCAGCCATTTCCTTATCCATGGAGTGGGTCATCCATCAAGTCCATGTCTCCCCAATTTAGAGACAAGGATGTTGTGCAGGACAGTGTCAAATGCCTTGCACAAGTCCAGGTAGATGAGGTCAGTTGCTCTTACCTTGTCCACCAATGCTGTAACCCCATTGAATAAGGCCACCAAATTTGTCAGGCATGGTTTGCCCTTAGTGAAGCCCGGTTGGCTGTCACCAATCACCTCCTTATTTTCCATATGCCTTAGCATAGTTTCCAGGAGGATATGCTCCATCATCTTGCCGGGCACAGAGGTAGGCTGACTGGCCTGTTNTTTAGAGACAAGGATGTTGTGCAGGACAGTGTCAAATGCCTTGCACAAGTCCAGGTAGATGAGGTCAGTTGCTCTTACCTTGTCCACCAATGCTGTAACCCCATTGAATAAGGCCACCAAATTTGTCAGGCATGGTTTGCCCTTAGTGAAGCCCGGTTGGCTGTCACCAATCACCTCCTTATTTTCCATATGCCTTAGCATAGTTTCCAGGAGGATATGCTCCATCATCTTGCCGGGCACAGAGGTAGGCTGCCTGGCCTGTTGTTCCCTGAGTTTCCTTTTTTCCCTTTTAAAAAATGGAGGTTATGTTTCCCCTTTTCCAGTCAGTGGGAACTTCACCAGGCTGCCAGGACTTCTCAAAAATGATGGACAGTGCCTTAGCAACATCATCTGCCAGTTCTCTCAGGACCTCTGGATGCATCTCATCTGAAGGTGCCCATGGACTTGTGCACCTTCAGGTTCCTTAGATGGCCTGATCTTCTGGAGTGGGTGGTTCTTCATTCTCCCAGTCCCTGCCTTTGCCTTGTGCAACTTGGGTGGTGTGGCTTGAGCACTTGCCAGTTTCTTACCAACTCAACAACATGAAATAAATAATAAACTAGGTATGAAGGAAAAAAGATACCTATCAAATAAAGAACAGTACAGTCCATTTATTTTTCAGAATTTTACTTAAAACTTCTACTAATTTTCAATAAATTTTGGTTTACTTTTTCTCTATAGCTTGTTTCACTAATCAGGAAGAGAAATAAAATGCAAGATTTCTGTCATAAAGTTGTCTTCGTGAGGATCTAAATTCATTACAAGAAAAAAAAAAGGAAAAGAGGTATATATTTGCACTCATTTTTAAAGCAATATTCTTCTTTACCATAATGTAATTCAGATTTTAATTTAACCTGTAAATGTCTGCAACAGGGGCAGCCATATTCCAAGACCCGGGAGACTAGAGAACCTTGGAGCAAACAAAGCTTGTTAGAGTTTTCTCTTTTCTTTTTTTCTTTTTTTTTAGAATTTTGTTTTGAACTTGAAAGTTCTCCAGAAGTTCATATGCATAATCCCGCTTGGCTAAACATTTAGAATCATGACTCAGGTCTTGGTCTGAGCAAACAAAAACTCAGAAAGAAAGAAGTGGCATATAAAGATCCTGCAAGTGTGCTTAAAACAAGTTAGTGTGTCTCAATGTGTTCACATGCCTCAGAAATGGCTCCAACTAAAGAGGTGGCTGATTCAGACGCTGGGTGACATCAAAATTGTCTGAAAGCATTATTTCAGTTGGTATTCTGGCATTTTGGATCACCTTTACACCATCCTCCACCTCAGCCTGCACTGGATATGCAGTATATATATGTATGTGTGTGTGTATGCATGTACACATACATATATGTATACATATGTATATGTGTACATACAAGTACACATACATGGACTTACATAAATATTGTGTGTGTATATATGCTTAACACTGAGCAACAGATACCGCTCCTGGTGCCTACTTGCTTAGCATGCAGTCACTAACCTTTTAGTGCTGTAGTCTTTTACAGACCTGGCCGTGTCCTTCCAATGACCTTTGAGGGCCAAGACAGATGCTCAGCCATTGGATGCTGATGTTCCAAACGCTTAGCTGCCAAAAGATAAAAAAAAAGAAAGACAAACTGCATATGAAATATTTCTCTCTATCATGTATACATGCTGCAATAAGAAGTGTATTATGTCAAGCTTGGCTTATGAACTCATTTTCACTATTCGATAGGATACAGTATCACTGGGATTTGTTGAAACTTGACTAAAAGTGTCTTTCAGGGAATGGAAAATGCTAAATACAGCTATAGCATATTTCATTTCATTTTTTGAGCAAGGAATGTATCTTCCTCATGCTGCCACTGACACAAAAGTCAGTCTTTATTGCCGCTTAGAAGAAAGGATTCATAAGAATCTAGCTGCCACTTGGACACATCTCTCCGTGACTGTCAGGATCTTTAAGATAAATGTATGACTCCTGATGGCAAGGTCTAGTAAATGAACTAGCCTACATGCACATATCAATCAGTATATTTATATATAAGTATATAGTAGTCAGTTTAATACATATATATTGCTGGAGATGTTTTGTTATTTACTTCTTATCACTAAAATTATGACCTATAAGAATTCAAATTTTTCTGTACTTTCTCAATTCACTTACTAAAGTATAAAAGGGATCTATTTAATCTTACGTAGTCAATCAGCATTCCAGTCCATTTACGCTACATTTGACAACTGGAATAAAAATAGGTATTTGAAGTGATTTGTGAAGTGAAGATTTAATGAATCAGTTCATGGAGGGTCTAATACTTGTGACAATTCCTTGTTCAAACAAATGTTTTCTTTTACAAATAAGAGTAGAGAAGCATGGGAATAATAATCTCAAATTTATCTAGACCAACCAGTACCCTAGATCTAGCAGCGGCCAATATAACATCTTTCTATTACTATTACTATTACTATTACTATTACTATTACTATTACTATTACATGAATGCTAGCAGTAAGATGAAAAGGATGAATATTGCAAATGATACTTGACCTTATTTGGCCATTTCAATTGGATACTAATCCAAACAAATTATTTGGCACAATTAAAAGCAGGTAATAAAAATATCAGGAGGAAAAAAAATAAAGAGTACTGAACTATGCCAAGAAGCTGTATTGAATAGTTTCAGAAAGCAACCACATTCTATTCTGAAAACAGTTGATTTTTCTCACCCCACTTCCTATTGGAAAGATGGTTCAAAGTCTCATTTCGCTGCAGAATGTCTTCTTAGTTCCAACCCAAACTTACTTCTGCACAGCATACAGCCTTTTTTTTTTTTTTTCTTGTACCACTACTATCTTTTGGATTTAGAAACTCTCCCACAGGTTTTGGTCTAGAAAAGTAGAGGTGGAAGTGAAAGTCTCTCACAGAGGGATCAAGTGTGTGTCATTCAGTTTTTGTTTGGTGAGGCTATTACACCATATTCTGTTAGTCACTGTTTGCAGAAAATTCTGCCCTTTCTCTGAGCAGTCTCTGTACTCCTTTTAATATAAATTCCATTTTCTTGAGCATGGATGATTGCAATATACGTAGTACTCTTCATTAGAATTTTCTAGGACCTTGCATTAATACTTCTTACTGTCCTGCAAATTCTTCTGATATGTTTAACTGTGTTTCTTTTCTCTGGGTCGCATCACACTGACAACTTATAACCCATCTTGATGAACTTAAATTTTTCTCCTCCACTGTCATTTCCTCTTCATGAACACTTCATTTATAGAAGAAAATTCTTTTATCAGTCCTTACTAGCAAGACCTTCTTGTTCTTGCATTTTATACCAATTTCTATTTGCCTCTCTAGTCTTAATTGCTTTTTCTTTAACAATATATTCCAAGTTTTGCACACTGCAGAGGTCAAAGCAATTTATCTGGTGCTGCCTAGAAAACTTTTTCCTTCTGAAAAGTTCCTGCTTCATAAACTATTTTCCATGCATACATTATCGGACTTTTAGTAAAAATCATTGCTACCAGACTCATTTGCGTGCTTTCTTATGTTTCTGTACTCAGAAATCTAAAAAACGGAGGTAATGCATCTCACCAGGTGGTCCACTCATTACACTGAGGGGGTACCTGATGAGGAGGTACTGACGTCCTCAATTTTTCCTGTCATTTCATATGTCTCAGTTTCCATTTCCATTCCACCACCATGCTCATAGGTATCTTACCCCTGCTACATAGTCAGCAATGTCTCATTTTCTGCAAACAGTAGCAGAATACTAATTCAGGCTGGAGCCACACCTGTAGTTATTTTGACCCCTTCATCACTGATCAGGATGAGCACAACTTTTGATAATTATCTCTTCTTTCTTAACTTTCTAATCTCCTCGATAAGATTCCTTGATGACCAATCTTTTCTCTTTTTTTCATCCTTACAGATTTCAATTTTTTTTCTTAGTATCCTGTTTCAGCTGTCTAGTTATCCAGCTAAATCTAGAGCTCTCCCCTACAGAATTTCCCCTGATCTTGGGAACAAACTCCAAGTGTTCTGTGTATGTTTGCTTCACATCATTCCAGAGCCTTTGACACCCTAATCTTTCCAGTTTGACCTCTCTGAATTCTTTTACATACCTCAACTCCATAATTTTGAACGAGAAAACATTATTTAGCAGCCTGTTTGCTTATCCATCCTTTTTGTTTCAGCTGAACCAGTTCAAGGTATTCAATTGTGTACTTAGTACTTATCAGTCTTCTGGAACAGCTTTATTTCTTGACGTTGTATCACTCTTTAATGACAAAATCTCTTAGCTATCCTAAACAGAAATGACAGTACTCTTCTTACTAATAATTTTTCTGCTATCCATATCCAGGAAATTTAAAATCTGCTAAGTACACAAACAGAAATACTCGTAGTATTTATAATATGTAGAATCACAGATTTAAATTCTTGGAGCCTACAGACTATTTTTTATGTAGTTGCAATGCTACTAAATTTTTGCAATCCTTTCCCAAAATTAATTTGACTAATATATTAATTCAGGGCCTCTACTCCTTTTAACATCTAGCTCAGTCATGCTTGAGCCATTTCAGTGGGAACATTTGTCCTCAGTAATAGCTATTAGTAGATTTTTCTTTGTTCCCATCAGAATCCTTTTTTTGCCCCCCTTTTTTTCACCTTATATCTACCTTTCTTATTCTTATTCTGTCTGGCAGGCAGTTCAGTTTTCCATTCTCTGATTCTGCTTTGGCTTCAGGACTGTCATTTTTTAACAGCAGTCCCCACCAGCAAAAACTTACACAGATTTGTAATGTTTGCAAGAGTCCCTTATATTTCCCAAGTATTTCACTTACAGTTTTCTCGTTTAGTTTCTTTGACATAATTCACCTTTTTTTTTTGGATTCATGCCCCTGACTGCCTCCGTTTTCTTCTTCCTCTCCTCTGCTGGAAAGAATCTTCTTTCTCCTTGTCCCTGTCACTCCGTCTTCTGCCTGACTCTCTTTTTACTTCTCCAGTACTGCAAAGCTTGCTCCTCAGGGAACAAAAAGATTTCTTTACCTCAGGAATTAGCCAAGCCACACCAGGGAAAAATTGTGAGCTATTGGTTTGAACTTCCATTCAGCAGTGAAGAGAGGGAAATATGGGAAGTTGCCACTGGAGCAGGATGAAGACTACATATGGCAGAGTCTGAAAAAGCAGCTGCTCTTTACTTGTGCTTAGCTCCTGTCAGTCAGGCAATACATCTCAGAATTAGTTGTCTTATTTAATTAACAGTTTATGCAATTATAGGCCTAACAATGCAGGCCTTAGTCATGTAAGGCTCCTGCTGAGTTTTTAAAGTGACTTTTCTCCAAGTTTTGCCTTTCTAGACTTCAAGATCAAGCACAAGAGAAATAATACTTATGTTCCCTCTCTTCTGTGTCTGGACTGATTCCCACATCATCTGTAAGATGCATTTTTAAACAACTTGTTTGTGCTTTAGGGTTCCTTACGGAAGCAACATGCTGAGTACGTTACTGAATCAGTTCTGTTTCAAAAAAGAATGATGCCATTATGCAGCGAAGTCCTAGCAAACTTCCAGTGTCAGGCATTACTTCAGAGTTTCACTAAAGTCTTATTTATAACTCAAGAGTTTAGTCATCAGCAAACACAGTAGCTTTAGTTCATGAGGGATAATACTAAGTTTTATATTTATGCAATACCACAAAGACAACCAACAACCTTCACTTTTTATGAGAAGCTCCTCTTGGTCCAGATTTGACTCTTACTCACTCTATGTATTATCCTGCATAATGGAGTAATTTCCTGACTAAACTTCCCAGAGCCTGGACCATTGAGTGACAGTGGAAATGACAAGAGGAACTCTAAGATTATTTAGAAATGTCAAGCCCAGCGATGTAGCAGCAAGTGCTTTCATTTTTTCAATTTTGTTAACTGTAGTATTGAATCAGCTTTACACTGAGAAAATAACAGATCTATTTCTGACGACTGTAATAACTGAGGCTCATGAGGTCTATCCCAGTTGTGAGCTCAAGTGCTGCAAAGTCAATGAAAGTTTATAAAATGTTCCGATAACTGTTAATAACATATACTGAGGGGAAGAAGTACAAAAGAGAGAGAAAAGAGAGAAAAAAATCTAAGAACACATTATAACAGCCCATGGATATCATAAAAGGACCGCACTGAAGCCACTTTTGGTAAAAAAAAAAAAGCAGCATGGAAATGAATGAAACAAAATTGGTGTGTTGGAAACAAATTCTGTTCAACATCCACCCTTAATCACTGCCTTTTTAATGGTCTTTAAAAAGGTAGTTCGAGAGGAACAGTTGGACAAAAAATCCAAACATTAGGAAGGTCAATAACTGGGGTTTTTTTCACTCCAGAGGCTTTGGCCTTTGTGAGCCCTGAACTCAGCTTCCTAAGTGTGTTAAAAGTTTAGCTCATTATAAAGTTAGCAAAAAACCCATCCTGATTAACATGAGGCCTTCCTCTCTGTTATCTTCCCAGGATTCAGGGGAAGGACTTTGGTGATAGAATCTACTGCAACTGAGCTCCAGCTTTGGATGCTAAAAAGTATGCCAAAAAAAATCATATTTCTCCTACTGTTACCAGATTCCACTTTCACCATATGTGCCTGTTTTCTGGAAAAAAAAAAAAAAAAGGAAAATTACTGTCTTTCAAAGAACTGAAAACAGAAATAACTTTTTTTCCCCCTATGACATATGTCCCTGTGACAACATATTAGATTTTAACTAAGCTTCTTATATAAAAAATGTCTTTGGTGCTTTTTGGCCACAGTTCTCAGTTTTGTAATGTCCTGGTTTCTGCTGGGATAGAGCTAATTTCCTCCTTAGTAGCTAGAATAGCGCTATATTTTGGCTTTAGTATGGGATTTGGTATGAGAAGAATGCTGATAATACATTGATGTTTTTAGTTGTTGCTAAGAAATCAAGGACTTTTCAACTTCCCATGTTTTGCTAAAGTGCAGGTGCACAAGCTAGGAGTGAGCATAGCCAGAGCAACAGACTCCAACTGACCACAGGGATATTCCCTACCATATGACGTCATGCTCAGCATATAAAGCTGGAGGGAGAAGGAGGAAGGAGGGGACGTTCAGAGTGATGCCGTTTGTCTTCCCAAGTAACCGTTACGCGTGATGGAGCCCTGCTTGCCTGGAGACGGCCGAGTACCTGCCTGCCCATGGGAAGAGGTGAATGAATTCCCTGTTTTGCTTTGCTTGTGCTTGCAGCTTTTGCTTTACGTATTAAACTGTGTTTATCTCAACCCACGAATTTTCTCACTTTTAGTCTTCCAATTCTCTCCCCTATCCCACCATGGTGGAAGTCAGCAAGCGGCTGGATGGGGATGAGTTGCTGGCTGAGGTTAAACCAAGCCAGGTTTGATACTTTTTGTTTGGTTGGTTGGTTTTTAAATAATTTCTTATTTTAACATGTATTTCATAGTTTCTGTGAAATGGTAACTAAGTACAAGTATCTCTAGTTAAAATCTATTTACCATCTGACACACCATTACAATGGAATTGCCATATGAATATTAGTAATTCACTAGGCTTATTTATCCTTTTGGAATAAAGGAAGTTGTATAGAAGCTCAAATATAACTGAGCAATCCAATGTGACTCCAGATCTGCTAAATCATGCCACTGAACGAATCACCCTTCGTGGGCTGTGGCAGAAGGTCTGAGGAGCTAGCAGAGACTTGGCTGAGAAATAAGAGAACATCAGACCACATTGACAAAGGACACTGCTCACACTGCAGCAGCTGTTGTCCAATCTACATTCATCCATTCCTGGAAAAGTTTTTGCCTTTGCTTTCCTTGCCAGAACACAGGTGCTGCTGACTAACAAAAGATGCTTATAATAACCACATTTTGCTGTAAGTGAACCACAGACACTACGCTTCCCCCATGACTACTGATGGAGAATGTAACTAACTGATGTATAAGTTCTCTTTAAATAGCCCTATGATAGCTTAAAATATATTTTAATTCCATAAACGTCAGGTGGCTTATGGAGAACTATGCATTGTATACCTACCTTTATATGAATAGTGCAAAACAGTGTGGGTCTTACTGATCATGTCTGAATAATAATTTCTATGGGTTAAAGAAGATTTCAAATTTTTCAGTGTAAAAGGTTACCACAGTATATGAAGAATGCCTCTTCCTTTCATATGTAGCGGGATTGCAGCACAAATACAACCCAAAGTTAAATTATTCTGAAATCATATGATCTTGTTAACGCTTAGGTAATTTCTCCATGAATTATTTACAAATCTCTGTTCCTCAGTCATGTTCCCCACTGCCTACTGAATACAGGTTATTTCACTGTCCTTTTGCATTATGATGCACTTCCCACGGTCTTGCCACAGTCTTATTTCTTACCTCATTCAACCATTTATTCTTACATTTTATTTTAGACAGAATTCATTCCAGGACATATGACTCAACTTAAGAATTTAATTATATCTTGTCAGGTAAAGTTTAAGACTTTTGAGTCAGATGCATCACTGGGTAATTTTTTACATAACTCAGTATAATATCACATATCAGTTTACATTAATACACAGTTCTATTTATTATATTAATATATGGCTTGCCTCCTCCTTGGATGACACAACTATTTAAATCCTGTATTAACACGGATTTAAATAAACATATCTGCTTTATGATAACTTGCGTTATTGTTGAAGAGGGTTCAGTTGGCCAGTTGTTCAGCTGTCATTCATCACAGTGGAACAGCACTGATATTTACCGATTACTGAACCTTTAACAAGCTCGATAAGCACTATTTCCTTACCAGCTAACACCATCATATATTTAGTTGCTATATATTTATATTCTGAAACTAATGCTATGAGGCAATTTGGTTTCATATTCTTGAAAGTATGTATTACTGTAAAATGCAAGTACTAAATGGCCATGAATTGTTCATTTCCTAATGTTTTTAGATAGTTGTGAAAGTTAACTGAAATGATCTCACTTTATTTTTCAGCCTCTAATGTTCAAAATGTGTGATATTCTTTAATTGCAAGAACTAAACTCCTCATTAAACGCTGTATGTTACCTCTGAGTTTATTATTTTCAACCTATTGTTCTTCTGTACCCGATACTTGCAAGTTATGATGGAGATAAATGATTTAAGTGGACTGAAAATAAGGAAAAATCATTCTCTATACTATGACTAACCCTCTCACATCTGAAGTTTATTGTCAATATTATCTCCTATATATAAAATTCTTCAATTCTTCATTTCGGTTCCTAACAATGCTTAGCCAATTTGAATTAATTTGTCATTATATTCTGAAAAAAAGGTTGTGCAAAGTAATCTCAAAAGAGCATTGAGGTTTACATAAATGGAAGCTAAGGGGATATTTCAATGCAAATGAAACAACATATTGATTTTCCACAAGAATTCTGATCTTTGATTCAGCAGTGCACTCGCATGATGGTGCTACAGGAATATACTCATTCATGGATAGAGATCCTCAGATTTTTATCCATATGGCTGAAATGAATGTTATAATGGACAAAACACCATGGTTCATAAAAAAATTAAAGCCGCAACCCACCGATTAAACACAAAAGGGATTTATGCCGTGTTTGTAACACAATTCAGATTATGCATTCAGGAAGTTGCTACAAAGGCCATCTATCTCAGGCTGGAAAATCTACAGAGGGAGATGACAGAAATCATTCACCTAGAAAAACTCTTCTGTGATAGTTACTGGTTTTGTTCTTAGCCTTTTAGGTTTAAAAACAAGAAAGAGGAGATTTGCAGTTAGTAGGAGAGGGGCTGTCTTGTCGCAGGTAAGGTTTCCACACAAAAAGCAGCATTCAAAAATAAAAAAGGACATTTTTATTTTGCGCAGGAAAATTGTCGATATTTCTGTTTTCTCCATTTTCAAGAATGTTGAAGCACTGCTGTTCCCATAACCAGACCGCTCCTTTGTTTATACCTATAACACACAGACATATGCACACATGCACAAACACGCACATGCACATCTGTTTATGCCTATCAGTTTATGAATAATTTCAGATAGAGCTCAAGTAAATCAGGAGTACTCATATTCTAAGCACTATTGAGTCTGGCAGTACAACTGGGACCCTCTGACAAACTGGAATTAGGGATTACAAGAAAATGGGAGGAAAGCATTGGAAAGGCTCTTTGCTTAGTCTGAAGGAGAATAAGGAAAACAACCAGAGTTGTTCTGTGCCATCTGTGGGGAACGGCCTGGAAAGAAGAATATGGGTATAGGTGTCTTTTAATAGTCATGGAATATGAGATTTACAGAGATGAGAAGGAAATAAATAACAATAATGAGTGGATTGGGCAGGCAAATCCACTTGTGAGCCCTGTACTAAAGCACGATGGTAAAAGTGTCAAGGATAATAGAAGCAGTGACCCTTTGGTGTGCTGTCACATGTGTTTACTTACTGAAGAGCCTGCCCAGTCAGTGTGAGAAGGTTTTTCTCTATGTCTTTTCATTAGTGAAGAATATCCAGGTGGATGAAGGACAAGACCAGTGGGGAGAGTAAAATGCGTATGAGGTTCCATTGTCTTTTAGAGAAATTATCTTGTTACCATGAAAATTCCTCGTGGCTTAATGAAGGTGCTAGTACACATTAATTACTCAACAGTGTATGCATGGAAAAAGGACGGTAGATTCAACAGCAGAATACTATCTTATAGTTTGGCATATTGCCTCATTAAATACCCTTGAATTTTAACTTCCCCCTTCCTCCTCCATGCTCCCCTAGAATCTACATTTTTAAACATTCTATTCAAAACTCTGCATAAAAAGAAGAAAAAAACAAGTTTGAACAATATTTTTTGTCTGGATTATGAGAACATATGGTTCCATCTTTTTTTTCAATCATCATTTTACTGAAAAATTTTTGTCCTAACAGATATGGGAGAAGATATGCAGATCCAGAATTTAAAGAAAATTTAGTGAAATGCAGTTTCTAAGACAGAATGACAAATATTAAGTATTTTGTTAAGTTGTTTTGTTGACACAATCATAGGTGACAGTTTTAGGGAAGTAGTTCTTCCTTAAGGATATTAACAAGAATAAAATTATCTGCATGATTTTCATTCATAAATAGCAGATAGATGCTTGTTTTGGTACTAATTGGCTTTGATGCTCTTAAGAAGTACTGTGTTGCATTGTGAAAATTCAGGAAAAAAATGAAAAGGAATTCATAATACATCCATTCTACAGATAGAGTTACTTTCTAAGACTTATATTATTTTTTCTTAAAAGACATTCCCCCTTGATGTATGTTAGAATTAGGATCCATTAAAAAATTAAAATTGGTAAGAAAACTTTCTTTGTGACATTTATGGCATCACCTAAAAAAGCACAGTAGAGTACAATCATTTAAGTGATTTTTCACCTCTGTGGGACATGAGATTACATCTTCATGAAGAATAAAAGTCTGACGTAGGCTGAGGCAATTCATAATATCATTAAATTGTTACTCGTAACATGAGGTGAACAAGTTGATTATCATGTTTTCATAATTTTTTCATCTTTACAAAAAGAAGATTAATACTATTTTTAGCTAAAGGAAGAAAATAATTACTTATATAAAAGTGAACTAATACGCAGCAAAGGTTGACTTGTCTCAAGGAATTTACTGTTTTATATGAAAACTCTTGATATGTGTTTAATTGCAACGTCATTTCCTTGCATATCAAAACATACAATTTTTTTTTTCTCCTGTATGAATCTTCAATTTATTTCCTCTATATTAAACTCATTGAGAGCATGAAACTGTAGCTTAATGCTTGTGCTTACAGGAAAGCAGCAAGCAATGTGCAGAAGACAAGCAAGAACTAGAATTGAGGAAAATCTGATCATTTTCAGGCTATGGATTCATACTTCCTATTTTCTGGTTTTTTTAAAGTAAATTCTGAATTAGTTTTTAACTGAAGGCTAGCATAATTATGAAATGTAGTTGCCAAGTCAGGGGTCTAAATATAGAGATATAAATATCAATTTAGATACTTACTTTTTAATTTTCTGGATTAATTTATGTTAGAGAAGGTTACATTTGTGGAGATAGAATTCTTGTGATCAAGTTCTGCAGTTCCTGCACTTTAGCTGTTGAGATGGACATTCAACAAACTGCATCAAGAACAACTACACTGATTCTTTACACTTGTAAGGGTAAAATGGTAATTCTATTTCCAGCTAAAGTGGAGCCCTGTGACTGGATATTCTATTCAAGAGCTTCTCAATCTTTTTTTCCTCCTACATCTCAGTATATATAATCACACTTTCCACGGCTTTCCATGACCCTACAGCCAACTCTTTGCAGCAACTCATCCTCAGATTCAGAAGTGCTCCAAGATACTTTCTGTATGTTTTCCAGAGATGCAAAAGTAACACCCATAACTCCAACATAAATACTGTTCTCTGCTCTGGTCATAGGACTAAGTAAATCATACATTGAGATCTTCTGATCTACTCAAAAATGGGCAGACTAGATGAGCTAGAGGAAATGCTGAAATATTTCAAGACTTTATCTTAAAAAACCAGAGGGAGAAGTGTGAAGAACAAGCAGATGGAGATTGTCAAAAACCTTTATTAATGCTTGATTTTATGTATCACACTATATGAGGCACTGATACACTCAAAATTTTTACTGCTCCAGATATACATTAGATAGGGTCTGTGTTGTCTGGAATGGCTGATAAACATAAAACACCTTTTGTAATTGCAAGAAAAGAAGTAGTAAGAGTTATTGCACAGGAAGATCTACAATGCTGCCACAGGGCACATTACAAACAAACAGGAAAACAAATTAACATTAAAGGCCAGAAGATGATGACTTTATTCTTCTTTAAGTTCTGCCCTCACCATATGGTCTATCTAACAATCTATGAATGTTTTTACCTTTCCCAATTTTTTATTGTCCCTTTGTGTTGCACACATAAAATGTTAGGAAAATTAACCACTGCCACATTCTGGTAAAATGGTTTTCAAACATAAAATGAAAAACCTTTCAGCATTTTTTTCCTTTGAAAATAATACTAGCTTCATTTTGTGTCTAGATTTAAAACTCTTGTTTGTTTTCTACGCGCTGCCAAATGGTGTTCAAAATGATACCTGATTGTATCTTACAACCCAAAAATGTCTGTTCTAATGCAATCAGAAGCAAGTCTTCCCACTGCATTGAAAATCAGGCAGACGAGGGGGAAAACGCCCTACGGCAGAGGGGAAGGCAGTTCCTGTGCAGGCTGCATACTTCCCATCATTTGACTATGTCCAGAGCACATATGGCCCATACTTCCATCCTGGCCACTCTGCTGCCCACTCCTAGCTTATTTACCTTCTTCCAGCTACAGTCAGAGCACCCACATGACATAGGTGGTCCAGGTCTCTGAGATGTGGGGGACACTGACCTGTTCTTCATAGTGCTGGACACTCCCTAGTCATTTTGGGGTGCTCTGTCACCCGCATTGAGCCCTGCTTGCTGCTTCCTGCTTTTCTTCTTGGCTGATGTTACTGTCTGCCAGTAGATGAGACTGGGCAGCCCTGGGTCCAGAAGTGGAGGAGAAGATGTACTTTCCAAGACTTTTGAGAGAGGATTCAGAACCTTTTAACCTGCCTAACTGAGGTGCATTTTTAGAACCACCTCTCTCCTTCCCCTTTCATACACAGGTGCGGGCTGAAAGATTTCCAGGTTCCTATCTTGCCATTGAAATAACAGGAGGATGCCATCCCCCACAGCAGTGAACACGTTTCCCAATGTCTTCCCTCCTGGCATGTTAGATGTAGGTAGGTGTACATGTCTGCATGCTTGCGTGGGTATGGGCATGTGGAGGGAAGAAACAATTTTGCCCTCCCATGCTTTTAAGAGACCTTCAACACTGATAAGACAGAGAGGTTTCTAAAATGCATACACATCTGCTAAACTGATGGAGAATTACCACCCTTCCTTGGCTCATCCTTTTCCTCTGCCTTGTGATAGCGATGGCTTCTGACAGAGCAGAAAGAAGAGAAGAACACAATGTAGCCGCTACAAACAACAGCCTGGAGCACCACCTCTGCTGTGCCTCCCGACAGCAGAGTGGTAACTAGCTAGTGACCAGTTCTCCCTGCATATTCTTCAGTGTATGAGTAAGAAACACCAGAAATCAAATCTAGCCCATTTTACTCTCAGCCAATGCCTGTGAGAGCATTACACTCTATAAAGATAAGCTCTGTGAATTTGAAATACATATTCAACACTCAGTAATAGAAAGGTTCCTTATGTTCTTCTCGGCATGGAGAAAGCCTAATCAAGTAGGGGCTGGAATTTGATGGAGAGCTGTTTTATGAAATAGCATGTTCTCCTGAAATGGTAATGAATTCCTCTGCACAAGAGCAACTGCACCTGTGATACAGGCACATCAGAGGTGATTCCAATAGAAAAAGAAGGCTATAAAAGGTCTTGAGATTAAAGATACAGTAAGAAAAATTGTTGGCTCTAAGCAGATGCTGTAGTGCTATCAGAGTTTCACTGTGGATCACAGGACAAGGAGGTGTGAAGAGTCCTCTCTTCTGACCAAACCATAGAAGAAGAATGGCAGGTCAGCTGGACCCTCGAAGCCTTTCTTCTCAGATAAAATGTGGCAATATTTCACAGCCTGAGGCATATGATACAAACATTTTTTCGTTGCTCATTGTTTGCATGTATGACAGCACGAACTTAAGATCTTTTATTTTCCTTTGCATATTATTTTTGTAAAGTGCATGATCATCTTTTCTCCAAAATGAAAAGATTACTAATTACAAAGGACCAAGACACTCTGCCTTACCAGACGCCATTTATTATGTAAACACTGAGGCTATTTAATGATGTCACCATAAGGGGACCCACCCTTGCCCAGCAATATTGAATTCTGCAATGTTAATTATAATAATTCTTACAGGCTGTAGTGACAGTTTTTAATGAAGGAACAGCTGATCTGCTGTAGATGCATCAGTTGCCAGACTGAGTCAACTTTGAAGCCACAATGAGCTAAGTCCCGCTCATGTGCATGTGTGTGTAAGTAATCAAAATATAAACAGTCAGAGACACTTATAAATGGAAATGCCAGCATTGTTTGTATCTGAAAATTTCTGCTCATGTAGTGACTCAGTTGGTAATCTGTAAGGTATTTCTAGGTCTTGTCAAATGCTAGCTAGTATAATTGACTAGTATTAGCACTGTTTGCAAAACAGAGTTAATGATCTAGTTGTAGGTTTATAAAACAGACTTTATAAAACCAGGTGAGAGACAAAAGACATTATGGTCTCCTAGACAAGGTTATTGTATCAAACTGAAAATATTTAACTGGTAAACTCCAACAATTCCAATGACTCTGCATGCCATGTAAACGAGATGTATGGCCGATTTAGAAAAAGCTAACTAACTCTGTATTTTTTTAGCCATGTATCTCCCTCTGTTAAATTTCTATGCATCTCATCTACTTCTGTGCAGGCATCACCTATTCCAAAAGAATGTCATATTACACATGACTTTTAAGCTAGAGTCATATTTTCACACAATCTTACAGTGCAGTGAAGAGGAAGGATAAGAAGTGATTGATTTAACTAATGAATTCTTCAGTTACTTCATCCAAAAGAAGAATTCAGGAAGTGAAGACTAAATCAGATTGCTGGAGATGAATACAAAATAACATAGGCAAGCACGTGGAAACAAAAGGCCAAGGCATAAACCCTATGAAACCAACAAGATATACCACAATCACAAATGCAGAGCATGCTAGCAGAAGAACAGAAAAAAATCTTAGCTTATTACCTAACAGAAGGAAACTGCTAACAGCTAAGAAAACCCATGTATTTTGCACTCTTTTTGACTCTTGTCTCCCCAAAATCTCCTGTCACCAGTGGCTTCCATGATTTATTTCTTCACACCAGTGGGATAAGATCTCAGCCTAGAGCAAGGGGAAAACACGTATGAACAAATTTGGGTAAGATAACTGTTTGGCCCTGAAAAATGTCATTCTAAAATATTTATGGAACTGGCTGAAATAAACACATTCACTAGCAGTTATTTTTGAAAATTCATAGGGACAAGAAGCAGCCTAAATTCAGGCTAACCCTAAAAAAGGTAAAAGGAAGAGAGTTGGAGAATTTCATGGGGATTTTACAGATTTTTCAGCTTCATCGTGGACCCTGAGTAACCTTAATACAAGTAACTAAATCATTCACAAGTAGAGAAGAGACTGAAAAATTACAGGATTAATAGCAGCTAATGTGGATTTGTAAAAAATTAAATGTGTCAAATCAATACAATTTTATTCTGCAGTGGGGTAATGAGACTTGTGGATAGAATGGAAACACAGAAACACAGAAATCTGTTTCATACAATGACAATAATAAAACTTCCAGTGATGTCCTGCATGATACTCTGATAAGCGTGTTAGGGAGACATGATCTAGACAAAATTTGTTGCAGGACGATCTGGATAAAATCGGCTACAGTGTGGGTGTAAATCTTGTTGGAAATCTGTAATCAGAAGGGTAGCTATCAACTAATTACCGCCCACAGTAGAAGGGGTCTGTTCGGAATCTGTTTTTACTTAAATCTTGTCATTAATGAATCTGATACTAAAGTAAAATGCGAGCTTATTAAATGCACAGATGATGGAAAAGCAGGTGAGGCTGCAAGCGTGTTGAAACATAACATTAGAATTCAAAATGACTTTGACAAATTGCAGAAATGATCCGACAAAACAAGAAATTCAGCAGTGAGAAATGCAGTCTGCAGTTGTGTAAGTAAAAGGTGAAAAGCAACCTGTTAGAAGTCAGTCCTACAGGAAGAGATAAACAATGTAAACATAAAAAGGTTACTCTCGGAGCATCATTTTTGAAAGACAGCATGCTTCTAAGCCATCCATATGTCTGCAATTTGCACCTGTTATCTAGTCCTGTTCTCCATACACCAGGAAAGGAGGAGAAAATTTAATATCAGCTATGCACACTGAATATTTTAGGCAAGATAAGATCTAATTTGGGGTATTTAATGGATTTAGATACTCTTAGGAAAAGGATGAGATCTACTCTATGGAAAAATAATGTCAGAAAACAATAGTTACCTGGACAATAATGCTTCTTTAATAGGATTTTTAACCTCAGCAAGAGATACACACCCATTAAAATACTGCCTTCAGAAGGAACTGTTCCTTCCCTGGGTTTTTCAACGTGGAGCTGCAGTAGATCTGGTGGACATCTTGACCTCTAGACTGGTTGGCTGTCTCTGCATGTGGGGATGGACTTTAGAGGGGACATTACCTTAATCTATGGACTCTTAGGAATCTGCGATGAACAAAATCATCACCAATTTCTAGGAAGATACATTCTTTTTTGTGTTGTGCTATGTAAGATGCAATATTGGTCCTTTCCATAGGAATTTTTAAGGTTTGCAGGCTGTAAAAGCCTATGCTATTTCATTCAGAAACCATTTTTATTCATCCATGTATTTTCCTGTATCTAGGAAATGTTCTGCTTTTCTGATGTAATTCTTGGAAAGGACAAAATGGCTTTAAATCCCATCTTCCCCCTCTTTGACTGCTTTGAGCTCTACATTGAAGAAGTCCCTTAAATCCAAAGTTCTTCTAAAATTCTGATTGCCTTAAGGAGAGGGAACAGGTCTAGCTTGTGTCACATGGAGACACAACAGGAAAGGGTAAGCTGCCTCTCAGAAGGGGTTGAGGTCCATGGAATATCTTGACAGGCTTTCTAAAGCAGGGAAAAATTTTTTAATCAATCAAAATTGAGACAAAATCGTTAAGTTGCTTTGTTTTTTTTTCCATCACATAACAGTTTGTGTTCATCAAGTATCATCTTTCTGTAGGAGAAAATAATTATTGAAAACAGAGCTTTTCAGTAATTTCAGATTCACAGCTGAAGAACACCATGTGAAATGAGGTCTCAAGTGCATATTCTTCTCACATAAGGCATTACAGCAGTGAAATTGCCAAGAAACAGTTCAAGAAGATACTCTGGGAAATGTAGAGTGTTGCAGCTAAAATATTCTGGTTTTCCATTCTTTTCACTGAATACTAGGAGTTCCATGCAGAATACACAGACTCTCTTGGTTGCTGTTGTAGAAAAGCTGTCAAAGCTTTACTAAAAGATCTGAAGATTACTGTGTATTTTAAAAGCCCACAGGACTGGAGTCGTTCTTGAGTCTTTATGTTACATTATGATATAATCCAAGTGGCTAGTTATTTGCTGTTACCAGTTGTGTTTTTCTTTTAATATCAGTGTATTTCTTCTACCAGTAAAACATCATGAAAAAATCAAAGCAATTTTCTGTAGCTGTTGCTCTCTTCAGAGTCTGCAAAAAACATATTGTATTGCTTAGACTAACATTGGGTGAAGTTATCCTCAGAATCTTGTTAATAACTGACTCTAACAATTTTTTGGTTGTACATCAGTTTTCATAAGCAGATGAGCTCTAGTTGCNTGAGTCTTTATGTTACATTATGATATAATCCAAGTGGCTAGTTATTTGCTGTTACCAGTTGTGTTTTTCTTTTAATATCAGTGTATTTCTTCTACCAGTAAAACATCATGCAAAAATCAAAGCAATTTTCTGTAGCTGTTGCTTTCTTCAGAGTCTGCAAAAAACATATTGTATTGCTTAGACTAACATTGGGTGAAGTTATCCTCAGAATCTTGTTAATAACTGACTCTAACAATTTTTTGGTTGTACATCAGTTTTCGTAAGCAGATGAGCTCTAGTTGCTCAAATATGGGGGAATATTAGTAAGTACTGTAAGGATATGTGTAAGGTAAAAGCTGCATGAAAAGTAAAGGATATGTAGATATCTAAAATAAGGACATTTCTTGACAACATTGTTGAAAAACAAAAAGAAGAGACAGAAAAAGATAGACACCCACCTAGATACACAGACCCTAAGGAACAAGAGATAACAGAGACAATATCAAAGACCAGATCTCTCAGATCACAGATTGACGGAATCCAACCAAATGAATCACTCAAGGCCTTAGAGAGGTTTCACTAGCTTTTTGTAACTGATAAGAAGGGGTGCAGGGGGAGAACAAGAGTATCACGGGAAAAAGCAAACTTAGTCTCAGAGTCTTTAAGGGGCTTATGGGAATGGGTGAAACTTGTTACAGGATGTTTAGGGGAGACAACCAATGGCAGGGAAAGGGTCAATACCCTTGTCCAGCTGAGCTCCACACCCAGTCATTGCACTCTGTCCTATCTTCTTGAACCCTGTTCCTCACTCTTTCCTGTGCGACCTCACCCTCCGTGTGGAGGTGACTCACTAGCACACATCAAGCTGGATTAGCTTGCAAGTTGGAAGAGACCAGAAACTGGGAAGATGCAAGGTCAGACCTGGAAATGGGTTAAATAGGGCCATGGGTTTGGACATGCATCCTGGGCAGGCCTGTCTGATCGTGGGACCCATATAGGAGTGACTGTGAACGAAGAGTGAAGGTGTGTGAATGGCCTGTAGTAAACTGATCACCTGGAGAGGGGGAACGGGACTGCATGGTGTTGTTCATCTCTGTGTAAGTGCTGTTGATGTTTACACAGGTGCTAGAAAAGTCACTGCACACTTTGTCCATCTGTGTGGCCTGCTGTGTGCATACTGTGCCTGTCTATTGGGAATGCATGCTAAGCCTTGCTAACAAATGATTCTACTAACAGGGACACTAGAAAACAGACTGNAGATAGACACCCACCTAGATACACAGACCCTAAGGAACAAGAGATAACAGAGACAATATCAAAGACCAGATCTCTCAGATCACAGATTGACGGAATCCAACCAAATGAATCACTCAAGGCCTTAGAGAGGTTTCACTAGCTTTTTGTAACTGATAAGAAGGGGTGCAGGGGGAGAACAAGAGTATCACGGGAAAAAGCAAACTTAGTCTCAGAATCTTTAAGGGGCTTATGGGAATGGGTGAAACTTATTACAGGATGTTTAGGGGAGACAACCAATGGCAGGGAAAGGGTCAATACCCTTGTCCAGCTGAGCTCCACACCCAGTCATTGCACTCTGTCCTATCTTCTTGAACCCTGTTCCTCACTCTTTCCTGTGCGACCTCACCCTCCGTGTGGAGGTGACTCACTAGCACACATCAAGCTGGATTAGCTTGCAAGTTGGAAGAGACCAGAAACTGGGAAGATGCAAGGTCAGACCTGGAAATGGGTTAAATAGGGCCATGGGTTTGGACATGCATCCTGGGCAGGCCTGTCTGATCGTGGGACCCATATAGGAGTGACTGTGAACGAAGAGTGAAGGTGTGTGAATGGCCTGTAGTAAACTGATCACCTGGAGAGGGGGAACGGGACTGCATGGTGTTGTTCATCTCTGTGTAAGTGCTGTTGATGTTTACACAGGTGCTAGAAAAGTCACTGCACACTTTGTCCATCTGTGTGGCCTGCTGTGTGCATACTGTGCCTGTCTATTGGGAATGCATGCTAAGCCTTGCTAACAAATGATTCTACTAACAGGGACACTAGAAAACAGACTGAGTAGGATAAATCCCTTGGGCTTTAAACTCCACTGGATTTGGCAACCCTCCATACATACCCCAAAATTCATCAAGTAATAGCTATATTATTACTTCTCTTCAAGAATGATGGAGAGGAGGGGGAAGAGGCAGCAGTTTTGAATTCCCAGAAGTGTAATCTTCTTCTTGCATTCTCACCTTTTAGTCATACACCATCTTTCCAATAGGTCAATGAAGATTAGGTACAGACAATGGACTGAATGCTTGTCAGAGGAAGCAGAGAGCTAAGTCTAAATGTATTGCTAATTACGTAGTCATAGTTTCCTACATCTGCTTAACAAAAACAGGAATGTGATGATAGACCAAGAAGGAAAACAGGGTCCCTAAGAATAAGCATGAAATTCCCTATAGTCTCTTAGGACAAAGAGGTATGTCTTAGAGTCAATAGAGTACTGGAAATTAAATTAGACCTGGAAGTAGCAACAGGTCTGTACAGAGGTCAGTAGCACAGAAGACAGACATTTGAAGGATGATAGAGCTGGCCGTGGCAGACGGTAGCAGTGAAAAGAACTCAAGTGATGAGAGATCTACAGAGACAGGAAATCAAGAGCAAAGGAGGCACTTCTGACACAATAAGTGAAAGAGCCCTCCCTATTGCTCTGGAAGGGTGATGCAGCTCCACTGTCAGCGCTGGTCTGAAAAAGAAGTGAGGACTGTTACCATAATGGTCAGGAGGAGTACATTGTTTTTGTCATTCTCCACAACAAAATATAGTAATTTGCAGTATATGGTTGGCAACCTCACCTCTTCCAGTAACGTCGTGTTTCTTTGGCAATTACTCATAAGAGGGAAGGCTGAGACCATCTGACAAACCAGTGGAAGAAGAGATGCCCAGCAGCATAACCGCCATCATCAGCATAACTGCATTTCACTGCAGTTCACAACGTGGTGGATGTTTGTACTTGCCCACAATGGAGTATACTGGCTATATTCAGGCATTTTTTTTGTTTCTTGCTTATATGGTGTCCATCATCCAAAGACCTCAGTCTAGTCCATTAGTGTGTGTGATATCCCCATTTTATAAATGAAAAATTAGAAACCAGTTGTACAGAAGTTATGGACATGTCCTGACTCAGCGAAGACCTGTAAAAGAGCATCCTGATCCTCAATCATCTGTTTTACTGACTGCCTCATATATATATTAAATGGAACATACTAATAATTCCTATCACTGTAACAATCTTGAGATTGTTATTAGATATGTTAAAGTTCCACATCACGTTTCTTACAACAGACTAACGCAACATTATACCCGATGAACAGGTCACTAAACAACCACTGATGAAATATCCTCTACCTGTCAAAGTATTTTTCTTCACCATAATACACTGACCATTACTTCTACACATGAAACTTAAGCAAAATATAAAGTTTATGTATTATTTGAATTAATGCTCACCATTTGAATCCTTATAGACACAAATTACATTCTATAAAGAGGCATTCTTCTTTCATTTGAGCTCTGTGGATGAAAACAAAAACTAGATCTCTTTAAAAGTTTCTTTTTTAGTCACTATGGATTACTAAAATGACATGGTAGCAAGATGACATCCCTCACATTTTGATCTTGTGGTTTAACAGGGTTTTCTTTTTTACAAGAAATGAAGATCCCGGTCTACAAAGTGAAAGTCAATTATAAATTTAAAATTCTTATTACGGGCATCAAGATCGGATCCTACACTGTGTCACACAATTGCTTGATGCAGTATTAGGTTAAATTGGCAACCACCTTGTCAGTCACTCATTGGAATAAACAATAAGAAAAGAGAATCCAAAAATTATTAGCTGCTCACCAATATTTTTCTGCAGAATATGTTCAAACATACAAAAGCATAGCACTATTCTCTGCTGCTTTGTAATAGCTGAAAAATCTCCCAGGCATCACAAAATAACAAAAACATAACCAAAGGTCACTGCATCTAATATGATTTTCTAAATTGATAACCTAGAGTAAAAAAGAAAAAAGATTTGCCATCTGAACTCTGTATGTGACAACAGTAACTTATTTTAAGGACACAGTTGACATGGGAAATGTCAAAGATTTTTTGTAACTCAGTTAAAAGGTTTTACCACTCTACAAATATCCTTGATGTTGAGTTTATGAGAGCTGTCACAGCACGCCTTTAACATCTTTCCAAAAGGACTGATGCTGGGACTAACTATGGCACTTTTGAACACCTACAGTTGTTCTCGCAGTGTACGACCACAGTAGAAGTTGTGGGAATTTCAAAATCCAGCCAAAATCACTGGCTAAATATATTTAATAGAAATACATTTTTAATAAGGTCTTGATTTAAAAAAGGAAACCTTTACAGTAGGATTCAGAAACATCTTATTTCCCTTTTAGAACTTTGTATGACTTAGCAGCTTACTACTTCCATTTTTTTCTTCTTGCATGAAAGGTAGGAGAATACTAAACACAGTTATCTTTTCCTCTTTAATTTAAGCAGGTGGTGCCGATAAAACATATCTTTCTGTTTTCCACTAAGTTAAAAATAACACAAGGAGGTCAGGTGTGCAGTAATACAGAGATTTAAATAACAGGATTAGACGAAAATAAGCAGTTACTTTTTCTGCTGAAAAAGCATAGAGTAAGAAACTCGAGTTTTCCTTCAGCAGCTGTTATCCTGAAACCAAGAGAGCAGGAGCAGACCAGCAAGTGAGGGAAAATACATCCTGCCCCATGTGTTCCACATGTTTTCTGGAGGCATTTAAAAGCAGTGCTGAAAACAATCACATAGAAGGATAGTGACAGCCTTCAACAGAGATACCAAGCTGAACAGTTTACAATTATTTAAAGGTTTTTTTCACTGATTTTTTAATTATTTCCATTTTTACAACATCATTGTGAAAATCTGATTTCCCAAGTAGAAAACCATGATGCTGAAAACTTTCAGAAGGAAAATTCAGCATTGTATCTATCCATTTCACAGTCATTCATTCATTCTACTCTTAGATAGATGGCCGTTTAAACTGCAGCAACTGATGCTCCTTCATTGCTGAAAATTATTCTTCCAAAACAAGTTAGTTCATGGAAGTGAGATTAGGACTCTACAGGATGATAACAAACACATCTCTCTCTAGTACAAATCATGTATAGGCCTAGAGATAGTCAGTTATGCAGGACAACCTGTTCAAAAAAAGTGGTAAGGCTGGTTAACATGCATGAACCAGATGATCTGATACATTGCAATATTTTTTGAGACAAATTCTGGGGCCTGACCGAGGGAAATACCAGGTCAAAACAGGAGTACAAATGAGTTCAGCTGAGGAAAGAGAGAGGATGAAGTAGTTTTGGTTCTTGTCCCACTTGGCTGAAATGCTCTTTGTTCCAACATGGAATATCTACATCACTCACTGGTACAGTACAAAGAGAGGAAAAGTAGGGTTCAGTTTTCTTAAATCTATTAAGGTTTCAGGACTCTATGTCCATATTATATCTATCGCAGCACTAAAGTTCACAGTAGTTGCTGGGCCTCAGTATGTACAGGGCATGCTGGAGGACCTCGGATCTACATTGCAAACAGTGCTCTCTAGACAGCACGCGTCTGTGACTTCAGCCTTGGTGCCACTGGTGGGGGAACCACTTTAATTGCACCAGGAGCATACTTGCAAAAACCCAGGTATGAACGTAAGGAATATTACAAAGTGTCCTCCTGTACATTAAAACACTAACGTACATGCCACACAAGAAGACCAAGCAAAAGCTTTGAGGAGGAAAATCCTTACAAGGTGTCCATGCTAACTGCTATATACCCATGGAGTTTCAGTGGTTTGGTGTTTCACAACGGTTGCTAATGTAACTATCAAATGAAACTGAGAAAAAGGATCCGAACAGGTGTCAGGTGAGATGCTAGTCTCCTGAGCACTGGGAAAACAGATTAACAGACTCCAGGAACTTAAAGCCATGCTGGTTGGAGAAAGCAGAAGCGTGTGACTTTTGGAGCAGGATGTTCATGGAGATAACAGCCAAGTAAATTTAGCTTCATCTTTCCTGATACTAACTAAATATAATAGAGAACAGATTAAAAAATGAGCCAGCACTCCATAATTGCAAGATATGCCAAGTCATTCATTTCACTTTCAGGGTAGGTAGTATCTCAGTCTTATGCAACATGAGGTCTAACTAGATGCTCAATCTACTGGTTCTTTGAACTCTGTCAGTCTTTTACATTGCGGAAAAATACGAAGTAAAACTCACACGTAATTGGATTAAATAAAAGGATGATCAGCATAACAAGATTTCACTAACTGTTACTCAAACAGCATCATTTTCTGAATCTGTGCCAAGATTTTTACCTGGCCTTTTGCAGGATGGTCTTTATCATTGAGATTGACTTATTCAATACACAAATACAGAGGAAAGGAAAAAGAATCCAAAAGGTACAATACAGTTTTGGAAGTGTTACACCTTAATCATAAATGCTTTTGCAGCTCTAAATGTATAAGGGATACATCCTGAGAATGGCTTGGCATTTCAATTGACACTAATAGGGATAAACGTGTTTTGAACTACTAAAACTAGATTGTAATTTGCAGCTGAGTTTTCATTGTACTGCTCATAAGAGTGGGTCACATGGAGATAGATTGAGATTACTTTCTTTCACGGGATTAAGGTTTAGAAATTGTTTCAGAACATTCAGCTCTTTGTATAGTCTGTGCATGTATAGGGTATGAATCTATAACAGCAAACTTTCTTTTACCGGATGCTGAAAAGAACAATTTTTACATTACACTAAATTTTGTTTCAACTTCTGGCCTTTCATCTTCCAACAGACAACATACCAAAAAGCTAAAAAAACCCCCAACCAAACCCACATAAAACCCCCAAACACTCTTTAATTCAGATGTGTTTAACTGAAGGAATAATCAGCCACATTCTCTTTCACCCTCGTAGTATTTTCATTATGCTTTCCCTTGGGGTTCCTGGCTCATTAATCAGGAACACTTAGATAAAGTTCTACTATTAAATAATGCAGTCCCCTTACTGTTCCTTGAATAGGAGTGTTGATTGTTTGTGACTGAGACAGTTGAATTCAACTGAATTTTTCTGTTTTTATATAATTTTATATGAAAATCCAACATGCCGAAAATGCCAAATTGCTTAGGAAACTAATGGCAGCTATTAGCTAAATAATAATTCCTACAATGATTTTTTTAAGTCAAGCAAGTCCAAAAAAGATTTTAACCCAGCTGTTTCAGAGAGATTTTGCTCATAACTGTCTATTTGATCATCTATGGATGAAGCTGGGAGTAAGAAAATTCCAGTCAGGTCCTAGGGAACGGAGAGTTGTCTTCAGTACATACAACCCAACTTTCCGAATGCGAATATAAATTCATTTACAAAATTTGCTGGTACTACAAATTCAATTGTATCTTGCTATTGCCAGTCCAGCTTAGCACTTCAACAGTAATTTACTCAGAACCAGACAGAGTCCAAACCAGCTGTGTCTCAGAATAGAAAATACCTTATATTTCTTTAAGAGACTATTGCTAAAAAAATATTTTTGTGAGATCAGGAAGTGAGTTTATGCAAATACAATCATGCAAACCTTCTCTTGTCATTTTATGTTTGTTGCATAGAAAGACACTCTCATCCCAGGATTTACATGTACTTTGCTGTTAGGTACACAGTGTTGGATATAATATTGCGTAACAATTTAGGAAAAATGGAAAATAGAAATAATATTACTATAATTCAACTTGACTTGACTTATTAAAGATAACGTCATAGTCAAAGAAGAGAGAAGAAATTTGTATCAGTTATTTAAATTCATTCCCACTTCGGTTTCATTAAGACACCATATTGCATGTCTCAAGAAACACACTCTTTCTTATCTGAAATACATTTCAATGGATGTTGTCAACTTCTTTTAATAATAACACCTTTAAATAATTCTTAGAGAGTAATAAGACAGTAATTGCAATAACTTATTTAAAGTATTGCCCTAAACTTGAGAAACTAATTATGCTTAGCTGATTTTTAAGTTTACTAAAAAGGGCAAAAAACATGTTTTCCTGATTTCATTCAAGACTTGCTAAAGATTACCTGAAACATTAATCTGTTTCATAGACCTAGTTTTACATCAGTTACATTCTTAGTATGGACAGTTCCCATTGGCTTCAGTATGACAAAGGACGGTGCTGGACCCTGACCATGACAGAGGATCTCAACGATCTTTGTATGAAGTATACTTTTTTTTTAAACATAATCTAAAAGTAAGAAAGACAAATCAGCCAAAAAATGATTTCCCTTCTACCCAAAAATTCAGAAAACAAGTCTCCAAATTCTTCTAAGAGTTCCAAGAAGGATTAAACAAAGATTAAATACAGTTTATGTTGAGACAGAACATGCAGACACAACTAGCGCTTGTGTCTAGGTATCCCATTCTTTAGATGTCTTGTCTAACTCCTGACCAATGCACTTTTCCCTGCGTTCCTCTACTGCTACCTTTGTCCTTTACCTGAAGATGAAACTTTCCACAAAGAAAAAGTTTTATTTCTCATTAACAGGACTGGAGAAGAATCACTGGCAACTAGCTATAGTAACATGCAATCCTTGAGTCTAAGCTTAAACAATTTGTTGTTGTTATTGTTATTTATAATGGTCATTTAGAAGACAAATTATCTGAAAATTCTATTAGTGGATTTAAATCTATTCATGTTACTACATTTTTTATTTTCTAGAATTTTTACTTGTCATTATTTTGACCAAATAGAAACTTAAGGCCTCAAGAACCTTTGTGAATCTTACAGGCAAATATAAATTGCAAAGATGTTTTACAGCTCCTGTGTTTGAAAATATTTGCCTTGATATTATAATAGTTTCCTTTTCTTTTTCCTTTTTTTTTTTTGTGNTTTACTTGTCATTATTTTGACCAAATAGAAACTTAAGGCCTCAAGAACCTTTGTGAATCTTACAGGCAAATATAAATTGCAAAGATGTTTTACAGCTCCTGTGTTTGAAAATATTTGCCTTGATATTATCATAGTTTCCTTTTCTTTTTCCTTTTTTTCTTTTGTCAAGAAAAAAAACCCCAAACAAACTCTCAAGCAAGTTAACCGAGAATTAGGGTAGGTACACCACTCCCAGCCACAGACCAAGCCTAAGATAACAGACTGCCTATATCTGAGAAGGCTGGGACTGAAAAGTGAACAGCCTCCATCTGTCTATGCTTTCGGCTTATCAGGCTTAGTCACAGAAAAAGAAGTAGGCNTTGTCAAGAAAAAAAACCCCAAACAAACTCTCAAGCAAGTTAACCGAGAATTAGGGTAGGTACACCACTCCCAGCCACAGACCAAGCCTAAGATAACAGACTGCCTATATCTGAGAAGGCTGGGACTGAAAAGTGAACAGCCTCCATCTGTCTATGCTTTCGGCTTATCAGGCTTAGTCACAGAGAAAGAAGTAGGCAGACAGTACCTACGACAGAGGGGGCAACCTCTTCCAGAAGTCGGTTCCACTCCTTTTTACCTTCTCATCCCTAACTGCTCTCCCCTACCCTTCCTCCATGACAGCAGCAAGAGCAGCAAAAAGCCATTTCTGGAAATCGTGTTTAGTTCCCTCGTCCCACTTCTTCTCCACAGCACAAGCAGGGGGCTCTGTCCTGGCCCCTTCTCTGACCTGCCCTGGTGTTACGGAATGTTTAAAAAGTGATGCAGGGGAGATAAGCAGTAGGAGGAGTGGCTCTGTGAGTCCTGCAATGTCTTGAGATAAATGCCATGTCATGCAAGATAGTTATGGGAAAGGAGGGAAAAGCAGATGTCTTCAGACACCTCCCAGATTCCTCCAGAAGCCTTCTGCCTCCAGTCCTCACTTCCCCTACAGAGGATCTGCATTGCTATACACCTTTATTACTACTACCTTTAATTTCCAGGCCAACATCTTCCAGTCTACACTGGTACAGGTAGCTGTGTAGCCTCTACAGTGTGGGGAGAACCAGGTGTCTTAGGCACATCCTTCACTAGCACACGCTGCTCATCCTACAGTTAGGCCAGATGTATACAATTTCCAGGGCCATGAAATGCCCCTATTATGTGGCTATATTTTGGGGGGAATTAAAGGAGGACACAGCCTGTTTCTAGCCCTTCTGTCTCTCCTCCCTTTATTGATAGAAAGGCCTTTCAGCTCTGAGGAAGAGAAGAGGTGGGCTGCAGAAAGCAGATCAGATGATGCTATAGTGGATCTAGGATGCTATGACACCTAGTAATTTTATTATAAAGTACATCTTGAGGTTTAACAGTATGATAGTGACTCCAGGTATCTACTGGGCAATGCACTACTTTCAGTCCCGAATTAGATGCCTATCTCAGGCTGGGAATCACAAACTGAATGTCTTGCACTTAACAGACATTATGTTCTTCATCCAGATGCAGATGATGAGCCGCTTATTTCTTTTCTCTCTCCCTGTGAAAGGGTAGCTGCTGGTGAGTCTCTCCTTACTCAGCAATACTTTGGAAGTTAGAACATTTGTCAAGAAATGAGAGAGTAAACATGAGCTACATGTCTGATGGGGAGTCTCAGACTGGAAGACCAGTCTGCTTCCCAGGATAGGGCGCTAATAATCAAGCAGTGGGCTAGACTACTATGCAGGCAGTTTTTATAGCTCTGGCTGCTGATTTTTCCAGCCTCAGACGGCCATGGCAGGCCTGATACTGCTGTTACAAGTTTGGAGACAGAGGAATCAACTTTTCTTCTGTCATTAGATGAGGAAAAGATTCAGATGGACAAACTCTTTAATTACTCCAGAATTGTTCAACTATTTACTGCTACGGCTTCTTCAATTTCTTAAGTAGGCTCCTCTGAATACTAATTTTCTCTTCTGTTCCTACAGTGCATCTTTGAGTAGACGAAACCAAGTATGCATATTGTGAGGCTAGAGATAGCTGATAAATGAGCTGGTCTCAGGGCAGCGCACCCAAAATTCTGCATTTAATCCTTCCCTAGGTTAACAGCAAAGGTAAAATGAAGAAAAGTTAAACAAACAAAAAAGAACCACAACAAAAAAGAGACCACAAGCAGAAAACAAGTCGTTCTGGTGCTGGACACAAGCACGAGCGATGCAATGAAGGAAAGACGTAGTCTCTGGCCTTCTCGTGAAACGAGAGGAGGGCTAACACTCCGACCCACAGCGAGGTGAAGCGCCCGCTCGCAGGAGCGTTCGGGGAAGCCGCGGAAACGCCAAGCGAAAGGTGGCAGCAGCGAGTCGCTGTGCAACCGACCGCGGCGCCGAGCCTCACCGCGATCGGGTCGGCGAAATCCGCCCGCAGCTACCTCTCCAACCCACGGCTGCTGATAAAGCGCCTGCTATGACTCACTCAGCCGACTACGCGGCGGTTCGGTACTGAAACGGACGCGGCGAGGCCACCGGAGAGGATGACGGCACCGGGGCCCGCCGGAGCGCCCAGCCGCCGCTCCCGCCCCGGGCAGGGGGGGCGCGGGTTGGGTCCCTGCGAAGCAGGTGCCGGGGCCGTGGGCTCGGGCAGGCGAGTGACCGGCTGTAGGCGTTGCCCGCCCGTCTCAGCCTAGTAAATGGCTTTCCCGACTGCTACGCCGATGCTCGCATCGGTGCGAGACTGAATTAGCGGTCATCAGCCACAGGCAACAATAGCAACAACAACAACTAAAAATTGGTGTTTTTCCTCGGAGACCAAAACTCCGCGCAGCAAGTTAAAAGGATCAATGGACTGGCAACTTTCAGGTGAGTGCATGATCGCATTTTACACAAGTTTCTCAGGAAAGGGTTGAGCGCGCAGAGGAGTAAACATGACTTCCATATTCCTTACCCTCTCTGCTCGCAAGAAGACTTCTGAAAACATGGTCGATTTTCCACCTAGGGTTCCCGAGGACGGGGAGGGAGAACCGAAGGAGAAACGAGCAGGGGGATAAGCTCCTGCTCCCCTCCTGCTTGTACCGTTTTGGCTGGCGCACCGCAAGTTTCAGCCGCGGTCACTGCCGGGGGCTGCTCCTCACCGGGCCCTCTGCCCCCACCCCGGGCCAAGCCCCCCACACCTGCGCCCTCTGCCCGCCGCCCTGCCTTCCGCTTCCCCAGTAAACCAGAGGCCCCCCGGCCCCGGGGGTGGCTGGCGAGGTACACGGACGCGGCGACGCGCCCGGCTACGGCGAGGCCACGGCTCCGCGCGGGGCGACGCCGGGGGACCCGGCCCCACCCGGCCCCGCCCGGCGCAGGCGGCGGCGCC
>VZSC01013697.1:182658-203653 GCA_013398225.1 Steatornis caripensis | reverse complement strand
GGAGGGGAGGGGGGGTGGGGTGGGGAGCTGCGATGTGCAATGTGATGTTCCGTTGATCTATATTTAATGGCTGAAAGGAAAGATGCTTTTCTTTCCTTTGCCCTTACCTTACTCTTATTCTGATGTGTAATGTGGTTGCATCGATCCGTCAAAGCGTAGCTTCAGCTGAATCGAGTCGCCACAGAGGAGGTGCAGCAGCACAGGCGGTACGTGTAATACACAAATTCATCTGGCCGGGGATCTTGGAGGAAAATTAAAAAAAACAAAACAAAAACCGAAGCGAGATCATTTGAGAAACCATGTTAAATTTCCCCTGGAAGGTTTGGGGGCATGCATACATGAAAGACTGGAATACAGCGTTTTGTGCTGAGAGGTTTTCTTTCTCATAGTTTAAGTGTTAGGGTGTGCTTTGTTCTGATTCAGGGTGTCACGATTAACCCTGTGCATTATAGAAAAATATCCAAAACTTGCAGAGAATACTCAGAAATGAGTAGGCCCTTCATTAAACACCCAGCTGTTAACTTTACCAGCTGTAGTGATGTTCATGCCCCTTAAAACAGGTATGCCCTTTTTATTGGCGATAACGCAATAAAGTAAAAACTTCACATTGCAGATGTTTTTTCCTGCGGTCTGTATAGGTAGTCTGTACGCAAAGTGAAAACAGTGAGTCGGCCTGAGCTGTGGTTTGTAGCAAACCTCTGTGTAGGGTACGTCCAGATATCTCAAGATAGCGAGAGGACTACCTGGAATTACGTGGAGTTTATGTAAGTCTCTTGCGGGCTTTTGCAAAATCAAGGGAGGGAAAAATATCTCTGTCGTCCTGTAGTTAAGGATGTATTCATCCTGTCTTAAAAAATGACCAGATTATCTAACTCACGTAGGCTGGGTTGATATTCTTTGAACAGCCTGGTTTGTTGGTCAATGTATAAATGACACGGCGTGAGGGAGTGAGGTGCAGGTCTCCAGGGATACGTGCTGCATAGCCTTCCTATTTGTGGGCCTCTCAGACTCAAAGGGCTTTCAGGGCTTTTGTGAGCCTTTTAACCTTTTAACCTTTACGCAGGTTATCTGGGGAGGAACCCCAGCCCAGAACCCAAACCACCTGGGCAGGGTGTGATATGTAAGCACAACTCGGACATTCTATGATGATCAAATACCCTTGTAAGAGTCAATCTGAGCCAAGTTGTTGAAGCTGTCTCTTTTCAGTCTGTGAATGACTACCCTTTGGGAGCCTTGGCTGACTATCCGTCTGCATCCTGCAAAACTGCAGAGAACTTGCAATAGATCATCCTCATTAGTAAGAAGTTAATTAAAGGCTCGGGACTGTGTTGAGTGTGATTATGTTGAATGTTGTAGTACCGAAACAGGAGATCACATCTTGATCGTGTTGTTCAGAGATGGTTTTTTTGCAGTCTGTTATATAAGAGAGGCTTGGAAAAAAAGAGTAGCGGGCTGTGCTGTATATACATACCAATTGAAATACCCCTTAAAGCTGCTGGTAGGAAGCAAGGTATTTATTTCTGAATGCCAGTTGCATGACTCTTTGTGGATTGCAAGAAAGATGCTTTTGGGAGGGGACTCCAGCTACGGTGCTTGAGTTCTGTTTGTCAGGTACCTTAACTGATGTTAAAAACAGTAAATAGCTCATCAGTGACACAAGCTTGTGAGTTTTGCTGTGTGTTTTTTGAATAATGCTACTAAAATAATTTCATCCTCACGCAATGAACTCTGACAGACAGCTGCACAAAATAGAAATAGTAGCAACTGAAAAAAAAAGGATGTTTGCATAATTCTGATTTGCATAATTTACCTTTGCTGATGGATGGTATCAATTTAATGGCTGTGGTTCGGTGTTAAGTATTTGTTTCTCAAGACACGTGTAAAATCAACTTATGCTACCAAGGAAGTGCTGGAGCAGCTTATTTTAAGGGTTTTAAGAAATATGTTTTTAGGTAGGGCTGTAGATTGGCATGTAAGTGGAGCAGATAACAGAATCAGCAGAACTCATGAGTGTTAAATTTTGCACTAAATTTTAGATGCATTTTCTATTTCATGGTTCAGCGTGATACGATTTTTAAAGCCGATCACTCGCGGACATTCCAGCATATCTTTGTTAGGATTTGAGACACATATTTCAACAATTCCTAGAAAGAACTGTTTTCAGGAGTATGAGCGAGATAAGGAAAATACATTATTACAGTACTTTTAAGTAATGACCTGTGGGTTTGATTCTTACTGATTGCACTTATAAGTCATGGAGAGCGTGATATTTGAAGTTACAGCTGAGGCTTGACAAAAATGAAATGGATTGTTTTCTCCCCTTTGAACGCCTTAGTAAGTTTTTATTACAGGATCAGTTTTGAATGCTTCTTTAACTGTACAATATTAAATTTAGTAGGCTAATTATGAATAACATACGAGTAAACAATAAACCTTAACGGAGGCAGCATTTTTAAATATAGTGCATTCATTTTTTTTAAGTGACAGAATGATTCTCAAAAAGGACTAAAACACATTTGCTTTTAAATGAGAGATTGATTTTTCATGACAAAAGTCATTACACCTGCAAAACCATTGTTTTTCTGACTTTTTTTTTAAATGGAGTCATGATGGGAAAAAATATTTCTCTTAGGTCAATAGGAAGTCTCCATGCAGGACAGGTATGTAGTCCTCTGCTTGTGCACTGCATAACCACATGCCCCTTTGGCCAATGGCTTTTCTGTAGTTAGGCTGACTTGGAAGGAAGTCTGAATGCTACATGACACACTGGAACAATTTCTTCTGTCCCCTTGGGATGTGCTAACTTAATGTCATGAATGGGTTGTAAAAGCAGATTGCCTGACCAGATTCTCTGGCAGTATGCTAGACAGAATTTAAGTTTGATAAAATTGAAAATGAAATATTGTATCTGTTTATATGTAAACTGATAGCCATGTTAATGGATTTTTTTTTTCTTGCATTACTTGCCAGTTTAGTGTAAAATCAAGAAACGGAGAAACATCTTTTTATCTGAGAGCAAGTATTTAGTATTTGTTTGAATTGTTCTTGGCATGCTAACTTCTAGTGCATCCTACTGGCTCTTAATCTGCCTGTTCTGTTTTACAAAATTCAATTGTAGTAATAAGCAATAACTTCAGGAGACATAAAGCATGGAAGAGTATGTACTGTCTTGTCCTTTTGGCCACTGCCTATTTTATTGAAGTTTCTGGGGGGAAAAAAAAAAGCCAGGTTTCTAGTGAAATTTTAAAACTTCATGCTTCTCAGACCTGACAAGAAAGTGGTAACTTATTTTAATCCGTATGTAAAACAGCCCTGCTTGATGTTGTATTTGATTGTGTTTTATTGCATTGGTGTAATAGTTCTAGTGTATAACTAACTGTTATTTTCCACTTGTTTTCATTCCTTATGAGAAGCCACAAATATGCAGAGTCCGCTTTGAGTAGTAATATCCAAAATCAAGAACATCTGAGAGCCAAAGAGGCTTTTCATAAAAGGTTCTCTCGGGGAAGGTTCTGCATTTTTTCCCCTTGTTTCTTCTACCCTTCCCCCCATTCCCCCCTTTTTTTTTCTCTTACCAAATTTGCAGTTGATTTTTTCATCTCCCCAAATCTTCAGAGTACAGCAAGTTGGTTTTGGTCAAGAAATTTACTTTTGGAAACGGACAGTAAAACTTAAATTTATTGAGTATTCCTTTTTCAGCCATAGGTACATTCTTCTGTTCTAATACAGTCAATTGTTCAATTAAGCAACACCAAGATATCCCTATAAGGCTGAATTTTTGAAAGAAGCCAAAAGAAATGAGGCAGGCAGCAAAAATAGGGATTCTGATGGGGTTCTTAATTGTTTTAAACACACTGGATGAGACTTACATATTCATTTATATCGTGTTAATTTCTTTAAATTACTAAGATGTTTGGGGGAAGCAATTAGAAGTAAGTTTCAGTGTGGTGGTAGAGAATTGCTGTGCCTTTTAGCACCACTAGGGTTGCTAAAACTTGTAATCTGCGTTCTGTAAAGGTATATGCCTTCCATTACAACCAGCAAGCAATTTGGAAGGGTGACTGGCAAGGGTCTCAGACACAATGAATTTCAGGGAATGTATTATATTTTAATTCCTGCTTCCTGAGAGAGTACTTGTATAAGTTTTGAAGCCGGATATCTGAAAATCAAGAAAATAAGCACTGAATGTAGAAAACAGAAGGTGTGAACCTTGCATTTTTTGTTTATAGGTTTCCACCAAAACACTGAAACTCATGAATGTGTGTATTTCTGGTACGCTAGCTGATCTACAGTTGGGTTTTTGTTTTTTGGTTTTTTTTTTTTTTTAATACTTAGAATATTTTAGATTTATCTGAGTGAAGAGTCTAACTTCTCTGAAGATGACATACACGATTATATGAGTCAAGTCTTGGCATTTTGGTGTTTTCTCCTGATGTTGTACGTGGCTGGTTAGTAATCAGGCTTCTTGGAAAGCAGGTTGTTGTTGTCCCAGTCAAATTTGCTTGTTTAAAAATAATGGGTCTTCTTGCCAAGAGGTTAACTGTTGCTTTACCTGCTTGGCATGTGGGAAGGCAAAAGCCTTTTCATGCTCATTTTTTGGCATGAAAAATGCTGTGGCATTGGATATGGAGGTTCATATTCAATGAAAAGCAGAATGAGAAGGCAGAAGGCTAGGACAGAGCATGGTTATCTTAAGGAAACAACAGCTTAACGGTTTTCTGCAATGGAAATGGCTCAAGGTTAGGAAGGGAAAGCCTGCCTTGGCAAACGTTGTTGTCTTGTATGCCAGATTCTTTAGAAAAATTGAGTTCTTTAAATAAGCAGATACCTGCAGGCATTCTTAAAACAATCTCTTTCTCACTTGTATTTTTCACAACAACTCAGCTTCAAGACAGCTTTTAAACACGCCTAATAGCATCATCTCATTTCTGAATGACGTGGTACCCCTGTAAGTGAGATTCTGTGTGATCTGGAAGCTGAAGTCTCACAGAAAGTGGGAGTTTGGCTTCTAAATTGTGTAGATGCTAAATACAGAGTAGATAATCTAGTGAATTCTTAAAAATCAAAATCTAGGTCAGTCAATGAGCATTTAGACAAACTGTTAAATATGACTCATCAATTTGTTAAAATTTCTGAATATTTCTGACAAAGCACCTGTGTCCTTGATCACTACATGGTGGTAACTTGAGTTCACTTAAGTGCCTAACTTTGTCTGACCTAGCATGCTTACAAACACAGTGAATAGAACCAAGAAAGTTTGGAGATTTTAAAAAAGTTTGTGCTTTAATGGAGTTCGACAGTAATTGGTGAATTGCAGAACTCTTGCTATTCTTACTGAAAATAGTTTTGAAGCTTGAGTTACAAGAATAATGGTCCTTTATACATGGATTTCCACTGCAGTGCTGATATATGTCATCTGGTTGTACTGGGGAGAACTTGAAAATGTGTTAGTATCTCTTCTATATAAATATCGATAATATAGAAGGCCTAAGGCATTCTCAGAATTATCATTACAAACAAAACAACAGAAGACACTTAGTATTTGATTTTCTCTGTTTCTGTCGTTAAACCACATTCATAGCGTTTATGCCCAACAGAAGGATTTTGAGTAACAGGTTTGGAAATCCTGCTTAGGGATCATCAAATTAATTCCCAAGTGCCTTTCAGCTATATCTATGTGTTTTTCAGAAGGTAAAGTTTGATCCCCTCTGGGAAAAATAGCATTTGTAATCTGGCAGAGACCTCATTAAGGTTTTCTACGATGACATACAGCATCCTATGGTTGAACGCATATGACATATGCAACACCACTTCCTCTTTTTCTCCTGTATCAATGTAATGGTCCCTTAAAGATTTTGTCGGTTGTTACAAGTACGTATTTTTGGTTGAAAGTGTTTCTGACAAGCTTGGCAGCTTATTGCACTTGCTTTTCACTTCTGTCTTCTATTGTCTTTACTAATAGCAAGTGAAGTATTGCACAAAGCCTGAAGAGTCTTGGTGGACTCTGACTTTAATCTCTTCCAATAAGGATGGGCAGGTTGGGCGTAATTAGAAACATGGATGTCTAATCAAATGGTAAATTTAGAATTGCAGGTTTCATGAACTGGCATTAGAAAGAGTCACAATACCAAGAAATCTTTTTCGTATAAATGGGAGCATTGGACAGAAGCCATAGTATACCTGAGAAGCCTAATGCACTGTTCTGTTAAGCAACTGTTTAATACTCTCAGGTAAATAAGTCTTTTTAATGTGTGTCATTACTTTTTTTTTTTTTTTTTTCAATAAAAACAGATTCCAAAGCATGCATTTCTGGTCAGATTATGGAAGTTTGTTAGCCACTGAGTGCTTCTGCTGGGATCCTGTGCACTTAATTCTCAGGGCTGACTGTCACAATGAGCACTCAAAGGATGGATAATACTCCTCATTTCAAAAAGAAACAAACATTTCCTTATATTCTGTGTCACCTTATGTAGCATAGGTCTGTGCAGCAATTACTTGTATGTGGATGAAATGCGAAGGTATGGTGTAAAACTTAACCTTTACATCTCTTCTTTGCCTTTTTGAGGTTGAGTTTTGGTCAGTTGTCTTAAATGTCCCCTCTCTGTAAATATCTGTTGGTTAAAAGTAGCCAAGATTAATCAGCTTTGCAATTCTTACTTTTCTGTATCTAAGTCTAGGAGGTACAGTGCATGTATAGATCTTGATGCCTTTTTTCCCCCCAGTCTGTTTGAAGAGCTGTGAATTTTTGGTAATGAGTAATAAATATTTCTTCTATTTCATGTGTATTTATATAAAAAGACTTAAACTTAGCAGACAAGACACCTGTTTTTGAGTGGTAAAAGCAAAATTCGAGACTTTGATCATGTTTTATACCTTGAATTTCGCTTGGAATGCTTAAAAGTTTGCACAGTTAGATTAAGCAATTTAGTTTCATTTCCAAAATAAGATACTTTGGTTTTTTTCAGAGAGTGCAACATTAGCATTTGAAGAATACCCTACACCTGACAGTTAAGGCTGGCTAAGTGCCACATAAACTTGACCTACTTTTGGGACATCATGGATTTTTGAGATCTGGCATCTCTCTCTGACCTCCTGAACACGCTGGTGTCCTTTCATTGGAAAGCGTGCTTGTTAGTGTCACTTAAGAGAGTCCGATTTTCCTGCTTGTGTGTGAACTACCCAGATACATTTACTGAAACCAGAACTGGCCGATGAGAGGGAGCAGAGGTTTCCTCTACAACATTGCTCTGCCCACTGGAGTTCTCAGGCTGATATTGCTGATGGATCGCTCTGTCTGAGACTCTCTCAGCATGGTCTCCCCTCTAAAAATATCCAGCGAGGAGCTACTTGGCTTTTGATCGGTGGTGATGACAATATTTCAGGTCCCCAAATGACAGATTGCTGTGATCTATTGACAGAACAGACTTGGAGCAATGATGTTTGTCAAGGAGCCAAAGACTCTGCAGTATAAATTGCATTTGTGTGGGTTTTTTTTTTTTTAACTTGTATCTAGTGTCCAAAGCAGAGAAAGAGATCTGAGAATACTGTTAATAGCAAACCTAAGAAAGGCTGGGGGAGGAAGGTGGGGACAGGGAGACGGGCTGGAATGCACAACTGCTGTATTGTCAGTGAATAGGAAAGATGCTAATTCAATCCTTTAACATAAGTTCTTGAGCCAGTCTGATGATTTCTAGTAAATACTTTTAGACATATATTTTCAAGAGTGTCTTATTTACAAAAGTATACTGGTTCTAACAGGACATCTAGCACAGGTACAATAAGCAAAACACAGTTTGAATGTGTTTTAAGAGATGCATGCATGCATATATTCTACTCGTATGCTATAAGCAGGTATGGAATTAGCTGCACCTCTGTCAAATGTTAAAATTCTTCTCTTGCATGAGTGTTACATAACTTGTAAGTCAAGCTCAAAAGCGATGTAATTTTGTATTTTCCCCCAGGCAAAACCCGATTGTGCTCTTGTTGAATTTGGTACCAGAAATCTAGCTGATTCGACAGGAAACCTGTGCTTTACAAGATGTACCTCAGTAAAAATATTTTTTTTCTCCTTATTCAACCTTCTTTCACTTGACTCTTCAGTAATTCCACAATCTAATGTTTGTCATGACATAGTTTGGTTTGGTTTTTTTTAAAGAAAATTACAGTTATTGGTGTTAACATAAAACAGGCAGGATGAGTAATCTCAGTAGCAGTTTATAATTTTTACACTTTAGAACTTAACCCATACTGGGTTAAATGACATTTAATCAATAGATGAGTCTCAGGTGGGGGAAAAAATGGTGGAGGAGTGGGAAAGAGAAGGAAAAATTCAGAATGCTAGTTTGTTTAGCTAACTTATTTTACAGATATATCCTTCCTCACCTGTAGAACAGTATAGTTCTGGAAGTATAAGGTTTATTTACCTGATACTATAGTATGCTTGTCAGTAAATTGTATTGCTCTCTAGAAAGTCGTATAGACCTCTAAAACAAGTAACTAAGTTTATGGAAATCTGTGTTCTTGGGAATGAAGCAATTATTTCTCCCCCTTTCGCTGTTTTTAAATTCACTTACTCATAATGTATTTAGCATGCCTCCAGTAAAATACCATGACTACAGTAAAGAAGCAAGGAGTCCTGATTTTTGAAGGGCTTAATATTCTCATCGTAAGATTTAAGTATCCCTGTTTTTCAAATACTTTTCTAATAACTCTTCATTTAAATATGGTCTTTTGGATCGGTGGTGATGACAAAAGCCAATCTACTTTGGATTTAATAACACACAGTATTGGCAGATGGCCAAAAATCAAGGGGGTTTTTTTGTCACATGGTTTTATTTAGGAGTGTCTAATTTGTAGTGTGGTGCAATATAGTCACATTTTTTGCTTCACAGCAGAGAATGAGTGGTTGATATGAAAAAGTTGAGTTGGCCAGGAGGAGTGAGACAAGTGGAAAAGTGAAGCAGTCCCTAAAACTGAAATCAGAGGGAGAATGGGAAGGAAAAGAGTGGTTGCTCTTGAGGTTACAGTGTTAAAAGTATTTGCCTAACTGTTCTACCTGTTGATCCACTGTCTGAAATGCATTAGTCCTACACAGTGGACTATAAGGCTCCAGGTAAATTCTTACTATATGTGGTTTGTTACTGTTTGTCTCTAGAGAAGTCGATGCCAGGTTTCCTCCCCTGCGCACATTCAAGGTGGTATTAGTTTGTGCTCTTTTTGATTCCGCTCTTCTTTCGTGCTTACCTAGGTATCCAGCAAAACCATGTGCGGCTAAGTGTGTTGTACGTGTTAGGATGCTGTCATGCTACAAAGAAGCTGTGTCAGTGTTTACATGTCAAATAGAGTTAATGAGTTTGGCGTTTTAATTATGTGATTTAGTCTTCAGATCTGGAATAAGATATTGGACTTTAGGTTCAAGTTTTTCTATTCAGCTGAGGAGTGACGTACAACCTTTGGATACTGAGGACACATTTAGAAATACCCGTTCATCTGTATGTTTGTTGAACGCAGATAAATTTATATGTGGGATATTGTTATTTGAATAAAAGTTGTAAATAAAACCGAGATTGAATCTGAACTCTGTAAATTTCCCTTCTTATTGCTACGAGGTGTGGTAGCCACCTGAAACTCAGGTTAGATGAAGTTCTTCACTTCTTTTAAAGTAAAAATACGTGTTTTCTTATGGTGAAACAACAAGATTACAGTACTTAATAACAGTTATAGTACAACTAAATTAAGTAGATGGTGTAAGAGAGACAGGTATACTCCAGGGCCTGTATCAAGGTGGGGGAACAAATGTAAAGGTAGAAATGCCTACGTAGAAGTGTGGTATGGGCTTTCAGTGGCTGCTCCCATTCAGAAGGGCGTTCAACCTCAGCAGTAAGTGGTAGCTGCAGCACCTCAGGTTGCCTGTGTCATTCATCAAGAACCTTGCCTGTTGGAATGGTATCGGTTGAGATGTATGTTTGGTTTTGGATCAGCTAAAGGAGGCGATATTACTGCGATAGACCCTCTACTACTTCAGTGGAGTTTGAGGATAGCTGAAATAATTTTAGTTTTTTATTCCATTCCCTTCAATGTGCAACTCATAGTAGTTTATGTGAAAGGTTAGAGACTTGTGATTTATCTCACAATACCAGGTTTTTGATATAAAGTGTATTTCTGAAGCACAGCTATACATCTGCATTTCACGGAACAGTTGGAGAAAGGAAGGCCAGCACAAAGCTTTTTTCTTCTTTGTACATGAATCATTTTAGGTCTTCTTCAAAAAGGTGACTTAGTCTGCTGAATGAATTTATAGAATATTTTGTAATGTTTCTGAAGTTTTAAGCTTCATCTTTTTCATATATGTGTAGAAAAGAAGACTAAAATGGGGATAGCAATTTAAGGTCTTAGCATTTCTACATACAAAACTTTTGAAGTTGGAATATATATGCAGAGCTTTTAATAATACCTAAATATGACATTCAAATATTACCCAAAACATAACAGACATAAATAGCAGTACTACCTCTCTCTTAATTATTTATTTCTGTCAGGCAGGCTTCTTCTTATGTAAAGACTTCTTGTTTGATTGTCTTGAAACAGACATTAATGTCTTAAACAGAGTATCATGGCAGTTGTTGCCTTGTGAATTCTGTTGTTGCAATTTTTTTGATTATTATTTTAAACATCTAGGATCTCTCCTGCTTTCTGAGAGGATGTGAGTGCTATCAGTTGTTAACGAGTGTGCATGCATCGTGTGTTGCACCCCTCTGCAGTTTGTGATACTGCTTTGTCGCTGAAATAATTTTGTGCTGCGAAAAACTGTTATGAAGGGGCTGAAGCTGCTACCTCTAGATGCAGGCTAACTTGTGGTGGAAGCCCCAGAAATTCCTTCAGTCATCCTGTTTGCAGCTCTCATTTCAAACTTTCTTATCATTCTGCTTACATGAAACCAAACTTCTCGACGTTTCAGTGGAAGTGTGTTAATTTCTTATTAATACTGAATTTCAGTGGGCTACTTTTGCTATGAAACTGGGCCTTAGACCTAAGTTACAACAGGAGCTTAGTGTTTCCCACTTTGAAATATGGAGTGAGCTGAACACCTCTGAGTTAATCCGTGACCTTTTACAAACAATAAAAGACACAAGAACCACAGTCAGGACTATGCTTCAACACTCTCAGCCTATGCAGAGCGACATCTAACCAACCCAACAACGGCCATGGCATAATATAACCATGCCCCCTCCCAGGGCGTGTTTAGAAAATAGCGTGCTGTAGATTCATTAAGTGTACTGTATATGAAGACCATATGCAAGAATGCAGGTGGAGTAACAGACTGTAATGTTAATTTATCAGTCATCTAAGCAATCAGACATAGTGGTGGCTCTTTATTTTATACTACGTCAGTGTTTCGACAGCTGAACTTCGATCACAACCCTATTGAACTGGTGCTGTTCAAAACATACTGATGGTCATTGTGCTGAAAAGTTCAAAAGCCTAGCTAACACAGTGCTGAAGAGAAAGCAAGTCTAGGGAGGTTGAAAACAGGTCAGGTACAAGCATGAAAATAGGATCCTGTTGTTTATGTACTCTGTCTCCTGGAACATATAGCCCTTTCCATGTCGCTTAAGCAAATACTTGTCTCTTGTTATACTGCTCTCAGTGCATGGATGGCATAAAACTGACTTTAGCTTGACTTCATATGATGTTTTCCCAAGCAGGTAACAACATGTTTTATGTGATACAAGAGGCTTTCCTCCAAAACAGAAAACATCATTACTGGCTTGTGTTCCTTCTTTAAATAAATGAAAGAAGTAAAAAGGGAGTCATTTGGAGAGGGGAAAAAGAAGGAGGGGAAAAGATAAACTCTACTAGGTCTTGTCATGAGAAGTTTAAAGAACAAAACCTGAACTTGGTTTTACAAGAATAATGAAGCTGTACAAAGTATCAGCAAATACTCTGCTGCTGGTCCCTTACTACAGCATTAATACTACTGTATTAACACAGACTGTATAAGCAAGAGTCTGTTGCTATTGTTTCATCATGTACTAAGAGAGGGAACTGGACAGACAGCTTCTGTTCAAGCCTTGTTGTGGAACCGGTAATAATTTCTTTTCAATCCTTTCCTTTTTTGTTTCAAGGAAAAAGCAGCAAACGCTCTCAGTTAGAGCAGGAAGATGAGGGGCAAATGTTTGAATTTCCTATACCCAGAAGTTGCTTTCTTCAGAGAGGGGTCAAGTCGATGTTGAAGTAATTAAAGATTCTGTCAGCAAAAGAATTAGTATAGGTAAGCCCTAGAATATTTGGTCAATCTTTCAGCATTTTTCTATCGCTTTCACAAAATATTAAATATTGTTCTAATTTTTGTTTGTCTTAAAAATATCTCAGAGCTTTTAAGATGATTTGTCAAAAGACAAAGTGGTCTTTTTTGACATGATTTTTCTTGACATTCATTTTTTAAGCAGAAACAAACAAACAAAACTCAAAAGAAACAGAAAGGAAACAAAAAGGGAAGGTGCCTAGGTGGCTGAGCGGCCTGGGCTTTGGCTCAGTGAATCAGGAGCTAACATAGACTTTTCCTTGTACTTTGTATGTTAGATAGAAGTTGCCTTTATCACCTCGTGTGTTTAAAATGAAGTAAAATATCTCAACAAATATAGGTAATGACTTTGGTGGCAAGAATGTATAATGATGGTTTTGGCCATGTTATGGATTGTATTTATTGTTCTGGAATAATTTAGAGATAGTAATATAATACACAGTCAGAAATACATTTCATGTAGTATTAATTTGAAAAATGAAATTTGTTAAAGTTTACAACTAATGTTTCGTGGAATTTGTAGCTTTTGTAGCTGCTGCTATTTCATTTAAAATAATAATTAAAAAAAGTTTGCTGAGCAAAATTAATTTAATTTATTGGAGAAACCTAATTTTCACAACCCTGATCCATTTATATACTTGTGTTCCACCTCGAGTTCTATTGACATGCACAGTGAATTTTAATTTAATGTCCTAAATGCATGTACATAAGACAATTACTCCTTATGTTTTTATACATTTCTATTCTATGAGCTGCTCAAAGCATGTCTTTGTTTTTCTTATCCATTGTTCCTGTAGGTTGTCAGATTACTATCAGCAAGACTTGCATAGTTAACAAACCACTTACTCCTCAAAAGGGTAAATACAATGTGAATGACAATGGTATTTCCTACAGATATAATCTGAAGAGAAATTTCAGTTTAAAATCCCCGGTTTCTAGGAGATAAGTTTGTTTACCGGTATGTGTGGATATAGCAGAGTACATTATCTTCTTTATCCATGGTAGAGGTAATTTTTTTTTTTGTATGCAGGGGATGGTTAGACATTGAATCTCCTTCTATTGTCTCTTTTTTCCCCTCCTCCTTCCAATAGACTGTTCCACAGTTGAGCACCCTTCCTTGACATTGCTCAGTCTCCTTCTCTCATGAGCTTTGCTCTAGGCTTCATTACCTGTGTTTTCAGCTGCTAGCTGGCTTGTTTTGGATACTGCTTTTTGCTGAGTTAGAGCACAGGCTGTTGTTAGTGACAGAGAACCAGAGCTCATGCCTCATGACCACGGTAACATGAGATTCTGTGCCATCTCATTACGGGTCTGTGACTATGAGGCTGTCTCAGGATGGTTCCAGTAGGGCTTTTCCTTTTATTCCCTTACAGATAAATTCTTGCATCCAATCAAATGCTAATAAACAGCAGACTTGGGCTTCAGAATTAGCTTGTAGGCAACAGTAAGTTTGCTCACTGAAGGGTGAAGGGGTTTGTATGGATCCACTTTACCATGGCATCTGCCTATCACCTACATTAAAAATTCTGCTTTTGTACTAGTTGTAGGAGATTTGTAAAGTCTCTTAATAATTATCTTTGAAAGGTTATGACAATCAGGGGAAGTTCATGAGGACTGGAGGAAAGTGAATGCCATTCCTACCTTCAAGAAGGATAATATGGGGAACTACAGGCCAGTCAGCCTCACCTCAGTCCATGGGAAGGTGACAGAGCAAATCCTCCTGGAAATAATTTCCAAACAAATGAAGGACAAGAAGGTGATTGGGAGTAGTCAGCGTCAATTTATGAAGGACAAGACATGCTTTGCCAGCATGATAGCCTTCTACGACGAGATAACTGTGGTGGATGAAGGGACAGCAGAGTGTCATTTATTATGACTTTATGGGAGACTTTTGACTTTAGACAAACTCTTGAATTATGGATTAGACAAATGGACAGTGACGTGGACTGAAGACTGGCTGAACTGCTGGGCTCAAAGGGTTGTGGTCAGCAGCATAAAGTCCAGGAGGAGGCCAGTCACTAATGGTGTGCCCCAGAGGTCAGTACTGTGTCTGGTATTGTTTAACATCTTTGTTCATGATCTGGGTGATGGGACAGAGTTACGCTCACTCAAGCCAATTTGCAAATGATATAAAACTTGGAGGAGTGGCTGGTATGCCAAAGGATTGTGCTGCCATTCAGAGACGTATTAACAGGTTGGAGAAAAGAGCTGACAGGAACCTTTTGAAGTTCAATGAAGTCAAAACGCCAGATTCTGCACCTCTGTTGGAATAACCTCTTGCATCAGTACATGCTGGGGCCAACTGGCCAAGTTTGGCATCTGCCTTGTCTCAAAGAAGTTCATATATTAGTAGGCTGTAATATCAGTTTAACTGTTAATGTCAAATGAGGAACGAGATTTTCAACTGGGAATAGAAGTTGTTTGGGACCAGGAAAGGGTCTTGGGTATCGGCCTGATGTGTTCCCACTGATACTTACTTTTAATGCAGTAGGCAACTGGTTTCTCAGCAAATGTGAGTCTGTGTGTGGTCTTCAGGTTGAGCATTGGATGTGTTAATTGTCCCACGGGCATCAGTTGCATTGGTTACCGTGGCTTGTCCAGCGTGCAGGAGAAGTTTCTTGACAGGCAGATTGCAAATGAATGTCTTGATGCTCCCTGAAAACTTAAACATATAGTATGTAACGGAGCTCAGAGCTTTGCGTGGCTTCTAGTAGGGCCCATATGCCTGCAGTAAGGATGTCTGTGTAGCACCGTGCAGCCTTGCCTGAGACCAGCTCTTCTGCATTCAAGAGCTAATCTCCTGAAATTCAAAATTCACAGTAGCTAGGGCTGGGTCTCTGAGGGACCATCATCAAGATATTTCAAGAGTCTCATTACAGTTTTCTCCGAAGCAGACGCTTGTATGATTTTGTTAACAATTGGTCTTCATTTCATTTCACCAGTCACTGATACGGCAGTCTACTTTGAATAAAGTGATGTGTATGTCTCAAGTTACTCTGATACTGGAACTGGAGAAGTATATGTAGCGCACTCCCTTTTTTTCTGTTGCTCCTGAGATACCCCGGACACCCTGATCCATGATTTTTTAATTTGCTTTTTCTACAAAACCAAGGAGAGATATTTACAGCAAAAGATGAGTGGCGTTCTGAGGTGGAAAGCTTTGGATTAATGGCTTGCAATTTCAAGGTACCCTAAAAAGAAACACTTCACTTGGAATTTACATTTATGTGATATCACTGATGATAGGAAATGTCNTTTAATTTGCTTTTTCTACAAAACCAAGGAGAGATATTTACAGCAAAAGATGAGTGGCGTTCTGAGGTGGAAAGCTTTGGATTAATGGCTTGCAATTTCAAGGTACCCTAAAAAGAAACACTTCACTTGGAATTTACATTTATGTGATATCATTGATGATAGGAAATGTCTTTTTAATATTCAGATTGGAAATGGTTTTTTTTTTCCTTTATAATGAAGTATCTAATATGAGCTATTGTTTTCTGCTTTGTTTTAAGGAAGTTGCTTAAATCTCACAACTGCTTGAAACACCCTGTGTTTTCAGAGTTATGGGGTGATGATAGCAGAAAATCAATGTCTGAGCACATTTCTCCGGGACCTGGAGAGCATGATCTACTGAGATCTGAACAGGTAGCTCCTCATTATATGATATAGGAAGTTGCATCCTAACACTGGCTTGATCAAACAAGTCAGAAGGCAGTTTTATAAAAGAAAGTCCTTTTCCCTTCATATTCCTTATGGACAGAGTTTGGTGGGAAGTGAGAAGTGGCTGGGCAAATGAAAGCAAATTGCATGATTAATACTGCTTTTATTCAGAGAACATGAATAAAATTTAAATTCAGCTTTATTAAAAAAAGTCCATGTGACACTGAAGTTTTGAATATTGTTTTGCAGTGTTGCATAGACGGGTGATCTATTATTGTGCCAGCCAGCTGTCTTCAAGTTTGGTTTATTTTCTCATAAACTAAGTGAAACGTTAAATTTCATAAAGCTTCAGAGTTATGTGGTGGAAGCTAGATTCTGCTGTCTTTCCACAGGGGAGTATTAATTGTGATGTGTTTTTTCTAGTTTTTGTTACTATAGACCCAGAAGTCCTGGGCTAATTGAACGAGATGAGCAGTCTGATCACACAGAATGAAAACAGAATTGATCCCCTAACGTGTTGTTTTTGCATTCCCACATGAACCTTTTTGTACCAGTCTGCATTGGTTACAGGGTGAAGTTCTGGATTGTAAGCTGTCCCATATTTTATAATTATAATTATCTATCTTCTTAATTGTTTTTCTGTGGGAGGAAAACCTCTAGAGGGTGCCAAAAAACTGGTTTTGGTTGAAGAAGCTGTTAGGTCCTGTGCTGCTAATGTCAGAAGAGCAGGTCAAAGTTAAGTTCCTGGAAGCTCTTCCTGCTCTCAGTAGTTCAGGTGCCTTAGAAATGCCTGCGCCTTTAATTTTGGTTCTGAAGTCTTTCTACTCTGTGACGATAGTCTGTTTTGTAGGGGGTTTTTTGGTACTAGGCACTGACTAGGCACATTGACAGATTTTTGTTTTTTTTAACATATTTAATCTTCATTCAGAATTTCTCCAAATGGGAAGAATACGTGATGTTTCTAATGTCACACAGAGCATACACTACTGTTTCTTCGACCAAGGCTTCCTGTGACAGCAGAGTCTAGATGTCTACAAAGTATAGATCTTCGCATTACTTTGTAACTCTTATCCTTGCCCAACATTGTGCCCTTAGCTGTTGCTAGGTTTACGAAAGCCCAAGCTAGCTTTAGGCACACGCTGCATTTAAAAGGAGGAAAAAAAAAAAGGTGGAGGGAGGTGAGGTTCAATAGTGGAGACAGGTACAGGGTCGAAGCTCCAGGAACAGGTTCTCTAAATAATTACTCCTAATTGACTTCTTGGCATGTAACCACGTTTCAAGAGAAACTAGACCAGATTTTTTTAAGAAACACTGTTTAATAGCAGTTAAACATGTAAGACACCACAGAATATTGCCAGCTGGACTAGATATCAAGCAGTGTCACTGCCAATCAGCTGCAGCTAGCGGCGAAGAGGACACTATGAGAAGCAGTAGGTTAGTCATTGCTCCTGTTGCACCTTGTCAGAGACCTGAAATTTGCTTTGTTTCTTGTCTCTCTCCGTATAGGTGTGCCAAAAGTATCTGGATACGTTCACATATTTGACTTTGAAATATTCCTAGGAATTTTTTTCTTAACTGCAGCCTTGTGCACAAGCTCAACAGACCTGAAGCTGTTGTAGACAGTAATGATGTGTGTCTTTAAAAATAAGGTGGTATGTCAAAGTTGGAGTCATCCACACAGATTAAAAATTGGGGAATAGGTTATTGGAGGTTTCGTAGGTATTTTGAAGCTTCTGCTATAAGATATGATTGTTTGGGGGGTTTGTATACAACCTAGGACCATTTCCCCCACCCCTCAAGGTATGGACAATCTTTGTACTCTGGTCAACATGATAAAATCCTGTTCATATTTACTCTCAAAATTCTGTTGACATCAGTGGGACTATTTACATGAGTGAAACAATGGGATTTGCCCCAAATCATATAATTTCCTAATTATTTTGGTAATTTATATGTATTAACAGATCATTTATAGTGGGTCATGATCAAGATCAATATTTAGCCTACAGAATATACTGCGTATAATTTAATTACCTGACCTACCCAAACAGGGCTTTAAGAACATTGCAAAATTAAGTGCCTGGAAAAAACCTGTCTTAAAAAAAGTCATCATATATTCTTAACTGGAGATGCTAGCTTTGAATAGAGTGCTGGGGAAACATGGTGAAAATGGTGAGGGAAGTCTAGCTAAACAGAAAAGGTTGTGCCAGTGAGTATAGACTTGTTAGTATGGCAAGACTAATGGATACAACTGATAGAATCAATTGGTCTTACCAAAAAGTTAAGGTAGTTTTTTTTATGTGGGTAGTCATGAGAGCACAGAGAAAATCTGATGTCATTTCTAGGAATGAACAAAACTCAGTGATTAAGAAAAAGGGAGGAGGGATGAATCTGTCCCAAACAAAATCATATGCTATGCATTGGATTAAAAATTAATTGAATGGTCTCAAAAAAAAAAAAAAAGCCAAACACAGAGTTTAAGGATCCTTACCCTTCAGTGCAGTCAGCTGAGATGCTGCAGGTGTATTGAGAAGGGTCTTACTGGAGTGAATGGTGATCTGGAAAACACACCTGCAGAAGATGATAAAGAAGCTTAAGCTATCTTCTTTTGCCAGATGGAGGGAGTAAATTGATTGCAGTCTGCTGGTACCTCACAGGCAAGTGATTTCTGATGCAGGGCTTTTTAATTTTGTAGCAAATAAAACAATGAGAGCTGGAATTGGTCACTAAGATTAAATGGATTTATTTTTAGAAATGAGTTTAGACTTTTAATACTGGTTGTAGTTCTTCATGGAAGTAGAAGTATCAAATAGCAGTAGTCTTAATATCTTTATTGAAGTCTATATATATTTCAAATACATAGTCAGGTTGGTAAACTATTCTATTGTAGATATCAGATCAAATGATAGTATTTTCTAGCCTTGCTAATTAACTCATTATTGAACTGATGCATTTCAGAGGTTATTGTTTAAATTGTTGCTCAGTTGCTTACTAGTGTTTAGTGGTTGTATATTCTGTCCTTCCTTTTGGTGTGACACTTGAAGCTCATTTATTTCTACTTGCATTCCCAATGGTAATACCACTGATGACGTGACTGATGGTGTTACTTATAACGCCATTGGTTCTGGGATGATTCCAACAGAATCGTGTATTTATAGGTACAATAAACCCTGGTTTATTTTTTATTTTCGTTTTGTGATGATGGAATGTAAAAACCTTACCAAATTTTAGATAATATCAAAATCTCATGTGCAGCCCTAAGGACCTGGTTCTTTCCCTATCTAAAATTCATAAACTATCTGAATTCCATCTTGCTGTCTAAAAATTCCTCAAAACTAACACCAGAAGGCAAATCATAGCATTTGATTGCCTTTTCTGGTTGTTTCTAGGTTTTAACTTTGTAAGAGTATAAAGGAGAGTTTGGTTTAACTATGCTTTTGATGATGCCCTGTTTTGGTCTTCTGTTTGTCAATTTGTTTTGAAATCTGTCTTAGAATACTAGTGGTCATAAATGCCTTTTCCAAATGTTGACTGATTTACTTACTGCATAATGTATATAATAAGAGATTTTTTTTTAAGAAAACAAAACTGAAGGGTTCTAATTGGTAAACAAAATTTGCTGAATCTGGAGTTAGTTTTGCCTCTACTCAGCTGTTCACTAAGCTACGGAGGTGAATTTCTTCATATTGTGTGTATGATGTTACCAAATAACACTGAGGAGCATCGGAATGAAGAGCTTGGTGTCAAGTTATGTGGGGTTTTGTAATAAATATTAGTGATGACTTTCTAAAAAATTCAACGCTTCAGTGAGATAGCCCTAAAAGTATGCCATCCTGTTCAGTTAGTTAGCAGTTAAAGCACCTCTGCGGGCTAGCGTAAGGATTGCTCTATATAGTGCTTCCCTGTCACGATAGCTTCAGAACTTGTTCCTAAACCTGATTCTACAATCAATACAGGCTTAGTAAGTGTTTTGGTACTCGGCAATACTTGAATATCTAAATACTTAAAATAATACATGCCACTTAGTTTCTTAATGTAAACAACTAGTGTTATGAGGCTTAAGCTCTTCCATGCGTTGGTGCAGTATAGGCTTGGACTACTGTGTAGAACACGACTGTCAAAATAGCTTTAAAGTGTGGGGATGCTTGGTTTTGTCGTTTAAGAGAAAGTGTGTCTCTTCTGCATCTATGACTACTTACCTGACTGGCACTTCTGAAACCTAATCTAGGCTTCTCAGGTGTGCTAATTAAAGTTTATTAATTTTAAATGTTTTAACTGTGTTATGAAGAGCAAGAGAGCATTTGTTTATGTTTTAAAGAGGAGGGAGAAAAAAAGATTGTTCTTCTCCAAATCCATTACTTAAGAACAAAAGATTACTTCCTAAGATTGCAGTGAAAACTACAGATGACTCTTATAAAATCCAGATGTTACAGACTCGTGAGTAGCTTTCGGTTTTTAACAACCTAGACATGAACAAGTGAGACTTTAATTCTTGGGTTTTAAGGTTTCTCTTTTCTGAGCCTTGATGTGTCTCATAGTATACCACTGGGTTTTTATTTCTTGAGGACACAGAATCATATTTAGGGTAATTTGTATCAATTTTGATACACAGAGATAGATTTATTAGCAATAGAAAGTGACAGCTTTCTCTCTATCATGATTTCCTGCCGTATCAGTCTAGTGTGAAACCCTTATATCCTGGTATTCTACTCCCAGTAGTGCTGCTTAACAGTTAATATTTTGTATCTACCTTTTAGTCCATTTACCAGTGTTTATATCCATCTGTGGTTATTTTGTTGTCTGTCAAGAGTGAGTCTTGTTGTTTTTTTATTTTTTATTGGCAAGGAGGGGGTACTTAAACACCTGGTTGTATCATTAGATAACTGCATCATGATACATTTATCTGTGTGTGAGGAAAAATGATCTAAATCTCCAAGGTAATGAAGAAGGTCCTGGAATTACAAACTCTAATTGATATGTGCATCTGAAATACTTGTAAGGCTTTTATGTTTGGGGTTTTTTTTTTTTTTT
>VZSC01013697.1:149318-182505 GCA_013398225.1 Steatornis caripensis | reverse complement strand
TTTTTTTTTTTTTTTTTTTGGGGGGGGGGAGGGTGTTGGGTTTTTTAAAGACTTTTCACATTGGGATTGAAATCAAAGAACTTGAATTATGACTGTAGTAGTGAACTCAGTTTATACTAATTTTATTTGGGGTTTTTTAGTATTTTATTTTATAGTGTATTATTTAATTAGTAATGTGACAGTAAGATTTTTTGGTATAATAAAATATATATACAGCATTTATAGTGTCTTGCCACACAAAGTGGAGACATTTCAATTTTACTAAATTCTCCACAAATGTTTCCTTCGACAAGGTAACTTCTTGTGATTTACTTTAGTAATACCTTCTTAAAGGAAACATTTGTGGGAATTTAGTAAAAATTCAGTGGTTAGAAATGTTTCCTGGGAAATTATAGTACCCATTAGGAATAATGGGGAGCTCGTCAACATAATTTTGTAACATTTAGAGTTGCATTTTATTGTTTCTTAAATAAAGGAAAAACGTGAGCCTTTTGAGTGCCTGTGTCCGGCTCATTCCTCAACAACACGCATTAGTCTTTTCAATTGTGTTTTCCTCCAAAATATAATGGCGATTGGTGATTATGTTTTCTCTGAAGGGTAATGACTGATGTAACCTAAGCACCTTTAAATGATGCAGAAATGATTTGTTACATGATAATATGTAGTTTAGAACAAGGTAATTCTTGTAAGAGCGTCATGACCAAGACTGTTACTTTTTTGTGGTTTTTAATCATTTACACTTGTAAATTGAGATAGATAATAATGAGGCTTCAGAATTTTTCCCTGAATTATAGTAGTGACAGCTCTTCAGTGAACTAGGAGTTCAGAAATAGAGCATCTCATAACTAATTGAGAGAGAAATGCACGTGCAAGTAGAAAATTATTCTTGTGCTTATTTTTATACTCAGTGTTTTAACAGCTGCATATTTCAATTATGTGTGCCTAATTAGAAGCCTGGCTTAAAGGCAGTACTGCTTCTGGGGTTTTGAAAAGTACATTGGACTATTTATCACAAGAATAAAGTTCTGAGTAGATTTTCACGCTGGATGACTTCTTCCACGTTGCAAACAATGTTTCAGTGTATGAGTGCTCCATATTTGCCTGGAGAGTTGGGGCATTGCCTTCAGTTGTATTTCGATGACTCGGGCACTTTTGTTTTCATGGGATCCCTTTTTTTCAGAAGATTCTAACATGGTCCTATAATTGCTCTGTTTGGTTTGGTAAGCTGCTGTCCTCTTAAAATAGACTATGTGGATTTTTTTTTTTTTGGTAGTAATATATGCACCCAAATATTTGTTTCAGAGAATTTGGAAGAAACTGTGACTGATCTTCTGCTTGCTCCAGGCAGAAGTGGAGTCTCAAAGTGTAGAAGTAATTTCCAGTGTTTCCTGAAGAGCTCTGTGCTGATGGACCTTTAGCAGCTACCTGCTAGTCAAAAAGTCAAGCTCTCCTCTCTGTTGCCTCTTGCACTATTCTCTGAGGTGTTTGGGTAAAGCATCAAAGCTTCTCTCCTAAGCAGTGGATAAATCAGGAAGTCTTTTAAACGGTCTGTAGCTTTCCTTGAGCCAGTTTGGGCTTTGCCAAGAGAGATACGGCTTTTAATTCTCCTGCTGGGCCATGTGGTCTGGATGAGTAGTGTCTTCTGAAAGGTGCAAGGACCAGCTTTGCGCCATGGTCTGGGGTCTACAACTGTCACTCTGGAGGGGAAACCACTGTGTTGAAGATAAGGCTTTCAGAAAGGGGAACTAAAGATGTTTTCTCAATTTATACAAATCATGCTTGAAAGAGCAATTGCAGTGTCAGGTGAAATAAATAGCATTATGTAAGGGGACTTGAAACATCTCCAAGCTGAAGTAATCAGGACAAGATTCAGTCTAGTTTTCTGACAGTTTGCTTTCTACATCCTTCCTTATGCTAAATCTGTTAAAATTGACTCTGACTTTTAACAGAGGAGTTAGTCAACTTAGTGATTAACTGCTAGTCTTACTAAGACTAGGTTTACCTCAGAGTGAAATGGTATGTCTAACAATTTCCTACAAATAGAACATGCATCTTCCAAAATACCCTTGTGAGGGGTGGGGTTTTTTTGTGGGGTTGGGGGCAGGTTTTTTTTTAATTATTATTTGTTTGGTTTATGTTTTGAAACTGGTGAAATCCATTGACTTATGGAAAATATGAAACAGTGTTTTGTCAGAATTCAGAAATACAGTAGAAAGTTCAGCAAGAAGCACATTAGACTGTAAAAAGTAGTTTGAATTATGTTCAAGGCCGTTTAAATAACGTAATAGCTAGTTCTAAATAAATACTCATTAACATTTGGCGATTAGTGGAGTTCAGAAAAGTGTTTTAGGTTTATTAAGGTGGGGGGCTTGGGGTATTTTTTGTGGGGGGTTTGTTTTGTTTGGTTTTGCTTGGGGTCTTTTTTTCATTTTTTTCAGCTTAGTCTACGAAAAACTGCTTTTGTCTTTAGAATAGTTAATGCTCATGTTCTTGGTGCCCAAAGATACCTAATTCCACATAGGCACTTGCTGTGTGCCGTTGCAAAGAGTCATCACATCTTATGATTTATTTTTTTCTAAAGACATGTTAAGACCAGCTCTTCTTTGAATGGATTAACAGCGAAATAACTCACGAAAAGGCTACAGAAATGCTCCAGAGGAGAGCAAAAGAACAAAGCCAGATTTAAACATGATTTAAAATGACATTGGTAGAACTTTATTTTCACTTTCAGAATCGTGCTTATACAAATGTGCACAGATAGTAATTGACTTTGAGGGGGAAACTTGATAGGCATGGACAGAATCAGGTCCACAAGCACCAACATCCTTTTTCACTAAGCATAAAATACAGTCTCTCCCAGCTGTTTGAAACGTTTTCGTTGTCATCTTTTGAACTTTGTTTTGACGTGGGTAATTAAAAGATTCATTGCTTACTTAGCAAATAGAGAAGAATAAATGTTTTACAGTGTTTTTATTGTGCATAGCCAGATGTCGCATTATCAAGCTGCATTATTTTTCTTTGAGATTAATCTTCGTCAGACTCCCAGATGTATGCTAAACACCTGCTAGTTTAATATCTGCCTAGGTCATTGTTGTAGGAAGTCTCTTCAGTACATGCGTGTTGTAAGGGTATCTCCTGTAAAATGGCTTCACTCCATTTTATGCTGCTTCTGTTTCGGCATTCAGAGGATATACACATTGATCCGTGGAAGTGCAGGAGAAGTCCTAAGCTCCCTTCTCTCTCTTCTGGTGGTGAGAAGGCTTTTCTGTGTTCTCAAGCTCAATTTTACAGTGGATGCAAGTGAGCACGGAAGCCTTTTCCTGGTTTGGCCAAAACCTCCATGCCAATGCAGACATCAGGACGGAGAGTAGCAGATCTGCCTCTTCCACCTACTAGTGCTGTCAGAGGGAATAAGAGGTGCAAATTTCTTTCACTATCCCTTTATCCTCTACGTGGCGTTTCTGGCATCCATTTAGCTCATGAATAACTGCACCGCTTGTTTCGGATGCTCTTCGTAGGGTCCTGCCAACAGCAGCGCTGTGAGATGAGCACGGTTCGTGCGAGGTGTTGTGGCTCCCCACTGGGCTCGGAGTGGCAGTGCTGAGTGATAATAACATGATCTTTGTGTTTTCACTCTGCTGCAGTTTAACAAGCCTGTGTGTAACGGTGGAGATTAATTCAGCTTTCCAGCTGCTGACTTGGGACAGCATTACAGCACTTTGCATTAGGAAGCTTAGATTTACTATTATGTGGTATGTAGTAGGCTTTAGTATTATTATTTTTTAGGAATAATTTGGCACAGGAAAGCTGTCAGGCTGCTTGGCTTGTTTTGGGAGGCTCTACCCCTTGGTAATTAGCAAAGTAAAATATAAATTTAGGAACCTCTTTGTGCTGTGTAGTCTGATCAGCATAAGTGTTTTGTTTGGATTCCTAAAAGAATGGCTGCTTGTGGTGGTGGTGCTAGTGATAGTCCCAAACTCAGTAGGGCTTGAGTCCAAACAAAAAAAAAGCTAGTCCTGCAAATTCAGCACACTTGCTTAACTTAAGCATTCCTATAGATGTTGATTTTTTTTTTTAAGTGCTGAGGGTATGCCTGCTGTTGTTGGTGCATGGAAAAGGAAAACTAATTGTTGTCCTTCTCAAGTCTGTTACTGAGAAAGGGTGCAGCCTTTTTTTGTGTCTCCTTCCAGGAACTCCCAACTGTTGCTTCTCCACCCTGGGCAGCATGACGGGCACTGTGGTCTCTTCTGTATGGGAGCACCAAAACTGCTGCTGCTGGTTTAGAGGAGGTCTCCCTCTTTCAGCTTCTCGCACTCGTTTATAAGGTTTCCAGACATGTTGCATCCATGTCCTGATCTTGTGGCTTTTTCTTGCAGCATATTTTGCTCCTCAGTGGAAGGAAGAGTACAAAAGAAAAAATCTCAGCAGGATTTTTGCTGCTGTTAATGGATGTATCGCTGTACAGAGGCTTCATCGTTTTTGATGTGCTTTTGAAGTGCTGTGTGCTGATTGATGAAAAATCATCATCTTCGGATATTTCGAGATCTGGTCTGTATAAGACCCTCTGAAGAAGATAGTTAGGTTTTTATCCCTCATGAACCAGGATCTATTCAACCCCGTTCTTCTCAAATACCTTAACTATAGAGGGCAAGAATGTCTCATGAAAAGGATTTTGTTTCCCACTGTGGCCTGTGTTGTACTGATAATGCTGCTCTTATAGCACTTCATTCTTCCCGCCCCCATTCAGGGGGCTCGATCACAGCATGCTCCCCTGTCGTGAAAGCAGAAAATTCTGCTTAGCTTGAAGTTATGGTAGAAAATGCGTAAATCTCCCATTCAGCAGCACTGCACAAAGATGGAATTTTATTTTCAATACTGTGAGATCTGCTGAGCTGTGATGCTCCTGCAATAATTAGTTCTGTTTTATTTTAATGCTGTAGTCTAATGTCCAGAGCCCAGATTTACCTGACTTTACAACGAAATGGAAAAGATGAAAGATCCATGTGCAGATCTGAGATATAAGGATACATCTGCTTACCTCCTTCCATAAAATGCTTTCAAAATTGTTGTGAAAATGCACTGTAAGAGTAAGATATTTGCTCTCTCTGATGAAGCTGGCATTTGTATTTGCTATGGTGTAGTTTATTTGGTTTGTTAATTAGTTTTAATATGTGATTGAGGCTGCTTCTGGTACCTACAAGTAGATAGGGACTGAAGTTGCCAAAAATCAGTTGTCATTGCAGCTGCTTCCACTTTATGAAGAGATCGAGTGTATTTTTTCAGTCTCAGATGAGTATATCTGTGATGCAGGAACAACACTTGCAGATAAACGCCAACTATTTGTCATTTGCATCCAGTTCAGACACTGTTCAGAAGTCGGTTAAAATTAGTCAAAATTAGTTCCTAAATGTTAAATTAAAATGTGTCCTTTCATTTAATGTCATATTTATCTTGAAGTTTGAGGAAGAACATGAAGTTGCATATTACTACAGAGCTTTAAAAAGCTACTGCAGCTAATTTTTGGAAAATAGAAATTACTCCATCTGCTTGCTGTAATTCAGACGTGTGCGATTTCTCAGGTGCCTAGGTGATGGAGCCAAGCAATTTTGGTGTGCACAGACAAAACTTATGGCAAATGTCAATATAAATTTTCAAGTATGTATTTAAATAAATTAACTCATTTTCAACCTTCAACTTTTCAATGATTTTTACCAGATAATAACTTGTATTTTAGCAATCTTAGAGTACCACAAGTGCTGAAAAGGAATGGAAATTTGTTTTAGGGGCAAACTTTTTGAGATGTGGAGTTTCTGAAACTTCAATAAAATAGAAAAGGTGAAAGAAACATGTTTGGGTTTTTTTTTTCCAATAGCAGAGGCATTGCATTTTATGTAATCTATTATTTTTAACACGGGCAAAAAATCCTTTTGAAACGTTCTATTCTGTGCTTCTCTTCTCATTGTGACATTTCACTGAGATCCAGATTTTCCTCCACTCTAAAAATGAAGTCACGCTTTAGTGTTCTAGCAAATAATTTTTGGCCAAGCAGAGGAACTGTGCTGCAAGTAACTTCTTGTGGGTTTTTTTGGGAACTTTTTGTGAAGGTGAAGCAAAGGGCCATAAGGATGAATATTCATCAAAGCAGCAAGCCTGTTACATTGTCCATCGATGCGGTTGGGCGCCTTAGCTGCAGTCAGCAAGCAAAGGCCAGCTCTGTATTTCTGTGTTTTGCTGGGCTTTTTGCTGATGTGAGGAGCTTGGCTTTCTGCTGTAGGTGTAGAATACGCTCTTTTCATATGTTCAGGAGAAAGTCTATGGATTGTATGAGTCTTAACTCACTAATATTTCAGAAGCTTTACAGGGGCTTCTGTGAAGTGCAGGCTCTCTGCTGGGCCACTTGGCTGAAGTGTATATTGCTGTGAGTATGAATGGTGTCCTCATATTAAGAAATTTTTTTAATGTGATGTTGAAGGATGTGGATATTTGGTGCAAGCTGGATTCTTTATGTTTTTATCTCATTGCAAACGAAATAGCAGTGTGTTTTAACTGAAGAGAATGTGCCTTTTGTCTTTCTCCCCCAGCAAGTTCCAGTGGTGTCTGCTGTCTTCAGGGCATGATAAAGTGAGCTTTCTCTCTGAGCTGGTGATCTCATCGGTGAGTTACCCGTCTGGTGTATTAGATTACTGCCAGGTTTTGGAAGTACTCTGCCTCTGTGACCGGCTTTCCCCTTGTATGTCCTGTTCCACTGCAAGTGGTGCTTGCGTGTAAGATTGAAGCATCTTTGCTAGCTGGGGAACACCAGGTTCTTGCTGCTGGTGGAAGTTGTCTCTGTGTGTAATCCTGCAATTCTGGCACACCTAAAGTAAATCACACCTGCTGTGAGCATGCTGCTGCCTACGGTAAACTCGGACGCATTTGCCTCGCTATTTGTGCATGTAGGAAAACACGTGGAGCTAAAGGAATGTGACTGTGTTCTGAGGTGACCAAAGGTTTGATATACATCTCCCTAGACCTTTCTCTCTTAGGAGGACCCCAGAGAAGACCGGATGACTTCTACATTAAGAAAGCATCACATCACATTTTACTCGGTTTAAAAATTGTAAGTGATGAGTATGAGACAGGAATAAAAGAGAAGAAGAACTCTGTGTGACTTTTTTGTTCAATTGCTTCCTGGCAGGGAGAGCCCATGTTGTTGGGCTTAGCTGTTGTGGCAGCAAACTGCGCAGTCCCATCTGATTTTGGGGAAGTTCTTTACAATACCGGCAGAAATACCATTTGTCATAAGGTCTTCAGTATAGGGTAGATCATTACTAAATGTTTGCTTGTAGTGCTGGATTAGCTCAAACAAGGTATTGGGAGCCTAACGAACAAACTTTTTAATCTACTGTAAAATAATATATATAATTTTGTTCTTACTGGTGTTTTGGTTGGGTTTTTTTTCTGCATTATTTCTAGTTTATCCAATGTTCTGTGTGTCTTCTTCCTTTTTTCTGTTTGCAATTGTCCATTTCTTTTCACAGTACCAAATTATAGTAAGTAAAGAGTGACTGCTGGTGATTCTTAGCATCTGTGAATAAACTTACATTGTTCAAGTAAAAGAGAGAGCTAACAGGTGTGACTGCATATACCGCCTAATGATCTCAGTCACTTCAGTTTAAATGTGGGTGTTGTTATTTAGTCTGGAAACGTTTAANCTTTTCACAGTACCAAATTATAGTAAGTAAAGAGTGACTGCTGGTGATTCTTAGCATCTGTGAATAAACTTACATTGTTCAAGTAAAAGAGAGAGCTAACAGGTGTGACTGCATATACCGCCTAATGATCTCAGTCACTTCAGTTTAAATGTGGATGTTGTTATTTAGTCTGGAAATGTTTAAAAATCAGAAAAACTACATTATACATTATGAGGAAAAAGCTACATTTTGAGATGGTCATATAATGTTCAGACATTTAAAAATCAGCATAAAAATAGCAAAATATCTTTTGAAATGGCTAACTCAATGACCAGCTTCATCGGCTAGTATGTACACTGATTATATGCTGTTTCCATTGTAAACTTCAGAATAAGTACAGCTTATTTGCAAATTATTTCTGTGTCCAGTGGGATCTTGTGGTAAATAAACCTGTGGAACACTGTGGTACAGGGATCTTCAAGACTTAGATTTACTCTAGCTGTTTTCCATGTACTTAAACCCACTTCTTAAATTGAAATTTATACGATCATGGCTAAAGTTGAGAGTAATTTTCCAATAATGTAAGTCATAAAGCAAATATGAAGTCTTATAAATTAGTTGGTATGTTATGACTTGTGTACAAAATGTTTTCTCCTTTATTCGTTGTAAAATAACAATAAAAAAGGAAACTGCTTATTTCTTTATAGCTGTCTAGAACTGGTTTTAGGTTATAATGAAGGATTGTGTCTATTTTGATTTTTATTATTGAGACATTAGTCAGAAGATGAAACTGGCTGACAGCTTTTTTTTCCTTTCCTTCTTAAGAACATCAGAAAGCCCTTCTCTCACCTCCCCCCTCCACCCCCCCCCCCCCAAAAAAAAAAAACAACAAAAAACCAAATGAATACTACTGGAATGACAATACAACCTGAAGTTTGCAGAAAAATAATAGATAAACTGTTATTTATGAGGCGGAGAAGGGGGTAGAGAAGGTATTCTAGGTAAGGCTTCCTTTTATCTGGTGTAGAGGGTAAGCCATGCTACACATAAAAGATATTTGTCTGAAAAATATAGAGATGTTTAAGTTTGATAGGAATACTTGTTACTGCTTATGATGTATTTTAGTATTAAATTCAAAGTTTATAGGACTAATGAATTCAGGCTGTTGCTTCTAATTATGTTTAGACAGGGTTTGTGTGACCTCCTCTCCCCTTCAAGAATTATGAGGAAAATTATTGGAGGTCACAGAGAAGGAATAAACTTTTGAACTGAAGCTCAGGTAGTTTATTTCTCTAAATCTAAACTAACAGAAGTGTATGCAGTTTTATGGGAGTGTTTGAATAGAACATGCCATGCATATTTTAGCTGATTTATGGCCAAATATGCACACATCTAGGGAAAAATAAGGAGCTTGCTTATCCTGTCTGTCAAGATTGTACGTGCTTCTTAAAAAAAGAAAGGGAGGGGGGAAAAACACTCCCTCCTTCCCCCAAATTATTTACTTTCCTTAATAAACTATGGTATTTCTTGAGCATGTTGGGCTTTACTTTGTCTATTATCCATACTGTCACTGTGCCTAGGGCTTCACTAAAGCCAATGAATAAATGCATCAGCTAGCCGCACAAGGAACCAGTTCAGCCAGAAGGCTGATTCTGAATTATATCAAGGAATGCTTGGAAAATAATCAAGCAAAATGAAATACCTATGTAGTTAGGAATTGTAAATTTGCAGATGGTGATAAAACTTTTAATATAAAGCTGCTGCTTTATCCAGTGTAAATGCACTGTCCTGCATTTGGCCCTCTGTGCATATAATGTGAGATGAGAAGCAAAAGCAGCGGAGTAAGTAGGCTCCAAGCAGTGAATGCAGTAGGAGTCAGCTTTGTGTGCAGGGCATTGTGGACATCTCTACTCCCTTGTCCCCGGCTGATATGTTTCTGGAACAAAATAATGGACATTAAAACATTGTTAAGTCCCATCTCTTCTTATAAAAAAGACCGATAAACTTATTTATGTGAGGCATAAGTAACTGGTGATAAACTTGTATGAAAAATTAGATTTGGAGAGCAAAAAGATTACCGGGCCTTAAAAACTGTAAGTACAAGAAAACGTTTCCTTAGATGGGATTAAAGCAGAAAATATGTCCTTACACTTTAGGGTGTCTGCTAAGTACAAAGGGATTAGGAAGAAAATTCTGTAAAAGGCTGCTTGTTGCATGCTCACCCAGAATGGGTTTTCTGGTTCAGAAGATATGCTCCCATAGTCTCCTGTACTAGCCATGGACTGAGAAGGAGCTGGAATCAATCAGTGGGGTCTGATCACTCCTATTGCATGTGTAGAGGATTGCAGTAGCAGTCTTAAAGGTGAGCTGGTTAGGAACGTGTGGGTGTGGAAGCACCAGGAGGAATAAATTTCAGGAAAGGGGCTATAGGAGCGAACAGGTCTGAATGCAGCTTTTGGTGAGACCCAAGTCAAGAGGCAAAGGACAGTGGTTAAGCCCTGATGACCCTCAGAGTGGAAAGACTGATCATTGGCAGCTCCTGAAGGCTGCAAGAAGTCCACCTGTGGCTGCCATCCCAGCAGGAGGAGGGCTGATCCTGGGAGCCCCTTGGCTCCTAAATCATCATGGGGGGCCCTGGATGGACACCAGTGACACACTGACCCTGCAGCCTCACTGCTGGGCAGGCTGCTCCGATGTATGTGTTTTGGTGTTGGTGAATATTTGGGTATGAAAGCAAGAGTGTGAGTGAGTGAAGATAGCTTTGTTTTAAATCAAAATCACCTCACTCTCCTATAAGATTTGCTACAGTAACACTGCAAAAATACAGCAACATTTCCAACATACAGACAGCAGTCACCATCTGCGCGCCAGTGAACCACTGCGTGCATTTCTCCTGACGTAACTAAAGCTTATGGGAGTCTTATGGTGTTTTTGTGGGGCGTTGTGTACGTTCTCTGCAAGTATCCCATCTGTGAGCAGTTAAGTGCTCGAAAAACACTTAAATGAAAATACAACAACAAAAAAAAAACAATCAGGAAAAACTCAATCTCTGAGATTTGTTATGCTTCTTCAGTGCTTTGGTCATGGGGTGCTGCTGCTTGGAGGGCTTCAGTGGGATGCTGGGGGGAGGGGGTCGTGTTGGTGTGTCTCTTCCTGCAGGTGACCCTTATGCAGTACGTATCAGAGCAAAGTAATAACAAAAGTTGTTCGTGGCTTTGTTTTAAGCTAAGAAAGGAGATTTTGCTATATGTTCTTTGTATGTTTTGAAAAAAGCTTTGGATGGCGTGTGGGGTTTACAGGACTCCATGCTTTTTGTTTGAATAGCTACGTAATTCTTTAAAATCAAAGCAGGAGATAAATGGTAAACAGTCTTGTGTATTTCATGGTCATCTGTGGTCTACTGAGGGTGTAACAGTTAATTTCTTGCTCTGTTTTTTCCATCCCCTGCCATGGGTGTGGTGAATTAATACCAAAAAAAGAACCAAAACAGTGGTTTGACTTGCATCCCCTTCCATGGTACTCTGTAAAACAAGTTACTTTTCATGCGTGGGGAATCCTGATCTCTGTCACTGCTTGCTGTGTCTTTTTAAATTTATGGATTTTAGTTATTCTTTAACTTGGCGTGTCATCAGACATATGAAGATGCTTTCTTCTGCCAAAACAAGATGTAGTTGGTTATTTATACCATGGACATGTGGTAGCAGAACTTTCATAGGCCTTTGCAGGGGTCATAAACATGGTTCTATCTTTGTTTTCCTTAAGTGGTTGTAAAGACTTTACAGCCCTGGTGTGACAAATTATACACGCCTTTCTGTCGCGCAGCTCAGAGATGAAAGGTGTGGTGTATGCACTGTTCCCCCAAACTGCTGAAGTGTGTGCTCTGGATGTACGTGTTGGCACGTTGAAGAAATCTGAGGGGTTGAACACTGTAACACAGCGATAGTATTAGAATACTTGATCCGCTGGGATACCTGCGTAAGCCCCACTGTACTTAGGCAGAATATTGTTTGGCATCATAGATCAGTCTGAGTAGAATTTACTTAGGAATTATTTTAGGCAGTGGAAAAATTTTCTGTTGTTTACATGAATTGATGTTGATTTCATGGAAGGAAAATTTGATTCCAGATAATTCTCTGGAAGTGTTATATGTATTTTCACCAGGAGTAAACTGATCATTTATTAATGAGAGTCTAGTCATCTTTTAGCTGCAGGGGTGTAGACTTCAAATTTTCTTAAGTAGGAGAGAGATCTTTTTAAGTGATTCTATTGGAAGTACATCCTGACGATGCTGAACGAATTCAGTTGTCTGAAAGATGCTATGGAAAATCCATCCAGTAATACATCTATTATGAATATGTAAAGGTTATAAGGTAAATGAATAATTAGCACACTGGTGACCTTGTGAAGTCTAACCTTTTACTTACTTTCATTGTTTGTTCTTTCAGATATTTCCATTTTCTTGCCACAAATTAGCATCATATTTTCTTCAAATTCTTTTAAAATACCATTTCCTACAACATTAAAGAGAGTTACTCTATCAGGATAATTATTCATTATTCTACCAGGATTTTGAAAGAAGCTGTGTGTTATTTCGGTCAGATCCTGAAGGAGCATGTGGGGAGACAAAGCAGAACTAGTCTTAAGTTGATCTATCATTTCTCATTTGAACAGAAAAGTTTACTGTTCAGCTGGTTTCCTGTCAATTGTTCTTACAGTAAGAGAACTCACATTGCAGTTAAACTAACTTTAAATAAATGCATAAAGTGAATGTCTAGTGAGCTCTGGTAAACCTATAGGATTATTGATAAATAAGATTGTATTTAAAACCATACTCTGGAAACAAAACATACACTCTCAGTATTGGTTGCATTTACTGCTTTCTCTTGGTTTGTCCTTTACTTTACTTAACAAGTGTTACTTGCTTTGATACACCGAAAGCGTTTCTAGGAGACTGGCCAATCTGCTGGTGACATTCAGGGATGGCACAGAATTACCAATCTATTTCTTTGTTGTTGTAAAGGCTGAAATATATTTATTTCAAAATATACCAGAAAAGCTTAATCCCATTGACTAAGTACTTTTCATTGTTGAACACACTAATGACACGCTTGTCACTACTAGTCGCATAGGACCTCCTAACTCTTTTTTTGCATGTTGGAATTTTGTCGTCACTTCCTGCATCTTCAGTATCTTTTGCTCGAAAGTGAACTTTCTTTACCAAAATCAGTATTTTGCACCTTGAAGGACTGCAATATTGTTTTAATATAACTACTGCAGAAACATTTCCATAAGAATTTAAAATAAGGATTTTACTTTTTGTGCATCCTGTTTCTTGTTTTCTTCAGATACTCTATTGCAGGATAAAGACGCTAAGCTTTTTCATAGTTTTATCTCTGAAAAACTTGATCTTTCTGTAATATAAATATGTTTCATAAATTAATTTGATAATGAATATCCGAACAAATGATTAGGGTACCAGTACAAAGATTGAGGGGTCCTACGTTGCTTTGCGAGCACAGTTTTTCTCCTGAAGTGCTTACATAGGAGCAATCATAAATTCACAAATGAGTCTTGAAATAAGTATACAAAGAACTATGAAACATGATTATGAAATAATTATAAAATATAGCTGTCAATAGAAAAAAAACTTTTAACGTGCCTATGGTATTGAAACAATATTGATTTATGCTTTATAGCCAATGGCTACTGTTACCTTTTGCCCACACTGTAGCAGTGACAAAAACTTGCTTCCTCATGGGTTTAGAAAAAAATCAAGTTTTTACTTGAAAAGCAAAAAGCTTTTTAATTTTCAGCAGTGGAGAAACTTTACAGTTTAGGTAGAAAAAAAACATTGTCATAGTAGATGCTTATACAAGTACTTTATTTTTCTTTGGAAAACTACTGTGTATTACAGAACTCAGTTTAGAAAGTTACTGACTCAAAGAGTTTCACAATTCTGCTTGCTCCTCCTGAAAAGAATCTTGTATGCCTTTAGGCTGTGGTTCATTTAATGCAATTAAACTTGAATAACTTTAAGCTTCCCATCTGTATACATGGCATAACATCATTTTACCTGTGGTGGACACAAACAGCTTTAGATGGTGAAGGAAGTGCTGAGGAGAATGTGGAACTGTATTCAGCGCAGAATGGGGAAGCTTTTCTGTGAGCAAATGTCCGGCTCTGCACTGAACAAGACTGAGAAAAACCTGAAGATGAGAAAAATGGCTTACTGTGAGGTGATGCTTAACAAATTATGTGTGAAATGAGGTCCAAGTCTTGTGGAAAACATCCTGTGCAGCCACACTTCAGCTTTCTACTTGCTATGGCTGACAGTGTGTGAAGTTTTGCATTTAATTAATCTAGTTTAACTACCATTTTTATTTTCTTTATTGTAATTGCTTTTGCTAGAGGTGTAACATTTAATAAGCCTAGACACATGAAAATGTTGACAATCATAAAATATTTTTTGATAGTATTTCTTGACAAACAGGAATGTAGTTCTTGGCCTTGCTTTGGCCGGACGAGAACAGCTTTGGCCTTTTTTATTGGGGCAGAGTTGTATGTCGAATACTCCTTAAAGTAAGTTGTGTCCTTCTGGTACTCAGAATGTATAAATCCTCTGTGTTCATGACACTTGCGTGTTTATGGACATATGCGTCAATATCTTTAACTCGTACTCTTTCCTGTGATTCTTTCATACATTATCTTCTTTATTTTGTACGCTCTAGGGAATTACTGCTGAAGACTGAGCAGTAGCTGTATGTTGTACAGATATTGCCTCGCTAATGCTGTTTTCTGGATCTGGAGATTTTATTCACCCACTGGGCTCTTGGCAGCTGAGTTTGCATATACCAGGTGGCTGCAGGAGTTGAATTGTTCTCACAGTTTATGTGAAACTCTTCAGTTTTTCTTTGTTAGTGTTTTACCTTTCTTGTAGACTACCTGTTTTGTTAAGTGGTGTTATGAAGCTCTGATTATCCAATGTGTTTGCAGAGGTGGAAAGCTGTAGTAGTGACTCTGTTACTATGTGGTATCAGATTTTTTTTCCACTTGTTCTTCAATGCCGTGTTGCAAAACACTGAGCTCTGTTTGGTCTGCTATAATGCTGTGAGTGTCGCAGGCTTTAATAATCTCTCAAAACTTTTGCACATAATCTTTTTTCCTGAAGCTGGAAATCTGGCAAATTTTAGGTCATTTCATTTTAAAACAATCCAAATGTTTGTAAATTGCTTGAAACATGGTTGGTATTTAAAAAAATCCAAACAAACCAACCCAATATCTTTTCCTTTTACTGTCTTAAATAAACAACAAATGCTAAGAATCATCTTACTCTAATTCCTCCATTTGGCTGTTTGTTGAAATAATTGATGAAATGTAATTTTTCAGGGTCTTAACTCTACAAAAATCTTGTATTTAAGAATGGTGTGATAGCTTTGAATGTAAAGGCATGGCTGTCTATGAATGATACGTGTTACGTGAAGCAGTACAGCTTTCATGCTATTCAGTGCTGCTGACTTATTTCATGTAGACTGATTGGAGTCATTGAGCATGGCTTCAGTGGGGCTTTGAACTGGTTCTTAGCTGGGCAGAGTGTCCCAATTACTGGGGTGCTGAACGTATGGTATATCAACATGGTTTGTTAAATAATGTACTTGCCTAGCGCTGAAGAAACTTTAGAGCCTTATCAAAAGTCTATCCTATACAGTAGTTCTATTACAGTAATATTTCTTGTGAGGTGATTGTTTGAAACTTACTCTGCTCTTGAATTCCCCACTGATCAATTACAGATTCTCTATCCAAGACTGGGAATCTGGGAGATCAATGCAAAAGAGACTTATGGAGATGTGGTCATATCTCAAATAACAGGGTGTAAATCCATGGACCAGTCAGCACTGATGGAGATGGAGAAGTCGTTGCTACAGCTCTGTTAGGTCTCTACTTGGACAACTTAGAAGCAAAAACCAATCACCACCACCAAACAAACAAACCAACAAAAGCACCAACAGCCCAAAACAACAACAAAGAAAAGCCCACAACCAAAACCTATGCTAGGCAAAGCATCAATTTGCCCTATAAAAGGGACATGCTAGGAGCTGTTGTCTTTGGAGCCAAATATCTCCTTGAGCTTTGTGAATGCCAAGCAGGAGGGAGTCAGCTGTTACCACACCAAGGCTGCTAAAAAACCGCTACTCTTCTTGGTGAGTGCCAGAATTTAGGAAGGAATAAAAAGATGTGGTATGCATGCTGTGAATCGCAGTTGACATTGTACTGGTGTTCTGTTGCTTCAAGCACATAATTTTTTGAAGGATGTATGTAATACCACTGTCGCATAGGGCATGTCTTTCCCCATGTGGCATTCAAACTTAAATTCAATTGTAGAGAATGGTGCGGACCGACCGTATTTGCAATAAACGTTTTCCTTTGTGAAAACCAAGGCTGGCAGAATTTGCTTAGCCTTGGCAGACTAAACTAGCTGGCTGAGAAGAGCATCTCTGGACTGAATCCTGGATGGAAACATTAAGTTCATATTTCCATTGTGGAAGTATATGAATACTAAGAGGGTTCTTGTGCTGCTAATTTGTGGAGGATGGGCTACAAAGAATTTAGTGTGGTATGTTCTGATTTCTTTGAAAATAAGGACTATTAAAAAGTGATCAAAAAAAAAACCCTGGATTGAATTTACAGTGCAAGATCTCCGTTTCATAAAATTATATTTGTAAATACGTATGATAAAGTATTGGGTTTGTATTTCTCCTAGCTTAGGAGATTTCTGTGAATTTTAGTACCATAATCAGATTTTACCTGCTCAAATACTTGGTTTTACAAGTTGTTTAATGAATATTGCTTTAAAGGATAGAGCTATTCTCTTTTGCGTGCTAGTTGTATTAATCTTTCTCAGGTTTGTTATAGCAGTCTCAAGTATGGTGCTGTATTTCTTACAAAGGCCCCTTAAAAAGCACTGAAAGGTGTCGGGTTGCTTTGCCGAGGTGGGGAAGTGATTCTCTCTTGGTCTGCGGTCTCAGTGTATGGGAAAATGAAACCACAGCTGCCCACCTGCCCTTCCAGAGGCAGCCTTTTTTCTTTTAGGCTTGCTTCTCTCTCTAGTTCAGAGGTACTCCCATATTGGTTAAAGAATGGCAGGGTTTTTATGGCTTGCACACCAACCAGAGCACTACATGTGTCGTGGTGGAGTTCCCAGCCTAGCCAGAGACACCTGTCTGAAGCAGATGTCTCCCAGGTACTTCCAGAAATGTTGCTCTGCGCTTTTGTAGCATGATTTTGTAAAACGATTGCGATCTTGGCAACATGTGGGCAAGCCCGGTTGTTCAGTCGCACTTCGCAGAGCAGAGAGGTATATGTTACCATAGTACAATATGGGTATATGTCTTCAAGTACATGAGATTTTTTAACCCTTTTACGAGCTTCTGTAGCAGCTGCGTGACAAGCGCATCCAGAAAAGAGAAATGATGAAACTGATGTCTGTATTTGCCAGTCTCTCTACTGACCAATCGTGAGCAGAATGGATATGGTTTACGTCTCCGCTAGAGGACACGATTTGTTTGGTTCGACATTGTTTTATTTGAAGTACTCTTTAAAGAAAATTTAGAGCTAAATAACCACTATGTTTAGTAGGTGGATCACACAGGTGAGCTTGCTTAATGTTTCAAAGGAATTCCTGTAAACCAGCCTGAAACTGGTAGTAGTGGAAGGGAGGGTTTTGTTTGTTTGGGTTTTTTTTGTCTTTTTTTTTTTGAAACTGTACATTGGCAGAGTGAGCATTTGGCCATTGGAGTAGTTCCCTGTAAGTGGGAAGATGCCTTTTCTTAGGATATGGTTCTGAAAGGAAAATCAGGTGTGTCTCTGTGCCACTGTGTTGAGGGGCAGAGAGGATTAATAGCGTTAATGAATTCACAGTAGTTCATAATAGTGTTCATAATGGTTCATTAATAGCAGGCTCAAGAAGTAAGCTATATTTTAAACCTTTTTCTCTGATAAAGATGATCTGCTTACAATACTTAGGCAGAATTTCATTTTAATGGTAAGTGTTAATGCTTAATTGGGATTCCATGAAGAGTAAATAACAAAAGTGTCCTGTACTGATTTAGAAAGTCTGCAGTACAATTTCTTAAATAAATATTTTTGAAAAATACTGGTGACATGATGTCAAAGGTTTTATGTAAAACTCTTTAATTGCTAATTCTTTTTTTTTTTGGAAGTTAATACTTATGTTTAAATTTAATCTCATAATTTAAAAATTATCCTGATTTTAAAGATCGGAATAACTTCAGAGAATACAAAATTAATAACTTTTAAAAGATGAATTTTGGCTTTCAGAGAGATGTAAGAATTAGATACACAGATAAATTAATTCAGCAATTGATTACTATAAGCTGTTTGTACTGGAAGATTCAGGCTTAAAGATTTTTAAAAAAAAAATCTTTCAGGTATATGAAGAATTTCCTTGTTTATCTGTGGATGCTAATTTACTGTATTTAAGAGAAATAAAACTCTTTTCTTTCATTTTCATTCTCTACTGTTACAGAATTTTTGTTCCTTTTCTGTCTTCTCTCTGCTCTGTCTCCTAAACAGTGGATTGTGTTAACATCTGAGCCTTTGTGTTTGGATCAATAGCTGGTTTATTTTGTAAATGGTAGAGAGACTGATAGTCTTTGTAGCTTAGTTGCTGTTCTTAAAGAGAAGGATGATATGTTGCAGTTGGTCGTTTCTGTGTTTCACTACCCTCCTTCTGAAGAGTTAAATTGCTTGGGCCACTTTTTTCTCCATGTTCTTGCACATGGCATTCACGAGATCTTCTTTTTGACCAGAATCCTCTTATGTCGATATATTGATTCTTTATTGGAGAAGGAGATTTAGTTTAGCAGTTACTCAAAAGTATGACATGAAGATTCTAATTTTTTTTTTACACTTGTTGCTGCTATGGAAGTATTTTACCTCTTCATTTTGAAGGAAGAGAATGATATGTTCCTGTTCGTCTTTAGGACCAGACAGGAGAGCAAATGAAGACTGTACGAAATAGAAATTTTGCATTACACAAAGGATGCGCAGCAGACTGTGTGCTCTCATGTGTCCTTATCGGGTCTGGGGGGCAAGTCTCCGTCCAGACAGAAAGATCTCCTTGACTAACCTCCATGTCTGTGCGGCTTTGCTCAAAGATGTTTTTTCAACTTTTCATCAGTTTGTGAGTCTGTTAAACAGACAAGTGCACAAAGTTCTAATGAAAATGAGTGAGAATTGGGCATCCAGGATACTCGTTCATTCAAAGTCCCTCTCTCCATTTCATGTTGTGATACTGAGTCCTTTCGCTGAGTATGACATGCTGGTGTCATGTGAGAAGGGGTTTTGTGGAAATTGCAGAGCTGTTGGCTGAGCGTGCCCTGTGAAGCCTAAAATATCATGGCTTCACAACCAACACAAGCTGTGCTGCACGTGACTTGTTCAAAGGTCTCTTCCTTCAGAAATGGTGGCCCTGACTGTAGTTGCTGTAGGTCTGTTGAATGTGGCAAGGTACAATGGCATTGCTGGATCCCAGCATGAAGGCTGATGGTCTCTGGTTCAGTTGTTCAAGCTTAGTATTGGCAGACGTCGCGTGGGGAGCGAGTGGTTGGGATGAGTGCTTTAAGTATGTGGGATGAGACAACCTTTGTTGCCTTTTCTCTGAGGGACCCCTTCATAACTTGGTTTCCATTGTGTTTGCCTTCTTGAGTATTTTTTCAGCTAGCCATAAATGGTAATTTTTGTACAGAAAAGATCCTGCTGACTGCAACTGCTTTGTATTTCTGCTGAGACCTTGCTGGAGTTTATAGTCAGCATTTTTACTATAGTGAAATTAATGTTTTATTGCTAGTTAATGTGCAAGAAATAAATCCTGTGGCAGAGTTGCTTGTTGCTTGGCACTTCTTAAAATTATTTCTTTTCTTCAGCTTGCTCTGTCATTCCCTGTAGAGAATGGTGCTTGTTCTCTGGTGTTGTAAGTGAATTGTGAGACTCCCCACCCTGAGACGTATTTCCTTCACATTTGTTTTCTGGCAGATGTTTTAGGTTGCCTGGCATCTTCCCCAGACCAATTAACATTAAAATCTGTCAAGAACAGTTCAAGCAAAAGAACCTAGCCTCTAACGTGTCAGACTACAGCAAGCAATTGCATTTTTGACAAAATTTAAGACAAGCATCTCTGCTGTTCAAATTATTATCCTATTTACCTGAGATTTTCTTCTTCTGCACTGTTTACTGTCTGTCTGGCAAACGTATTCCCCAAACATAGGCAATGCTTAAGTACAATCTCTATTCCAAACATTTTAGAGCCTGTAATCTTCCCAATCAAATACCTGTTGGAGCTAGAATCAAATTTCTACAATCTCATTTTCCCCAGTCTCATGAACAGTAGAATTACTCCCCCATCACTGTAAGAAAAACAAGAAGGGCTGCTCTGATAAAGCACGGGGTTTTTATGCCTGTGATTTCTTCCTCTGTCCCTAATCATCAAGTTCAACTGTTCTCCACTGCTTCAGGCATGGTTATGGAAGCTGAACTGAGAAAGTCACTTACATGTTTCCCTGCTGTATTTGAATGTCGTTAACCCATGAAGATAAGGAGACATTTCAATTCATTTTGTGCAATAGCAATTGATTTTGCGGTAGCACCTTAGAAAGTCTAGTCAATGACAGTGTTACAAACACGTAAGAAAAAGTGCAGCCTCTCTCAGAGAAACCGTGTCAAACTTCTCATCAGAGGTGGGCAAGACATGAGCAAACTCATTTCAAGTTTGGTAGGCTAAAAGAGGATCTTGCAGTGTGGCCTGGAAACAGTGAAAGCTAACAGCATCCTGGGCTGTGTTAGGCAGTACACGAATGGAAGTGTTTCATTTCCCTTTTTCTCAACGCTCATCAGATCACACCTGGAATATTCAAGGTTTGGACACCACCTTCCTTCCTCCCCACAACCCAGTAACTGAAAGACATCGATTGACTGGAATTTATTCAGTGGAGGGCCATCACAGTGGTTGAAGCGTGTGTCCTGTGAGGAGAAGCTGAGGGAATGGAGCTTGTTCAGCCTGGAGAGGATACTTCATGTGGGAAGAACATAATGGCAGCCTTCCAATACAGACAAGGATGCAATCGAGAAAATGGAGCTGGGCTCNGAATTTATTCAGTGGAGGGCCATCACAGTGGTTGAAGCGTGTGTCCTGTGAGGAGAAGCTGAGGGAATGGAGCTTGTTCAGCCTGGAGAGGATACTTCATGTGGGAAGAACATAATGGCAGCCTTCCAATACAGACAAGGATGCAACCGAGAAAATGGAGCTGGGCTCTTCAGTGAGGTGCTTGGCCAGAAGATGAGAAACAATGTATGTAAATCACGGTAAGAGGCTCAGACTTAAGGAGAAATACCTATTTACTGTGAGGATAATTAAGCATTGGAAGAGGTGGCCTAGGAAGTTTATGGAATCTCTGTCCTCAAGGTTTTCAAGTCCTGCTTGGCAAGCCCTGAGCAACCTGGTAGGAATTCTGTGTTGACTCTGCTTTCTGCAGGTTGTAGTAGGTGACCACCTAAGTTCTTTCCAACATGATTTCTACAATGATTCTATGAACCAAGGAAGATCCTGGGTAGCAGAATGTTTACTGTCAGAGATCATGGTTTATAGAAGATAGGCCTACTTCCTTGTAGCTGATCAAGAAAAATATGTCAGTTTTCAAGAGGCCACATTTCATGTTTCTGAGAGATTCATCCCCCTGCCAACAGAATTATGCAGTGATCCAAAAGGATGACAGTGATGAAGAAGTAGAGAAAATGGAAAAAATTATCAAAGTATAGGACAGCTTTCCTGTGAGAGGTGGTGGGTTGTTGGTATCTAGGGAAGGGATAGCTGAATTGAGTGTAAGAGAAGTCCCAGGGAGCATGGAGGATATGAACTGGGAGCACTTATCTCTCTTCCACTAGCAGGCAAACGTGGTCATCAAATGCAGTAACCAAGAAACAGGTTGAAAATACAAAAAAATGGTTCTCCCCTAATAAAGAGTAGTTGGGTGGAACTGCTTGCTGCAGCTGTCAATGTAAAAATAAATACATAAATATTTCTCGTGTGTTTAAATAAAAAATTGGAAAAAATAACGGAAGGGAAAAGAAAAATCAGTTGAGAGCTGTTAAACAGGATTCTACTATAGACTTGGGAAGAGTATATGAGAGAAAACACCTGGTTTTGACTTGTACTGGAGACAAGAGAGAACAGTCTACCTGACTGTTAGAACTGCCATTTCCTGGTTCAAGCTAACACGTCTGTTACCTAAACGTTAATTGTATCAGCTCAGAATTTGGCAAAATTGCAAACCTTAAAATTTCACACTGTCGCAGTCTGACAACTGATCAATGATTGATCAATGATTGATCAATACTGATAATCTGAGAGCCTGGAATTGTCATAAAGGCATTGAAATCAAAAGGACATTTTTCGCTGGAAGAGGGCACAGAGGCAGTTTCCACCTTGCTGCTGTTTTTGTTGATGTTCAGCAGTAGTTTGGCATTCCTTCTGGCAAAAAAGTGTTTTATCATTGGCTCTTTTCCACAGAATTTGCATCCTGTTGTAAGCTTATTCTTCTCTGTTTAAGCAAAAAAAAAGTCCTTTGAAGATGTCAATAGGCATATATGTAGAGGTACTTAGCTCAGTAACTTCATGATACCTTGATGTAATAAAGTCCGAAGGAAACTTTATTTCAGACTGCAAAAAATTGTACTTGGACTACTTCATCCTTTGGACAACACATTAAGCACGAGTGAGTGTCTGCATACAAAGTGTTCAGTGTTTAATCACATTCAATAATATTCAATATCCATTACTGGACAATCTGAGTAGGCAACTGAAGTCAAAATGCCAAAAAAGTGAGCTTTTTAAATTAGCACACTTTTGTCCAATGTGGTTGGTGGCAGTATATAATAGTCTACAGAAAATATCCAGTACAGAATCAAGGGAATGTAATGGAACATAACGGCCTTTGGACGCTGCAAGTGAGCATAGGATATGAGGCTATTGTTACAAATTTATTCACTGTAACTTTTTCTCAATGTGTGTGGGATTTTTAATCACCACAACATGTTTCAAGAACTGTGGATAGAGAACTGCTATAACAGCTTGTTCGTATTTGAATAAATTTATGTTAATATCAAATATGTGATGACTGCCTGAGATGTAGGAGCAGAACTCCAGAAATGAACTTCCAGAGCTTTATGCACTTTTTTCCACTTCTGATTCGATGTATCTTAAATCTTCTCTATGAGTATAGCATCCAGCAGACACCTTTGGAAAATGCGTGGGTGGGATGCAGAGGGCAGTGGAAGGGAAGTATGGGCCTGACTACGTCTGCCAGGAGCATTTTTGATAAAATGAAAACTTGAAACGAGGACTATATTCTGTAAGAAGTTTTCCAAGTGAAGATAGGCCGTGATTTGGTGTGCTCTTTGTTGGTGTTTGACACACGGTTCTCATGTTCCCGTTTGCTGAAAGAAATGTTAGTAGTCACCATATGATGCCTGTGGCTGAAAGATGGTTGTCTCCCACATGCTGTGTCGTTTGCGTTGATCTGTATATAGAGAAGCCAGACAGCAAATGCACATATGCCTGGTATTTAATTGATGGCTTGGCTTTACTTGTTGGTGGTCTTTGTCCACTTAAATGCTCAGGCCATGTTTTAGACAGCTTGGAAGTCTTACCGAGATTGCTATCCCTAGAAAATTCCCAGCATTTCCGGATTTCAGCATGGCTGACATATAAATATAGAAGTTTTAAACTACGCTCAAAGTTATTGTTAGTATAGTCTTTACATGGCATGACAAAAAGCAACGTTAAATTGTATTTTAAGCAAAAGAGGTAAAACTTGAAAGAATCAAGTGCCTATGCATGTGTTTTGTAAAACCGAAGACGTGATACAGTTATGCAAATACATTCCTTTGTTCAGCTGAGTTTGGTCTTACGTACTTAATCATCCATTTAAAAAACATAAATCTAGTCAATGACAAATGATTATGTCTGATACTAGATTGCAGAGGTTCATAACTAAAAAAAATTGATTTTAATATGTACTTGAGCACCTAGATACAGTTACTCCATTGTGTTCACTTTATGCTTTCAACTTGAAAACACATGCAGTGAAATGAAAGGTTGCGTTGTGTAAGGGACATTGTACTAGCTTTTATTAAAAAAAAAAAGATTTAGAAGAAATTTGTATAAACATGTTGTTTCCCAAAGCTGTAAGCTCAGATGTTTGTGTTCAGCTGTGAATAATCAACTGGCAAACACACTACTAATTTCTAATTGTAGCATCCTTTATGCAACTGCATTATAGAAAATGTGTTAAAGACTTTAGATGACATTTATTCAGGTCTCTGTACCTGATAGTTTTCTGTTTTGGTGTCAATTTCTGTGCACTAAACTGTTCTTGGTGGTCCCTGACATCATGTAATATGTGGTTCGACTCAGATAGTATTGTTTTATTTGTATACACTAATTAGAATTGCTTTAATAAAAAAAAAACACCCTCCCCCAAGAAAAACCCACCACATGCTAAAAAAACCCGAAACAGCAAAAATAAGAATTTAATAAATAGCCTGCAATGATGTAATGGGAATTTGCGGGAATACTCTGAAACCATTTGGAGAAAGATGGTGAAACATTCTGAACAATGTAATCTTTCACATATGAAGTCTGTTCCTTTTGAATGATCAAATGCTTGTTTTAAAATATTTTGGGGGATAATGACATATTCTCAGCGATGGAGTTGATGAGATGTTTGACAGACAGCTAATGTCAGATGAAGATGTGCTTAGTGACTAATTCTTATGAACACGTTCTTATCATGTACGTGTGCTAAATGGCAATATAGCTACCGAACTCTTGAGTGTTGCTGGTACGTTAACAGGTTGATTTAGACAACAGGAGACATTTGAATGTATCTGCCACTAAAATAACTTCACTATAATTTATTAGTGAGGATCAAAAATGACATCACTGTGTACAGGAAGATGACTTCTAACTGAAGCAAATGTGGTTGTGTTGTCAGTGTCTATTAAATTAGTAGCCCTAAATAACACAAGTGCTGCTCTAGAATGTGGGGAATGGCACAGCGAAGCTGTCATGTCGCACCAAAGAGGAGAGAGAGGTGACTCAGTTTCGCGGATCCTCTCGGGGCAGGTGAAGGTAAAACAATTACTCAAGATCCATGCGCAAGTATAAATTTTAATGAAAAAAGTGCAACTGTCCCATAGAGTTTGGTATCTCATAATGTACAGCCTTATGAAATGTTAAAGTAAGCATTGTGGTTGTTCGCCACACATGTGGGGTTTGAGTCTTGCATTATTTCCTAGAGAAAAAAGGAATAAAAACAGAGAGAGGAAAGGCGGGGGAGGAGCAGGGGAGAGAGATATTTCACCAGCTTCACTCTGTAGGGGTGCTTATCCAGAAGTTCCCCTGATGCTATTTTCTGTTCCCTCTTACTCTCATCCCTTAGGGTGCATCTTCTATCCAAAAGTTTACTCTCTGGGCAGAGTTCAGCATCCTTCTGCTATTCAGTAATTAGGCTCACTTGCTATGTAAATTAGTACACACGCTCCTTACGGGAGCGGGGAACAAGTCTTTTGGTCTTGAATTGAGTTGGTGGTCGCGATCTCCCCCTGCCTCATTTGCCTCATTTATTTAAACACTGTTACTGCAGATTCTTGCTGACTTCACTGCTGCTTGGGCAATCAATCAGCCTTTGGCGCTGTCCGAGGCAGGATGTTCCCTCTTTCTGTCTTTAGCTCCTCTCACCAAGCAAAGTTTATCACTTGTGTTTGAGACATTCCTTGGAGAAGCTTAGGGGAGTCTCTGCCCACCGCCTTGCTTTTACCAACTTCTGCATCTCCCCCTGAGCAAACAACTCTCCTGTTCAGAGGAATTTATGGGTCAGCAGAAGATTGGGTTTGTTTAGCTTTCTGCTTGGTCTCCTACAGAAGCAATTGCTTATGGATGTTAATAAGTCAGTATAAAAATTCTGTATGTGCTGATTGTCAAAAATGTGACAAGTTTCAATAACATAGCCAAAGTCACAATTATGCTGGAAGAAAATTTCCATTTTGGNAGTACTTCTGCTGTTTATTCTGAATAATGCTCATGCTGTGAACGAAATCTTCCTTGTCCAAGTGAACTTAGTTTTATTATGTCAGTGTGATTCACCAAAAGGGAGATCTTGGATGCAAAAATCTGAGATGGAAACCCGACTCTCCCATAAAGAACAAGACGTCGTGTCCTGCTAATTAGCTGCGCTTGGGAAGATACCGGGAGAAAAAAGCAAGGGGGTGAAGTGAGAAGAGCTAGGGATGAAACACTTGACCTGGAAAGATGTCAGTAAGAGAAGATAAAGAGTAGGTACTGGGACACTCATTAAATACTTCTCGTTTTGTGTTTAGAAATTAAATGCTAGAGGACTCTGAGAAAATCTGCTTCTGTTCAAAACTAATTTGCAAGATGACTGTAATACTTGCAGCTGATACACTTGATTGTGTCCATTTTACAGGGATCTATGATTATAATTGTATGATGCTGAGAAATGGTCCTCTGAGCCTTTGTGCAGGGTGAAGCAAAGATGAGCTGTTTTGATGTTGGTGTTGTGGGTTGGATTTTTGTAACATAGAGGATATGTTGGTCACAAGGAGAGGAGGACCCTGTGTGCTACTTGCATGCATCCATCAGAACTTCTACTGATTCCTGAATGTGTTTAGTGGTGTTTCAGAAAAGGAACCCTAAAAGATTCGCAAATGAGGATGGTGGAGGTTGAACATCCTTTCCAGGTCAGATTCTTTCACTTCTTTTGCCTCTTCAAATGCAATTTAGGATATGTACAACCATCAGCTGAAAAAAAATTATTTAAAAAAAAAAATCAGTGCTAAACATGGTCATATCGCATTCTGTAACTTTCTGACACTTCAAAGCCATGCACATGAGAACATTAATGGTTGACCTCATACGGATGCTGCTATCATACCAGGGCTTCAATTTATTTTGCAGCTTCCTCCTTGATATCGAGTATGACTGTGAAACAGTGACTTGTAGAGGCTACTGCAGAAACATCGTTAAAGGAATGTTTCAGGACTGCACTGTCTCAACTTTTTGTAACAGGGGAACTGGAAATTAAATCTCTTTTTCTGTAACTCTTTTTCTTGATCTTGACGTCAATTTTTCTGCTGTAGTGATAAGATACATACTGATAGGACTAACTACGACTAAGCAGTGGCACCAGCATAGCTCTCTAGCTATACTGGACAAGAATCTTTTGTTTCTAATATCGAGGAACAATGTATATAGTTACATTTATTAGTTCCCTTCACTTGCCTGTAGTTTGCATATAACGAGTTCCCCTCTTCTTATCTTTGTTTGTCTTGGTGGTTTTTTTCTGGTGTTTCTTTGTGTCCTACTTTGTTAAACCAGGTTTGAGGAATTTGTTTTATTAACTGAGACATTAAAAAGAATTGGTGGGGTTGCTGGCATGAGAGAGACTTGCGGTAACAGACCTTTAAATAGTACTATAGAGAAAAATCTTGAAAATTCATGTTCAGAACCTAATTCACTTCTCCTTATTGTCTGCTTTCCCTTGCTAAACATGGGGCAAAATTCTTGGTTTTTTGTCAACAATTACTTCTGTTCTTCAGTTGTTTCTAGTACCTGGATAATGATCACGAGTTATTTCCTTATGTCTTGCATTTTCATATACGTAACATATACTGCTGTGGGACTCGTGCCTTAATGAGAAATTGCTAGTCTGAGCTGCCAGTTACTGTGCAGGTATGACAAAAAGTCTTCTGTGGTTTAGCAGGGTGTTTTTAGTCTGTTTGAGTGATGGCATGGTGAGAGAATAAGCAGGGGGAATAGATTGTATAGTTAGTAAAAAAGTTACACCTTTCCAAACAAACACTTAGTTTCAGAAATCCTGCAGTAATTACTCTTTGGTTTTTTGGTTTGGTGTTTTTTTTGTTTTTTTTTTTTCCTTTTGAGCTGACTCAAACTTCGCAGCACCCAAGGAAAGCTGCACAATGACTGTGGAACTGTTGCTTTTCTTCTTTGAAAGCAAATACGGAGACATTTGTTCTGGTAATACCAGTTTGTAAAACAGTTCAAAAGTGTTTTCTCCACCTGGAAAAGAGAGCATTTGTCTGTGAAAGAATAGAAGAGCTTAAATTTCATAGCTGCAATGTGAGTATATAATTAATATTTCCCTATTGCCACTATAATAGAAATTAAACTGTAAAACAAAGCATTTCTTCTGTGAAATATAATTGTAGAGAAAAAGCAGTGCTGCAGAACTGGCAGGTTGAGCATTTATGAGAAATTTGCATTTAATTTAGTAACCTATTAGGTGAACAAGAGGGATTTTGCTAATAAGGAGACACATGAGAAAAGAAAATCAAACTATTAATTCTAAAATATTTTAGTCCAATAAAATTGATTTTCCTTAACATTTTGCTTTTTCCTTAACCTCTAAAGTAGGTTACGTTTTTGAGAAAATGCAAATATGCGTGGCGGCTCAGTGTCATTCTGACTGGTGGAGAAATTTTTTGGGAAGAATCCCATTCTTCTGTGTCCCTTGGTTCTGGGAAATATTCTGCTCCAGAAGAGATTTGCATGCAGAGATTGCGTCTGTGGTTTTTATGAGAAGGACCATATTTGAGTGGTGCTTGGCACGTTTCTTCTGGCTGGCAATATGTGCTTGAGGTGAGGGTAGGGATTGGCACATGCTAGGGGAAGGAAGTGGAGAGCTAAGGGGGTAACCGCTTGGTTTTAGAGTAATTTTGTTGTAAATGTTGGGTTTATGCACAGGAGCGCATAAGGACCGACAAACAATAGGTTGGTCTGTCATGAGGAGTCAACATCTTCCACAGTTATCTAACCTGAGAACAGATACACAACACTGAAATTGTTAAGCCTCATGGTCGAGACCGTATTGTATGGAATGTGAGCTCCAAATTAGATAGATGTTTTTACTTTCTCTGTAGGAAAAGTGAAGAGTTTTCTTCTACATGAACACATCGTTTTTTATGCACACGTAGTTTATTTTTCCTAATAAGACATTATTGGAACTCTCATTAGCAAGATAAAAATAAATAATTTATGTCTGTCTTTTGCTATTTTTTTTGCTGCAGACCTCATTACCTTTTCTGCCTACTTTAAATGCTTAAATATCCTCCAGAAGATTTTCAGTGAGATTGGCTTTTTTTCCATCATTACTCTGTTGTGTGAAATATGCATTTTTTTTTAAAAACTTCCATAACTTTTTAAGGTCACCACAATATTTCTCACCATTTTTCATGCTACTCTTTCATTAAATGTATGAATGTATATGTTTCTATGTTTATTGCCAGAAAAAAAAATAAAAAGGAGCATTGGGGAATGCAAATAGTCCCTACATTTCAGAGCTTGACCTTTATCCTGGAAGATTCAGCAGCATGGCCAGGAGACAACTGTCATCACTGTTTATGTTATTCTCTTCAGTCTTTTTAGCCTTTTTACAAAGAATGATATCAACAGAGGGCTGTCACTACTGCTCTCTCCTAGCAATTTAGGGAGTAAAAGCAGGCTAGGGGACAGTTGACACAGAGACTTGTCTCCTGTAGCTGATTTTGCAGCAATGGCATTAAGAGGGCTGCAGGATCCACACTGTAGTGATGGATTTATGTTAAAAACTGATAATTTGTATGTAGGGTGTCATCTCGAAATAAAACAAGGAGGTACCAATCTGCCTTAAATTGTGTCTAAGGAAAAGATTATTCATTCCTCCTTAAGGAAAAAAAAAGTATTTAAATAGAAATCTAAGCAACCTAGGCTTCAGTTAGTTTCATTATATGCAATAGTATACAACTATCTTCATATTGTTTTCTTGTTCTCTCATGCAGGCTTTTTGATCAGTTGCAATGGTAAAGTAGGATAAATCTTGTAAATTAAATGGGGAGAAACTATAGGTTCTCAGTACTATTGTCCAAGAGGTTTGGAGGAGCAGGAAGCAGTACTGCAGTTTCTTCAACTTCTGTATGACCAATTCCTGTACTGTTTAAAATTGATAGTACTTCTGCTGTTTATTCTGAATAATGCTCATGCTGTGAACGAAATCTTCCTTGTCCAAGTGAACTTAGTTTTATTATGTCAGTGTGATTCACCAAAAGGGAGATCTTGGATGCAAAAATCTGAGATGGAAACCCGACTCTCCCATAAAGAACAAGACGTCGTGTCCTGCTAATTAGCTGCGCTTGGGAAGATACCGGGAGAAAAAAGCAAGGGGGTGAAGTGAGAAGAGCTAGGGATGAAACACTTGACCCCTATCTAAGAGTCCCTTGATGGTATCTTGTTCCTTTTATTTCGTTTCTGTTCCACTCGTTTTAGTGGAGAAGGTGCTCAGGTACCGTCGGTGCAGGCTTTCATGTTCTAGGTGGGGTTTCTTCTCCCGCTTTCTGCTGCCTCCGTCTCTCCTGGAAATTGTTCTCATTGCTTGAACTTGATGTAGGGGTGTTTGTGGTCTTTATTTTCAAAGTGCTTCAGGATCTGTAACCTCTTTCATAAACACCTACTTATAATATTTTATGGGCCTACAAATGATTATCTTGGGAGGGTGAAATTTCATGTAGTGTACTCTTTGGTGTCGGTATGATTTAGGTATTTATAGTGTCTGTTTAGTGAGTTTGGAAGAACTCTCTGTTCTCAGAGTGGGCCGTCTGTTGCAGGGAGTGAAAACGATGGATACATCTCCAGTTACAAATAATAAGAACTGCAAGTGTGTAGGGGGACAGTCCTCTGATGGGTTAAAACATGTTAAAATTTAGATTATTTCTAAAGTTCGGTGATAAGTGACTCAGTTTTTGGTGTGCTACTTGATGCTGTGCAAAATATTGCCCTTAACAAATACTGCTTCTGAATTGGTCTATGTTGCTGCCATGTATAGAATTAGGGGCGTGGGGGGAAGTGCAGCGAACTTGTCTTTCACAGCTGAAAATTGAACTTTCTCCTTGATGACACAGAGATGTACATTACCTGAGATTGCGTGTGTTTTGCAGAACAGACCTCTATCTCCACAATCAGTCAGAAAAAATACTTTTACTAGAAAATTTTTGAAATCTCTCTTTATATTTGGACAAGTGTTTGGACAGGTATTCAGCAGATCAAGGAAAACCTAGAATGTTATTATTTGCCACTCTCATTTTCTGCTTCAGGTTAAGGCCAAGTAGTTCAAGAGTGTGTGCATGAACAAGTTGAATAAGCAGAAGTAAATTTAACTTCAGTGGTATTGTCTCATAATAGATATACACATTGTATATAAAATAACATTTTTATTCATTAAACAGTTCAGAGTAAAAGGAAATTATTGGTTCAAATAGGAAAGGATCAGTTTGTTAAGTTCAATCTGTGATGCGAATGTCAAAAAAATTGTTTCTGCAAGTGGGAGATGCATTGATTCTGCAAGTTAATACATGAAAGCATCTGTACTGTATACACACACGGCATGCCTATATTACATTGGACTGCATCGATGCAGCGTGGATCCCTTCTTGCCCTGGTAAAGTTTTGTTGGGCAGCACCCTAAGATCAGTGCTCATGCTAGCTGAGGATGGAAGATGGGCAGTGGTGGAGGTGGTGTGTGTTTTTTGGTTTTGGTGGTAGTTGTTTTTTCTGGCTGACAGAGGAGGCGGCACAGGGAGGGGACAGTGATGCTGCTGTGCTAGTTATTCTACTACTTTGAAGGGAGAGCAGGAAAGGGGAGCACTGCTGGGAAGGTGTGGGGCTGTGTGAATACGGAAAGCAGAATCTAAGCAATCGTGGTTAGAAGCGTACAGTGTTGCACTGAAGCACACGTAGTTTGTAGGTCAAAGAAGAACGCCTTAGGAGCAAAGCCAAGAATTTATTGTTAGTCTAATTGAAGTTGTAACAGTCTAATCAAGAAGTGTCATTTTAATTGAGCTAATAATACCAGGTTATCTTGGGCTCAAAAAAACCCTCATTAACAATATGCTTAAAGTTGTTATTTATAAACGTCCTTGCATAGACACCTTTTGTGTCATGCTCAACCATGCAACATCCCCCTGGGCCCTGAGGTCAGAGGCGTTAGTCTTCCTCAGAGCAGCAGGGCAGGGTCGTGTCAGCATCCTCAGCTCTTCTCTGGGGGCGGTACCTTACCATCTGCAAGAGGGGGAAGCATCCATCTTGGTCTTGGGTCTGTTTGGGGCTGGGTTGATGTATTTGCGGTCTCTTCAGCCACTTTGTTTTCTAAATGACTCACAGGGTGATTGCACAAGAACTGTTTATTTCAATTAGACGTTTATCACAGTATGGTTGAAGCACATCGTGACAAAGTCAGCATTAAGCTGTAGCAAAGGAAGCTCCTGTTAAGCTGTAGAAAATAAGGCATTGTAGAGTCAGTGTCCAGCTGTAGGAAATAACCCTCCTGACCCTCTCCTGACCCTTATTGATATTTGCAGTTTCAGCTGAGCAGAGGGGTGAGCATTTAAAGCATTCCCTGGTGAAGGCCCAGGGCCTGAGTTGTAAAGCTGCCCATGGGCTGCTGATGCCTTTTGCCAGGGCTGCAGCTGCAAAGAGGAGGGGCTCGGTGTGAGCCAAGGAGAGGAGGTGCTCTGGGAGAGGATGCCGAGGGTGGGCACAAAGAAAACAGGACTTCACATCAGCGATGGATAGTGTATGAGAAGACGTTACCTGGCACTCCACACGCATGTTTATGAAGATCATTCCTTAGCCTAGGCTAGGTAGTAGCTGTTCAAAATGTCACATTTTTTTGCCTTAAGCTTATGAACTGACCAGGCCAATTTGGGCACACAAGAGACAGTCAAAGGTTGAAGCACGTGTTGCCAGTTTTGGCATTTTAAATCTTTGATTGCGCTTTGAACCTTTAACTTTAAAATGTCATTGATTTTCATTAGAAGACTTTGTAATCTATTTCAGAACTGCTCACTTAAAAAAAAAAAAATCTATGTTGTTAAGGAGTCATACCGATTTCCTATTTTGGCTTTTTTCCAGTCTTATAAATTGGGACTTAATCAGGGCTACTAAACTGAAATAGATTTTACAGAGAATAACAACCCATTAATAACATCTTTTGCTTAAATAAGTGTTTAATTGCAGCTCTGTACAAATGTGATAGAGGAGAAACGTTGCAGATGTCATAGTGCTATGCCTTAATATCGACTAATATTTCTTCTTTGAGAGAAATATATGAAGAACTTTATTTATTCTAAGTTTCTGAAAGGAAGTAGAACTAAATGAGGATCTGAGCTTTATTTCCCTAACCAAGTGTAGTTCAGACATTAGCAGATCTTTCTTTTTTCAAATGTCTGTCAGCTTAACTTTGTGTAGCAAACTTGATTCAGCAGTTTAGAACTCTAAATGGTTAAAATAATCTACTTGATGAAATTTTCTAGCCTTGTGAAAACCCTGTTAAAGCTTGCCCTCTGCCACCTGTCAGTTCCACTGCTTGGGGGGG
>VZSC01013697.1:133292-149191 GCA_013398225.1 Steatornis caripensis | reverse complement strand
GGGGGGGGGGGGGGGGGGGGGGGGGGGGAAGTCTGCCCAGCTGAAGTATGAAAAAGAGTAACCTTTATTTAAGACATATTTGATTAAGGACACTATCTCAAAGTAGACTGTATTGATCTCCCCTATCCCCCCATAATACTATAGTCATCTTGCTTTCAGTCTCCATATTTCTGTGAAATACCTGAAGCAGGTTTTGCCTGATAACTCTTATACAAGCTGTCTTTTAAAAGTCTGCATAAGTGTCTGTATCAGCTATACTCTGTGCATTTTCAGATTTTATTTGGAAAGGGTTCAGTTGAAAACATTTCCCCTCCCTCTTCCAACAAGCCTGTGAAAATGACTGAGAAGTGTCACAGTATGTTGCTGCAGAACTGCCTGATGCACTGATGTATCATCTCTGTCTGATTAACGTAAGCACTACTCGGTGTTGTATAATCACTAATCCTTGTATAATGAGGTGGTTGTTCTGTTACTGCTCCTATGCCTCTGTCCTCCCTAGCTGTCCAACTAACTATCTTGTCTCTTACTTTCGGAGTTTTCAAGGGCCCATGTTGTGTCCCTGGGACTAGGGTTATCTTTCTTTGCTGTAAGCCCAAGGTGCGTTCTGAACTTACAAACAGTGACTGGTCTGGACTATTGGTTCCAGGCTTGAGACCTGTAAAGTGGTGTTGCCGGTTTTAATCCATTTGAGCAGCATTTACAAATCCTTTCAGAAGTGTGCTCAGTTCTGAGGTGGACATATAGTTGATGTGACGTTTCTCAAGGAGATGTAGCATTTTATTGATAACAAACCATTTCTTCTATTGATGTGTCACTTGGAGAGCACAACAGTGATGTGGCTTTTGGTGGTAGTTTTTTTTTGTCTACAAGCTGGGATACATCTCAGGACATCAGTCAGTATATGTTGATGCTTACAGTCAGAAAGTAGAGTAGTAGATCACTTAAGCCTATGTCAATAATATCTAGACTAGCGGTTAACTGTATCAGCCAACAGCAAAGTCTCCTGAGGCTTGCTTGTCTGACTAAGTGATGCTCCAGGCATGTGTTGCAGCAGCTATGGAGTTAGTCATGGGTGACCAATGCCAGCTCAGGCTCTTCTACATGTTGGAAAGATTTACGTCTTGTCGAAGCTTAAACACAGAAATCCCTGAAGGGAGTTTGGCTTGCTTCAGCTGTGTATTTGGACTAGGCAACAGGTTTGACAACCGGTACCCAGGTGTCTTTTCCCATGCAACTTTACAGTTATTAAAGTGTAAAAAGCTCACATATGTTACAGCAGAACTGTAGTTCATATGGCCTATAGACTTCCAACCTATTTTCTGACCAAGAAAACAGCTGGACTTTCTCCTTTGGAAGTAACTCAAGCATTATTGAGATGCTGAATCTAATTAGTTCCCATCCCAATTTGCGTTATCATTTTTGATTTGGAAGTACTGCTCTTTGAAAGGAGGATATAGGATCTTTACTTAATTGGTTCACCATTTAACCACAAATTAGCCAGTAAATTTGTAAATGAATAACTTTCAAGTTTATGTTCCAAATGAGACTTACCTAAGGTGTATTTACATTACTTATGCAAGTGGAATAATTACCTTAGCTAAATAGCACTCAACAGATTTTCAGTTTAGATAAATTTTCTGTTTAAACAAATAGAAAAGGCAGACTGAGAAAATCTTAAATATTCTTTGAATTTTAAAATGAAATCTCAAGGTTTAATTGAAATCTTCAAAAAAATTTTATATCTATTCCACATCCCCAAGGTACATTAGCGTGCGAACAGAATCAAGCCAATTTTCCCCCTCTTTGCCAAGACTCTTGAAAAATCGAGACTACCCTAACTCTTCCAAGGGGGGCTGTGTCCTCCCAGTCATTTTGTTCTAGTGCCAAACCCTTGTAAACCTCATACACATCAAGTAAAAAAAAAAATCCTGTTGTATTTTAGGAGTTTTTTTGGCTATATATACAAGTGTAGCTCTGGAACATTTATTTGCAACCAGTCACTTAGTCAAGGAAAGAAAAATTAAGGGCCAGTAACAGAAGGCTAGAAATTATATTTATTTTTCAGAGGTTAAAAGCCCAAACTGGTCAAAGTAATGGATAGTATTGGGGATGGACAGAGGGGTTGGGACTTAAGTGCTTCAATTGAAAGAAAAAAGAAAATCAACTCCAAACAACCAAAGCTTTAAATGAAATGATGTGTTAATTGTGAAAGTTAAAGAACATCTGTAAATGAGTTGGAAAATTCTTTCCCGGTCCGTACCTCACACTTGTTATCGGAATGACTCTTTTAAATCCCTTTAAAAGATAGTATTTTAAGAAACTCTGAGTCTTTGCTTACTTTGTATGTGCCTTTATTATGCACAAAACTTATACTAGACAGGTCAGTCTTACGTAAATAGTTTTTTTCAGCTCATTTCCCTATAGTATCCAAAACTTCTCAGAATTCCGAAATCATAACTGAATGTAAACATTGTTTTACCAAAACATGTGATAGTGTTTATTCCTAAATTATTAGGGTCATTGGAACAGCCTGCTTTTCAATCTTCTTCCTTTCCTTTCTTCTTCCCTTGTACCTCCTCAGCACGCATCAAGCTTGAGGCTGAAACAGGTTATCCACCATCAAGTAAAAGGTTTCTGCTGTGTGAGAGCGAATTGTCTCTGCTATTTGCAAAATTCATTTAAATGAGACACTTTTTAAAAATACAAACCAAAAGCAAAATGAAACAAACAAAAAAACCCCACACGAGTCTCAAAATTTACTGCCCTGATGTTAGGACGAAGAAAAGGGAGAGAATAGAAGGCAGGGTAAAACACAAAGATGTATGTAATTATTCATTTATTTTTACATCAAGTAGAAATAGTGATTTATTTTTGACATGAGAGAAACTCAAAATATGTCAGTGTAGGCTTGCAGCACAAACATTTCTGAAAGACTCCATTTAAGTTTGAGTGGACGTATCAGAAGATAACGCTTAGCCTTAGGCATGCCCTTCCTTTAAGTGGGAGCTCATTGAAATTAGTGGTTCTTATCAACCTTGAGACTTCTCAGCTGGTAGATGGATTGTGTTGTATATTTATAGTGCAAAGGTCAGCATGCTGTCTCTACTGAAATGGCTTTTACAGAAAGACATTGAACAAGATGTGTGTGCTGCTGCCTTTAGAACATGGCTTTTTTTAGTATAGAGTTTCTAAGGGAGCTTGAGTATAACTATCAACACCTATTTCTAAGGCCTGTGTTGTGACTTTTGAGCTCCTAAGGATATGCCTAAACTGAAGAAGCTTTGTGATGTGGTTGTAGCAGGGGAACATTGCTGACGAGTCTACTGTACTGAAACTTAATTTCATTGTGGAATGACTTACGCTGGCAAACTGGCAACTCTGCCTGTGTAACTGCTGCTACGGCGGGGCGGGAGGGGGCAGGGGGAGTTTGTTGTTTCGGTTCTGTCAGCCAGTGGAAATAACTGTGGTGGTAAAAGACATTAGCATGAACATGCTCTGATTTGATTCAGGAACTACCCACATATATCATGGTAGTGAAATAGGATTTGGTTTGGGGGAAAGCACTTGATGCATGTGGTCTGCTACTATGATGTATGTCTTGCAAGATACTCAAGTGAGGTTTGTGTGGAAGCTGATGGCAGAGCATTGACCTATTCATGCATGCTTTCACAGGGACCTCACTCAAGCAATTTGAGTTTTGTTTACCCCAGAAGAATAATAAATATCAATATGTTTTCCCTGTCACAGTTTGGCCACTGTTCCATTTTGGACTCTGTTCCATTAATAATTAACAGCAGTGATGTCAGACCCTCTACAGTCCAATTTCAAATATCTTGGTGCTATCAGTACTGACATGGGGACCACTTCTAAAAAGTTACGTAAGGCAGTGCATATAAGATGAGGAAAACAGATTCTCTTTCACTACTACCCAGAGGAAAACTCCAAGTTTTCTGTAGCGAGTTTATTACAGAGATCATGAAAGCATATGAGACTGGAATTTAATGATGAAGACATTATTTTGAAGTGTTGGTAATCTGAAATCATGAATTACTTTGCACTGATACTGCCTTTAAATAGGAAAAGTTATATAACATTTGACAGAAGGGTTATTTAATCCTAAATTAGCTTTCTAAGGAGCTATTGAATTGCTGAATAACACTGATGTGGAAAATTATAAACTCTTCTCTAATGGGAAAAGATGCAAGAGGAATGAAACAGGGTGGGAGCTTGGAATTGAAAGGCGAAGGTCAAGACTGACGGTTTGAACGAGGTAGCAAAATTGAGAAGGAATTCTCTGAGAAGCTGCCCATGCATGGTGTTGAACCCCATTCACTCAGTACGTACCCCACGGTGACTTTTGCATCTTGACAGGGGAGAAGGCGGCTGGCTGTCACTTGTCCTGAACACAAGTGCCTCCAAGGTTGAGAACTCCTGGAGGGTGATGAGGAGCAATACCAAAACTACAGCATCGTATTGTTACTCATCTGTATCACAGAACTCTTTAGTCCTTCGCTTAATTTAGAGCAGCTTTGCAGCTGCTGCCACTTATGCGGCAGTGACAGTTCTTGATGGCTGTGCAATTGCAGAGCTGCTCGAGTATGGCATACTCATCTCTTCTGATGGCAGGAGCAGTCAGGATGGAGACAATTTTTTTTTTAATTTCTGTCAGTATACTTTGTCCTTATACACCAAGAAATGAATATGACTAAATATGCAAGTAGAAAGTAAATAAACTTCCTGAAAGCTGTGTAGGAGTCTATACAGTTTTAAATATGTAGTTCAGTAGAATGGGGAAAATAATTGATATATTAAGAAAGTTCATTGTCTCGTCTTCTTTTGTATAGCTATGAAGAGATTTTTGTTTGTCTTCAGGCTTGGTTAAGAAATGCAACATGGGATTTTTCAGTGGATTTTTTGTTTGTAAATTTTTCTTGGAATATGTCACAATGAATTACACTTTGCTGCAAAATGTAGTACTGTCCTATCTGTGCTATGGTCTCAATGTGTAAATAGCGTAGCTCCATTGAAACTAGTACAGGTCTGCTCTGTAAAAGAGCGATAAGCCTTGGATTGGTCACCTGCTTCAGTAGCGTAATGAAGTCTGGCTCCTGGAGTGAAGCCTGTAAACAACACTGCTGCCTGTGTTTGATTCTCTCCACCACCCCCCAGCTGTTAAAGAAGTGAGCCTTAGGCCTCAAGAAACTTTTTAATCTGAAAAGTGAACATCTTTTCAAAAGTGCTGTACTTTGTTGGCTTTCCGCTGCAGAGGGGAGATAGCTATTGCATCACATCTGGTTATCCGTGCTGATCCTACTTGAGATCAAGTAGTGCCAGACAAAATGTGATCCTCTCACCCTTCCAAAACATGAGTTACTTGGGCTCCAGAGGCAATTTTTGAATGTTTACCCTCAGGATTCTGTTTCCTAGAAGATAAGCATAATACAGTTCTTCCTTTTCAGTATCCCTCCCACCTTGTAATGTTCTTTTTTTCATCCTTTTTGAATGCACCCATTTCTAAGGTATCTGACATGATCAGTGCTGACAGCCAAACGCACAACAGCAGTTTAAGGAGAAGGTGGTGGCTGTAAGGGAAAATGGGAAGCAGGGCAATGCTGGTGCTAGAGTGGAGTTTGCTGGTAGTGTTGAAATGGGGTTTGTTTTTTTGGGAGGTCAGGGGAAATGGAGGAGAAGGGGAAATTTCAGCACTGTACAGCTGTAATATTCATGATCCTTTTCTGTTGAAGCCAGACTCAGCCATCTATGCACAGTACTGAAATGTAGTGTTGGTGGAGTTTTGAATTGTCAGGATACTAAATATGGTTTTTTATAGACTCCTGAACACATAAAGTCTGTACATTTCTACCTGATGACACAGGACTCTCTAAGACTGAGCTTTCAGACCAGGTTTGCGAATTTTATACAGGCATAAGAATTTGTCTACTCGTATCAGCATATAGTATCTGAGATTTGCAGCAGCCAAAAAAAAAAAAGTATTGCAAACACAGACTTTTAGACATTAGGCTATGTAGTGTATATGTAAACACTTTCAAATTAAGTTGAGTGGATGTGAACTTGGAAATGCTATTTAGTTATTTTTGCTTGTGTGCAATTGCTACTCGCTAATTTATCAAGGTGAAGAACACAGAGTGTATTATTTCTGTGAAGAAATCTTCACGTCTGTGAAGATGTAGGTATTAGCTTTTACCAGTTGCATTGTAATTTCCAATTTAGTTTGGCTTAACTTTTATATAAAATTCATATTTCAGTAGATGTACTGAATATGAAACTTTTTGATTTCTTCACTTAAAGGCTAAAAAACCCCAGAGCTGTACTTACAGTCCAGCTAAAGATGTTACAGATCAGTAAAATGTTCTGATTTGGCTAAGGACTATATTCACCTTTCAAATTCCCCATATAGGAGAAGATGAGCGAGAGGTTACTGGCAAGTTCTTGATTTTTTTCTCTGTGCAGTCAAGTAGCTTGTTATCTCTTAGTGTAACATTTAACAGATAAAAGCATTTACAAACAAGAGTTTCTGTAAACAGAATAGGTAGCAGAGATGGGAAGGGAGAAGTGCCAAACTGGAAGTAGCTTTTGTTTCTGTAATGGGATGGACATCAAGTTCTCTGTTGATTACAAACATCTGAAAGGGTTGGACAGTGTGTTTTGTACTGGGTCTGTGTGGCCGGGCTTTGGCAGCAGGAACAGGGGCTACATGGGTTGGTGGCCCCTGTGGAGCTGTGCAAAGCTCCCCCAGCTCCAAGTTGGCCCCACCTCGGGCTGAGTTGGGCCATTTAGAGACAACAGATGCGCCTCTGCGATAACGTATTTAAGGAGGGGACGGGACAAAGAAATGGTCTTTGAGACCTGTAGTAGAGGGAGGAGGGGGATGTGAGAGAAACACCTGTGCAGGTACCTGGAGTCAGTGAGGAAGGAGGGGGAGGAGGTGGCTGGAGCGGAGATTCCCCTGAAGCCCATGAGGAGAGGGCAGGCTGTGCCCCTGCAGCCCACGGAGGATTGTGGTGGAGCAGCCTGTGAAGGACCACAGCAAGGCAGAGAGGGACCTGCAGCACGTCAAGGACCACGGAGAAGCAAAGAGGGACCTGCAGCCTGTGGAGGACCCCACGCCAGGGGAGGAGGTGCCTGCTCCCAAAGCAGACCGTGACTGTGTGGGCAGCCCATGCTGGATCGATGCATTCCTGAGGGACTGCACTGCGTGAGAAGGACCCACATCAGAGGGGTTCATGAGGGACTGTCTGCTGTGGGAGGGACCCTGCGCTGGAGCAGGGGAAGCGTGTGAGGAGCCCTCCCCACCTGGGGAAGAAGGAGTGGCAGAGACAGTCTCTGGTGAACTGACTGCACCCCCCATTCCCTGTCCCCCTGCACTGCTGAGAGGGGAGGAGGGAGAGACATGGGGAGCGAGGGGACTTGAGCACGGGAAGGAGGGAGGGGTGGGGGGGTGAAGGGTACTTAGTTGTGTTTTAAGATCTGGCTTTTCGTGTCTCCTTATCCTACTCTGCTTTGATTGGTAACTGGTTAAATTGAATATTTTTTTCCCCAAGTGGAGTCTGGTTTTGCCCGTGCCGATAACTGGTGAGTGAACCCTCCCTGTCCGTGTCTCCACCCACCAGGTTTCCTTACATTTTCTCCTCATCCCGGTGTGGGGGCAGGAGCGAGCGAGCGGCCGTGTGGTGCTTTGTTGCTGGCCTTGCCTAAACCATGACATGCGTTTACCATATAACTACTACACCAAACAGTAAATAGCTTTTTTTCAGAAACATACGATGTAAAACTAGGCAGTAGTTTGACAACTAAGAGAATGTTAGCAGCAATAAGACCACCAACGCTAGATAGTAATCCCTCCTTATTTTGGACATACGCTATCTGCCACTACGTTGCTGGGGAAAATCATAGTGAGATTGCACTGGCCTAAGCTAGTAGGCATTCTCAGTCTTTTCCTTGCTAGTAGCTTCTTCTGATGCTAATTTCAGAAAACTGAAGTCAGTTACTAGAATTAGTAGACCTTTGAATTTTGTTTTCCTGAGTTGAAGGATCTGAGTTGGTAAGCTGAAGTGGTCCAAGACTGATTTGTTTATAGTGAAAGGCTAATTGTGACAGGAAATACTTAGTGGGAGTGACCTGAAAATGTGTTATATTTTAATTGTTTCCTTCTGGTTCCAAATTCAGTTTTTGTCCATTTAAAAATCACTAAAATTAGTCTTATTAAAAAAACTCCAGCCTACCAAGATCATATACAGTATCGTAGCTGTACAAAACTACTTGAAAGAATTGAGAAAGGAAGGATAAAGTCCATCATGTTTATCTCTAATCGTGAGAAATCCAATTGTGCTGTATCCTGCTCTGCCAACAAAAGCAGTTTGACTAAATTGAAGAGGGTCATAAAACGTGAGGAATGTGACAGATTGATGCGTAGGTTGAAAATGTTTATCCTGTAGAATATGGAGGCTTGGGCATGAAGACCATCATCAATCTGTAAAGCAAATGAGATAACTTGAGAAAAATGTGAGCTGAATGTGGCGTAATTTAGTCATAAGAAGTAATTTATGAAGGGTTCTCATTTTTTTCCACAAAATCATTATGTTGATGTTGGGCTGAATAAATGACTTTCATATCGTGTTGTCAAAGATAGTTGTTGCAACCATTCACTAAAAAACTGTGGCTCCTCTGTCCTCATTGTTTCTTTACACAGCCTGAGTATTATTTCAGGGTACAATGATTGATATTTTCTGTGGAAATGTATCTGTAGTGAGTTTTCTCTGGGAGAGCCAGAAACAGGAGAGAAGAAGGGCTGGGGGCAAGGTGGGGTTGGAGGGGAGAGGCAACAATAAACAGATGAGAGAAATTTTGTGGAACCAGTTATGGTAACTCTCAATGATGTTGGTTGGTTGGTAGGTTGCTGCACTCTGCTCCCCGGGGATATTCCAGTTTCTGAAGGACATCAACCTCCCTATTGTTAAGGCCAGTAATTTTATACAAGCCCAAGTCAGAATTTCAGCAGTGCTGTGTGTCTGTGCAATGCACTCTTCCTCCTGCCTAGGGATAAAAATGAAACAACCCCCTTCGTTGCATTGCTAAGCGTTAGCTTTTATGGGAGACATGGCTATATTATTTGTAGCTACTTGAACATTTATCTAAATTGGCTCTATCAGCTAAATGCAAGAAGCTAATTCTAATTGACTGCGTTTAATCCAGTGTCACCTGAAGGTGTCTATATCGCTAAATTTAAACATAAGCAAAATGACTTACATAGCCCAAGAGAACTTTCAGTGCATTTCTTTTCTGCTCTGCTTAGCAATTAAAGAGCAAATCTCTCAAGATTAGCCAGGTGCAATATAGTGCTACTCACTTTTCTGTGTAGCATCAGGTATTGCCTGGTGCTGGAGGCTGCATGCCAGATTTCACAGAGCAGCAGCGTGATCTACTATGACAAATCCTGCGAGTTCTTTTGGGGAAGTGGAAAGCTGCTCTGCTTTTAACACTGATGCATTCTCCACAGATTTTGTTTGTGGGTTTAGTGGCATGTCTTACTTTTCTACATCCTGCTTCCTAGTAGTAACGTTTCCCTCTAACTGTTGGTCTAGAAAATTTCTTCCAGTTCTTTATTACCTTACATGCCAGCATGAATGCAGTTATGAGGACATAACTACTTAGAAGGAAAGCAGCAGGGGCAAGGAGAAGCAGAGATATAAACCAATAAGGAATGCATATGCAAGGCTACCAAGTTCGCATACCTATAGGCAGTCTATATATTAGGTGAAAATGAAGCAGAACTTGCTGGACTGTAACAGAAGCTAAGTCAAGCAAGTGCAAGGAACTTAATCTCTGCTTCACCACTCCACAGTTATTGCTTGAAAACTTAACTCATGTAATGTTTTGAGAAGGCTGTGGTGTGACACTACAAATGTCTTCCGGCTGCACAACCCACAAGTGGGAAAGGCAGCCTCATGCACCAGTATTTGTTGGGGGCCACCCAGCCAGAAAGCAACTTTGCAGAAAAGTTTGCAGCTTTTGCTTTGACCTAGGATTCTGGTGAACACCAAGTTGAGTGTGAACCAGCAACATGCATGTGCTGCAAATGTGGCAAATGGTATCATGGGCTGTATTAGGAGGAGTGCGGCTAGTACGTTGAGAGAAGTGATCCTTCTCAAACTCTGCTTAGCACTGGTGAGGCCACGTCTGGAGTGGTCTGTCTAGTTCTGGGCTTCCCAGTACAGGAGAGACATAGACATACTGGAGAGAGTCCAACAAAGGGCCACTAAGATGATGAAGGGACTGGAGCATCTCTCCTATGAGGAAAGGCTGAGAGCTGGTACAGTTCAGGGAGTATCTCATCAATGCGTATAAATACTTGAAGGCAGGATGCGAAGAAGAGGGAGCCAGGGTCTTTTCAGTGGTGCCCAGTGACAGGCCCAGAGGCAATGGGCACAAACTGAAACACAGGAGGTTCCCTCTGAACATCAGGAAACACTTCTTCACTGTGAGGGTGACCGAGCACCAACACAGGTTGCCCAGAGAAGTTGTGGAGTCTCCGTCCTCGGAGATACTCAGAAGCTGTCTGGACATGGTCCTGGGCAGCCTGCTCTAGGTGACCCTGCTTGAGCAGAGGCTTTTGACCAGATAATCCCCAGAGGTCCCTGCCAACCTCAACTGTTTTGTGCTTGTGTTCCTGCTACTTGTACTTCTGAGTAGCTAAAAGTTCACCTGAAGGGTGTTATTTATTTATTCAATTATTTTCCTTTTCTTGTTTTTCTTTTTTTCTTTTTTTGAAAGAGCTGGCTGAATAGGTGGCACAACTACTTTTTCATTAGTTTTCTTAAAATCTCTCATTTCAGAACTTTACTATGGTAAAAAACCACACAAACAAACACATCACAGTACCAGAAGAAAAAACTCTGTTCTTTTGCAGCATTGCCGTGATGGAACAAAAGTACAGATTCCCTTAAGAAAAGGAGGGGCCAGACCAAACAGATCAAGAGCAAAGGGAACAGGATGTTGCAGTATCAGTCAAATCAGTAATGAGTAACAAAAGGAAAAGACGACCGTATTGGACAATGCAGTGTGGAAGGTTTTCTGGTCTGAAGAAAGGAACAGGGACTCCATTTTTAGAAGGATGACTTTGCAGACCTTTCAGTATACGTGTTTTCAGGACAGTGCTTCAGTGTTTTCAGAACTCTCATTGTCAGAGGGAGCAAAGGACATTAAAAGAATTGGTGATGGGGATGATGGAGATAATTTCATTCTTCATTTCTGTCTAGTGCCAATTGAAGGAACTTGGAAGCAGAAAGGCAGATTGGAGGATAATTGCAAAGATGACAGAAATGAGTCTGTATTAAAACTTTCCAGACTGCTTTTATGTGAGGAAGATTCAAATTCAAAGTGTAGGCTGCTGATATAGCTAGCCAACACCATTCTCTTCTCTTCTTATGTCTTTTCCTGTTGCTCTGTGGACTTACTAGTTTCAAAACTTTACCCCCTATCCCCATTGCTGACAAGTTCCAATAAAATGAATACTAAATCAGACACTTGTTTATGACGGCAAAATTTTGTATTGCATATCTTGAATCAGTGCTTCCATCAATTGTTTGTGACAGTGGGATGAATACTTTTCACGCTTGCTCTATTTTTAATTCCAGGATCACATTCTCAAACATTAACAAGACAGTCTTCTCCTCTACTCCCCTCCCACCCCTGCACCACCGCAGCTGACACCGATTATGTCTGTGACTAAAAACACAGAAGAATTGGATGTTAGAAAAATTACTCAATCGTTATGAGTAGGTACACACAGATATTGGATATGTATTTTAGGGAGTCTCTGTAGTTTCACTGTGTCAGCAGAGTAAAGATCTATAAAACAAGACAGTCTTTACTCCAAATAGTAAATGTGTGGGCTTTTTTGTTATCTTTTTTAAGACTAGATGCACTCTGTGAAAAGCAGAAGTGTGACGTTAGCAGTGGAAGGATTATACAGAGCACAATAAGCATGAAAACAAGGTGTCTTGAACTTTTTTATCCTTACCTAAGATGTAACACAGTGTGAAAATCTCACAATTCTAAGTAGCTGGCATTTATGGGAAAAATTAAATTGTCAACAGAAAATAAATTATGTCAGGGTTCATCCAGCATAGTCTGGGTTGAGTCAAAGGGTGGGAAGAGGAGAGTGCAGGAAAAATTGATTTTTTGGTGGTGTCGCAGCTCTCCTAGAATAAGATCCTTGGAGAAGCATGTGGAGTGTTGGGGATTCTTGTCTGTCTTTTTGCATATTGAACAGTTTATGCAAGATTCCAGTTGACTTGTGTGATGGTTCCAGTCATCTACCCATCCTCTGACAGAACCTCAGAAATCAATTGTTCCTAGGCTTGATCTAGGACTTTGCCACTTCTGGTTAAAATTAAGGAACAGACTAGCCCACAAGCACAAATACCTTGATCTGGATATGATCTGTTCTTAATGTTCAGAATTGTCCATGACTCGACAGGTATAAGACAAGTACAATGAGTTGTACTTTAGAGAATTCCTTGGCATGCTACCTGGCACCTCACAAATGGTTTTACTTAGAATTGTGATTAAAAGACACAAAAATGCTGCTAGGTACCCCCTTTTTTCCATAAAACAACCGATCAACCGATTTTTTTTCCCCAGTCTCTCTGAGACAGACATTTCTTATTATTGCACTTGGTGAACTTGAGTCTGGCTAAACAGAGTAGATCACTGTAATTTCTCAGAAGAAATAAAATGTGAATTGTATTATTACTCAGAGAGTGCATTCTAAATCAGTAAATATCTAAAACACCTGCACTGAATTGGGGATCCCTGCTTAAAAGAGACCAAATACTGGTCGCACAGATTTCCTTGTTGGATGACAGAATATAATGCTTTCCCATAATCTGCTTTCTGTGGTGCAGAAATTATTTTAATGTATGTTTGTGTGGGCAAATAATCCCAAAATACCTTTTCTCAGGGTAATGGATTATTCTGTTCATTTATATGGTAGGTAAGGATGAAAATAGAATATATTTATATACTGTTTCTATTTTTTAAGTGCAGATTTAGATGCATGATACATATTTGCTTTAAAAAAACAAACAAATCAAACGCACCAACAAGAAAACCCCTACCTGAAACAAAACCCTCCAAAATGCCTACATTTTAGTCTCTCATTTATCTTTAGTCTCATCTAATCGGCAGTTCGGATCTCCTCCAAGACTGTGCCTTCATGGGATTGCACAGCATATTGCACATGTAGAGACAGAATAAAATAAGACTTAAATGTAATAATTTAACTTTATTTTCTTTTGGTCATTTTTTTTAAGGCTATGTGAAATGATATTTTCAGTTCTATTGTTCAGCCATAACCAAAATAATTGGAACTATTATAATTCTGATACTAATGCTCACTACAAAAGAGGGAACTTTGTTTACTGTGTTTTTAGTAAACCAAAAATTATTTTATATGTCTTGGGGGATAAATAACTTGAGTTTGAGTAATAGTGTCATCCTTTACTAAGATGCATTTCTTTTGCCCAAGAATTGACAGTCCTGCTTAAGAAGATTTGAATACTTATGCTCTAATTCCTCAAAAGGCACTGCAGACACCCAAATTCTTGTAGCTTTGGGAATAACTTCACTTGATCCTCATTTTGGGAGTTTTCCCAGAATGTAAATGATTCTAAAAATCTGAAATGAAGCAGGAGGTCTGGGACATTCTGCAGCCTAGATTTTTTCACCCCTTCTTTTTTTTTCTCTCTTTTTTTTTTTTTTTTAACTCTCCTGTTTTGAAGTGCAGCAATAGAGTAAGAAAACTGGAAAAATCTTTTGCAGGAGACGGTTTCAGGAAACACGGACCTCAGCCAAGTTCACGTAGCTGTCAGAAACATTCTGATTTAGACATTATTGTATCTTTAAAGCAAGATGTCCACTGGTGAATAAACATCCTTGTTAAACTGCTGCTGTGGATGATTACCCTCTTTGTTAAAAGTTTAAAATGGACTCAGAATATCAATCTAGCAAATTTTGAGATCTGCCTCTTAATCTAGCAGATAAAGATAGTATTTCTATCTTGTTTATCTGTTCCCATATATTTATGGAGATCAAGATTTTCTGTAACCTACCAGGTTATTGGTCATTCATTTAAAAAGAAAGACCCTTTTTTCAGTCTAGAAGTGTTCCTGTGGCTCTCTTTCAGCACACCTTTTTTGTACTACAGATATTGGAACTTGACACCTTCACCATGTGTTTGGCATTGGGTTTATTAACCATAATTTCATTTAGTTTTGTATCGTGCTTCTTTGTAAACTGGGACTGCTACACAAACAGAAGTTATTGCTATTCATATTTTATAAGCTTGAAAAGTAATCCTCTCTTTGTAAGGGGTTTAGGTCTAAGTATAATAAAATAGCTTTTAAAAGTCCATGTATCGGTACTCTGGAGGACATTCAAATACTAGATGACACTGAAATCTCTGAAATAAAATTGTGGTTGTAAACTTTAATCTGGTAATTTAAACTGTCAGAGTTCCAAACCTGGGTCCCAGTCTGTATGGTGAATTGCTGTGTTAAAAAAAAAAAAAAGTGCCCTATAGTTCCCATTTTGTGTCGCCATAAATGAGGCAAATAACATAGTCATTATGTAATTCTGAAGGACTATCTATTTCCATAGATCAGGGCCTATACCTATTAATAACTAGATGCACAATGTAATTTTAAATAATGAAATGTCAAGGTGTTTTTTTCTTCAGAACATTTGTAGACTCTCAGACATGTATGTTCTCATTCTAAGTAATCAGTTTTGAATCATATTTCTGGACGTTATCTTAGCTTTCATGAACAACCTTTTTAAATCAAAGAAACCTTCATTTTGACAAAGGTCCACAGCAGAAAGTGATGGTATTAAGGTCTCAGAGAATTTTACTGCATATTCCATTTTAATGGCTAGCCAAAGCTATGGCTGAAGCATGTATTTTGAGCATATATTTCCCTATACATTTTAAGGAGAAAATTATGTCAGTATTTATTCCCTTAAACTTCGTCCTTTAAATTTGGTATTTGAAATCAAAGATGACTTCAATCATGTTGCTGCTAATTTGTAGTCTACACTGAAATCTATGTGTCTCCTGAATAACCCGGAAGTGCCTGCCCCCTTTCCTTTACTTTCTTTTTCCCTAATTTTTTCCTAACAAATGTGTAAGTTTTTTCAAGCATTGATCATTCACTGGTGCTTTTTCCTTATGGCAGTAGAAACATTCTCAGCAATTAGTCAATGTGAGGAGGTCACTACCACAGCATGATAGTGACATTTGACCTTGCTAGAAAGAAATGAGGGAAGGCAGTAATAAATGCAGTAACAAATGTTTTCATACTGATGGGGTTTTTTTAATGTTTGTTCTAGTTCTCTTGTAGACAAGTGTTTTGTTTGTCCTTGTGAATAAATTGCTCAAAGTAAATGATAGAATACTTTATTTTTATTTTTTACTACTTACAATAGATAACCTAATTAAAACCTTTTTTTAAAAAAGGGGGGGTTTAGCTCTTCAATTTTTTGTTTGCTTTGTTTTTCATTTAGGTGCACAGTTTAGTAGATAGCTACTGGAGTAATGTATTTTAATAATTTTAGTAATGTTGGTGAAGAGGATGCCGCTGAGAACCAGGCACCTTGGACCCTGGTGACCCGCAAAAGCAAGGCTCCACCTCGGTCTCCACCCTCCAGTATCAAGACCCAAAACAGATTTGAAACTTCAACCCCTACAGATGCTCATGACGCTTGTGAACAAGAACTGCAAGGACACCCTGTACCTTCACAGGGTGGACGCCATAAAAAGAAATGATGAGTGCTCGTAGTGGGGGACTCTCTGTTAAAAGGCACTGAGGCACCCATCTGCC
>VZSC01013697.1:54934-129810 GCA_013398225.1 Steatornis caripensis | reverse complement strand
CAGACTCTTCTCAGTGGTGCCCAGCGACAGGACAAGGGGCAATGGGCACAAACTGGAACACAGGCAGTTCCACCTGAACATGAGGAGGAACTTCTTTACTGTGAGGGTAACAGAGCACTGGAACAGGCTGCCCAGGGAGGTTGTGGAGTCTCCTTCTCTGGAGATATTCAAAACCCGCCTGGATGCATTCCTGTGCAACCTGCTCTAGGCTAACCTGCTTTAGCAGGGGCGTTGGACTAGATGATCTCTAGAGGTCCCTTCCAACCACTACCATTCTATGATTCTGTGATTCTGTGATTTTTAGCAAAGTAGATGAGCCAGTGTATTTTGGATTATTTGGATCCCGTTTGAGACACGTGATTTTGTTGTCGTATATGACCGGCAGCAACGAAACATTCAGATAACTCATGGAGTAACATCCCTGTGTTGGTTAAAGGGCTGTCCTCTTCTCACACCGCATGCATAGTTACGCAGTGTTTTCTTTCTCCTGTAAGGTATTTTTGGTATTGCATATTATCAGTTTAGATGGTTCCATGTCTGAGACACAACTTTTCAAACAGATGTTTTCCAAGTGTTGTCCCTGTCTCCACAGTTCTAGCAATTTCAGCTTTGACTGGTTGCTTTCCAGCCTTTGGTCTGTTTCGGCTGCTGTTGGAGGTTCTTTGTAAGCCAAACATTAAGTACTGTTTTTCAAGTTTGTTCATATGGTTGTAGCTGGCACAATGGAATCTATGTGGTAAAGCATTATTATAATGTATCTCTATCTTCCAACTTCTCTTACATTTGGCATTTTTAAAACTTTGCATAAAATCGTCCTGTGATAATGATGGATTAGTTTTTTTCAACAGGATCTTCTAAACATGGCATTTTTGGTCATCAGAAGATGAGTATCTTGAATACCAAAGGATAGAACAAGTGCTCTTTGAAACCAAGTAAAATAAATAATTCTAAAGAACTTATATGTAGAAAACTTACAGATTCACTTCCTTGTCTGAGAAAAATAACTGTCACCACAGTAACAACTGTCACCACAAATAATGAATTCAGCATCATATACACAGTTTAGGAACATTTTGTTTCTGGTAAAAAAAGAAATTTACCATGAGAACAGCTGGGCAGTGGATCGAGTTACCCTTAGAGGTTGGGCAGCCTCCATCCCTGGAGGCTTTCAAGACCCGGATGGATAAATCCCAGAGCAACCTGATCTGTCTCACAGCTGACCCTGTTTTGAGGAGGAGGTTGGCTTGGATGACTTTGAGGCCCCTTCCAACCTCATTTAGGCTTTCATTCTATGAAACTCAGATGAAGTCACCAGCCACTACTGAAAATGAAGTAATAGTGTTGTAGCACTTGCAACTCTTAATCAGTTATACCTTCTACAAAAATAGCTGAAGCGGGAGTAGGACACAAGAAAGAGGAACATGGAAAAGTGAAAGAAACAAGACGTAATGCTTAGTGAGGAAAACTTTAATCCCTGGATGTTAACATTCTTCCACTTGTTTTTTGGTGTCAGGAAAGTTTGGTGGCCCCAAAATGCTGCTGTTCATCAGGCAAATATGGGGACTTGGATTCCCAGTTTGGAAAAGGATGAGTTAGCTGCTCAGAGGTCAAGGTACATCTTTGCAGTCCTGTGGTGAAAAAGCGTGTGCTGTGCTTGAAGCAAATAGAAATTGAGATATATCTGGAGGAAGGTGATAAGAATTCTGTATTAAGAAGNATGAGTTAGCTGCTCAGAGGTCAAAGTACATCTTTGCAGTCCTGTGGTGAAAAAGCGTGTGCTGTGCTTGAAGCAAATAGAAATTGAGATATATCTGGAGGAAGGTGACAAGAACTCTGTATTAAGAAGAGATGTACCGAGCTTAAACAGCATGCTGTAGAATGCTGTCCAGAAAACCAAGAGGAGGAGGAAAAGCATGGAAAATCACTGAACTCACTCTTTACTTGATATGCATCAAGTTACTTTCTGAGATCTTTAAATACCATTTGTAGCAATTCTCATTTAGTTTTGCTCATATGCAACGTTCACAGTTTACTTTTATTCACCACCCAGCCTAAGACTAAGCATTTCTCTTGTAAACAAGAGAGCAGTTGGAGCCCAGGCTGTAGAATATTTAGAATAGTGTGAAACTCTACTTAATTTCCCTTGGCAAGGATGGCAATATGCATGAGAGTTCTTTAAAACAAATGGTTTTCACATCCTTTTATTTAAATGTCTACAGCGTGATCTGCGTACACAATGAAGAGTTCCTAGGGGTTTGGTTGTGTGTTTTTGCTTTTTGTTTTTGTCAATCACTGTTGCCTTATTTTTAGTGCAATTGTTACTACTCTTAGTACAGTGTATGTGGTAGCCTTGGTCTAGTAGGATATAGTGTCAGGAGGGAAAAAGGACACCTGGATTTTTATCCTGTCCCAGGTTGGGGGCATGGGAAGAATTTTATGAGAAGGAGGGGTGGCTTTGGAAGGAATCCTCGTAACTGACAAGATCTGTCCTGTTTTCTTGACTCCTGATGGTATGGGAGGTGCCAGGTGCTGCTGTGCATGGGGTGCTACGCAGCCCCTTGACATGCTCCATGCTGTAACTCTGCTGCCTGCATTCTTTGTGAATGCACAGGTACTTCTGTGTTTGCCAACAGGCTGCTTTGTATCTCTGAATAGGTGAAACTGCCTTATAAGTTCCTAGTTATTAGAGGATAAATAAAATGTGCTGGAGGCATCTTGACATCTAGTCTGAGGCTTCACTTTTGCCACTCAGTATTAATCTGTATCTATACTTCTTAAGGACCTTCATATTTTTAGCACAATATATACATGCTAGAGGCTTTTCGGAATATTTTCCTACCTGCAACAGTGAGATCAATCAAGTAGGCTAAGATACTTTTGCAACTGTGTTACATTTGACAGCTCATTACCTTGAGAAGCTTTGTCTGTTTGTTAGAAATGTCTGATATGATCTCCAACATGCTGTCCTTTAGAAGAGAAAATAATGTCTTAAAATTTGCAATTTGATAAAGTCTTTGATTAGATGAGAAAATATTTTAGAGTTTTCTAGTGCATATTAAAAAGAGATAAAATGCCACTGGTTTGAAAAAAAAAAATGGTGCTTACATTTGTTCTAAAAGCTGACTCTTCCCACCTAGTACCATGTTTCTCAGAAGCCTTGGCTGGACTTCCCTAGCAGTTGTACAAAAAGACTTTCAAGTTTCTTGCAAAACAAGAGAATGATTTTTTAAATTGTTTTTTTAAAAGCACATTAATGAGGGAGATTGACTTTCTGTTGGTGGAATTCCAAGTCATGTAATGAGCATTATCTTTGGTGAGTTGAGAAGTATTTTAACTTTTTAAATGCTTCAGGTGAATGAGTAGAGTCTGCGTTTGGAAATTAATTGCCTGCCTCTGTGAGTAAGTGCTGGATAATGGCATAAAAATACCTGTACTTTTCTTCATTCCCTTACAACAATTTCTTGTGGGTAGTGAACGCGGCTCTGATGTGCAAAGGTGGGAGGTTACAGCTTAGCAGCTGTCTTGTCCTTCTTTTTTCCCTTCTCGTTTGTCTCTGAAAACATTATGGACCCATGGTTTAGAGCCCCTGAAAAAGTGAACAAGTGAAGATGCTATTGGAGTAACACACGTGCCTCTGGGCAATGCACTCTTTTCTTTTTTTTTTTTTTCCTTACTTTAAAGAAAATAAACAAACAATCAAACAAAAAGCCTAGATGGAAACTAAGTACATGGGAGCCACCAAGACCTGGTCTGGGATAGGGTGGGCTGGGAACTGAGTGGGGGTGGAGTACATTTGGTACCTGGCAAATCTGAACTTGAAAATTTTGAAAAGAGCATTTTGATCCTAGATCAGTGGACTGACTAGCTGGAAGAAACAAAACATACAGAATAAAGTGCATCTGTTTTTTTTTTTTACCACTTACTTGGTTCTAAATGTTGAGTACTTCATACTAGTGTATTACATGGCTTTAAAACATCTTTCAAAGTATGAGTTAGTGGGTTTTGTCACTAAAGTCTCTGCTCTCTGTATTCTTGTTTCTGAGTTATTTACATGTTACTGATTTCAATGTTTTTAGGTTATTTCCTTGTTATTCTGTTTCACTTTTTCATATGCATTGCTTATATTCTTTTACCTGATGACTCTGCCATTCAAAATATGAAGTTGCATGATAAAAGACACATCTCCATATGCATGAAGGAACAGAGAGGCCTGATGGGAGGCAGGGGACCCTCAGCATCTCATTCAGAGGAAGGATCCCCTGCCCTAGCCCCTCCCAGGGCTGTCCCAGGAGGGACATCAGCCCCATGGCCTTGGGTTGACTCCCATCACCATGAGTCAATGGGAGTGACTCTCTAGAGCACCCATCGGACTGCGTGAGGGGTCATTGGCCAAGGGTATGGGGCACATTATGGGTTGCAAGGGAAGGGCATTTCAACAATGTTGTAGCCAGCAAGTAGGTCAAGTGCCTTGGGAGCCATGTGTGTGTGTGCTGAGCATGTGAAGGAGTTGGGTGCTGGAGTAACCAGGTCCAGGGCAACTATCAGAGAGACAGTAGGGTTGTGAAAAGGTTCTGTGCATGAGGCCACTAGAGATGAGAGGATTCAGAGATGAGTTACTGGGGAGACTAAGTATCTCAGGCCAGTTACTGGAGGGATGGACAGTGTGTGTTTCCCACTAGTGGACCTTCATCTTGATCTGCTAGAGGTGAACAGGGTGAGGCTGTGTCATGGAGGTACACCAGAACAACTCCACGCAGATAATAAACTCAAGCAAACTTTAATTTGTGACCAAAATCAAACAGCCGAAGCCAACAAGACCATGGGGGTAACCAAAACAACACTCTGATAGCATTCAACAAATTATAGGTTCAGTATGCCAGTTGGGGATGTTATTACTGCATGACAACACACCAGAATGATGATCCAAAGAGTATATGCACTCACAAAAGGGGAACTTCTCACTCAGTGGTACCCAGAAGATAGAATTGCTCACCCAAAGGGACGAGGGCTCGCTCAAGGATATATCCGGAAGAAGTAATTGCTCACTGGAAGGAAGGTGAGGGCACTCAATCTCAGGAGGTTTCCTTGAGTGAAATCCCAATCGTAAGGGGAGAGTTTCCGATCACAGACCTGCTGCTCTGAGGAGAACCACTCACAGGGGGTCTCTGGCGGGGGCCCCATTCTATAGCGTGGTCAGACCTGAACAGTGGTCATCTGTTGGTCGTGGTCCGGAAGCTCCTCTGGGTCAAGGTGCTCTCTTGGTTGGGGACCCTGCCTGTTGACTGAGGAGTCCTACCCTTCTTGTTCCTGCTGCTGAGGGGAGTATGTGCCAGGGTGCTACGTGACAGCAGCCGCAGTGTGACGCCAGAGGTGCAAAAATAAGGGTGAAAAAGAGCGGGCAACCACCCTGTCAGAAGCCCAGGTCTTTATTGGAGTTGGGGGACAGTGTTCCTGCCACAGACTGTCAGCAATATTTGTGTTTCCAGTTGACAGTGCCGAGCAAGAAGTGAGGTAGCCTTGCTGCTGTCTGTACACCTTGACATGGCGTTTTCACAACTGTATGAATTTGATGGAAGTTCACCTGGCAACTACTGGACCTTTCTCTACAGGGCTCTTTTCTCTTCTGCTGTTGATTGTTCATTATTGTGCAACTAGTTCTCTCTCAATCTGGAATCCAGCAGTTGTCTATATGGGATCGGGTCCCTTTTTTTCTCTCCACGCCGTCTTGGATTCTAACTCCCATTTTCTTTGTGCTTGCACTCCATCACACAAGCTGCAAGTTTAATAACCACAGTCGATCACATAGATGTTGGGAATAATAGCAGATCAGATCGATGGGAATTCCACTCAAAATATCCTTCTTTTGTGATAGTTACCATAGACAACTCTTCTCGCTATTGTTTTCTGAACAATTCTATATTTGCTTTTAAAAATTAATCTAGACCATGTTTCTCTAGCTTATTTTATGGTGATCTGGGATGGTAGGAGGATCATTTTGATTCTGTTCTGATAACACAGGAGCCTTCCACTGCAGTTATAAACATATTGATTTTTAAGTGGAAAGTAAAAAATATTTTTGGATTGCTGTACCCTTCTCTGCTCCAAAATATTGCGGCTTGAGGTCTTTAGCTCATTTAGTGAGCTTGAGATACGTGTTTTTGTCCCTAGTTCTGTCCTTCAGAAGTGCAGTGTGGAATTTGCAGAAAAGATATACCTTCGTATGAAAATTAGTTCAGACAAACTATCTATCCAGCAAAAGACCAGTTTCTTAAAATGCAACAATATCAGAAATATGTTTGTTGCTTGCTTGTTTTGTGGAACATTAGAATCAAAGTTGCTGGCTATCACATTGAAGATATTAAAGACAGTAAAGCTGACTGTAATTGAAAGCATATTTATATTAAATGGCAAATATGCTAATTTTTAATATTCAAAAAAGCATTCATTAGAAAAAAGTAATTCATTTCTTTTGAATTGAATGCAATGTTAGTTTAATTTTCAGAACATTGCCTGGGGAAATGGTTTGACATTTTCTTGAAATTGATCTGATTAGTTCTCAGAATTATGCTGAGAAATGTCACTTACTATGGAAAATACCTTTTTAAGCAGTGAACCTCAGAAAAGAAAAAATATTTTTTCTTCTTCACGAATTGCTTCGTGCATTTTAGTGGCAAGGGCAACGGTTCGCTCTAATTGTGTATTGAGCTTGTTTTTATATGATTATGGAATCAATTCAGAATCTTAACAGAAAAATGATATGGTTTGAACCAAGTCCATTGTGCTCTTTTTGTGACGGTGACCTTAAAATCTAAGTGTAAAGCCTTTTAAGTTTAAAATTTCAATACTCTTCTGCTGTAATTCTTGTGACATGAAGCTCAGAGTTGCCTGTGTAATGTCTCCTTCAATGAAACAAGCTTTTTCATGTGAATTTCTGGTGAAGATGAACGGTATGCACTCAGATATGGGTTTTGAATGAGTGAATAAATTTAATAAAGTTACATAATAACATTTACAGGACTTGCTAATATAAGTGCTTTGCCTATACCATCATGCAGCACTATGGAGACTTCAGTGGTCTTACTAGATGTTACTGGGCAGTGAAACACTATTTTAAAGTGTGGTATTCAAATTGGTATGGTTAAACAGCTGGTAAGATTCCTAGAGTTTAAAAACAAACTTTGAGCGCCAGATTTCATATGGTGCTAAACTTAAGTTTCTGCCATAAGCAATGTTTTCACATCTGAATCAGGACTTGTGGTTGTTGTATAAAGCAAGGCCAGCAGAATGTGTTGTCTGGGGAATGACAGTTTTCAGCACGGTAGTGGTCTTAATGATTGGATTTAACACTGAAGATTATCTTGCCTTCTTCATTACTCTGTGTATTCTTCATTTATAGGTATATATATATATAAAACAAATAAAGAATGCACGTATTTTAAAAACTTAAGTTTGTTTATGATATTTATTATTTAAATTCTCCCTTGTATCTTCATTTTTTAATTAAAAAAAAGCAGAGGGATTTGGACCTCCTCGTTAGAAGACTCCAGCAGAAGAGTTTACTGTCTATTTTAATGCAGCTTGCTTTCTAATTAGAGGATTTTTTCCATCGGAATAAAGTTGATGTATCTTGTCGCATTCATCTGTCTGTACTTGCTTGCAATGTTTAATGTTGGCATTGTAAACAAAGCACTGTTTTCAAAGGACTTCAGTCTGTCCATTAAAAAGAGAATAGAAAGCCAGATGTTCTTATTCCCTCAGGTTCTGGAAAATGTCATGTGTACTTCCAATTNAATGCAGCTTGCTTTCTAATTAGAGGATTTTTTCCATCGGAATAAAGTTGATGTATCTTGTCGCATTCATCTGTCTGTACTTGCTTGCAATGTTTAATGTTGGCATTGTAAACAAAGCACTGTTTTCAAAGGACTTCAGTCTGTCCATTAAAAAGAGAATAGAAAGCCAGATGTTCTTATTCCCTCAGGTTCTGGAAAATGTCATGTGCACTTCCAATTGAAAAAAGTATTCATATTGAAGAAAAATTATTTGCGGAGGAAAGAAATTGCATTTGACTGGTATGTGCAGTGCAGGTTGCAGCACAGAACATGGTCCCTGTNATAAAGTTGATGTATCTTGTCGCATTCATCTGTCTGTACTTGCTTGCAATGTTTAATGTTGGCATTGTAAACAAAGCACTGTTTTCAAAGGACTTCAGTCTGTCCATTAAAAAGAGAATAGAAAGCCAGATGTTCTTATTCCCTCAGGTTCTGGAAAATGTCATGTGTACTTCCAATTGAAAAAAGTATTCATATTGAAGAAAAATTATTTGCAGAGGAAAGAAATTGCATTTGACTGGTACGTGCAGTGCAGGTTGCAGCACAGAACATGGTGAGGGGAGCTCTTTAAAAATTGTTAGAACAACTTTGGACTTACTCTGAAGTGAGCTCAACCTTGCGCTATGCTTGTTGCTAACATTGGTTTATATGTTCATATGTTAACGCATATTTAAGTAGTTTGAATGTGCAAATTCATGTGTTTAAAATCCATTGTGACCCTTATTATCTGAAATGTCTGTGGAATTTTTTTTTTTAAGTATTTTTAACATTCAGACACTTTGTGAACAGAGGTCAGTATCTTTTTTTTTTCCTCGTTCTCTTTAGTTCCCAGGTTTACAGATAGGGAAATGGAGAGGAGGAGACAAAAAATAATTCACCCAAAGTGAATTAAGAAGGGTGGTGATAGGAAGGGCGGTAATAGGACCCATGTCTCTGTGGTCCCAGTCACAGGACTTTCCTTATTGCTAATCAAATTCCTTTTCAAGCAATGTTAGTTTCAATTAAATAGAACTTGTCTATCTCTAAGCTTCATTAAGGTGTCATTAAGGACCTAGGGACATGAGAAAAGGATGTCAGAGTTCCTTCAGCAGAACCTTAAATTCTGCTTAGAAACCATAATGTAATTTAATTGTTAAGGGCACCGGTTTATATTGAACACTTCGGAAATGTAAAAGTGCCAGTTGTGTGCTAAAGGAGTTTTCCAAATTAAAAAAAAAAAAAAGAAAATATCAGTCAAATGACTGATGTCCCCTTAAACATCTTCGGGGACTGAGAACAGCAGAACAGTTTTAATTTGGGGGAAAACATTGCTTGAATACGGTACTTGATATCTTGGAAAAATCATGCATGTTGCGACTAAGGTATAACTAGATGGAAGCTAGCATTTGGGACATTCTTTTGAGGCTGAAATGCCATTATCATCCTGAAATACTCAAGTAACAGATTTGGCTTTACATTATATTGTGCTTTTGTTTGGGTTCTTTTTTTAATCTTTTTTTTTTTGTTTAAATATAATAAAGTTCTTAGTTTCAGGCTTTCATCCACAAGCAGAGGTCTAAAGACAGTTCAGAGAATTGTACGCCTCTGTGGGGTTCATCTTTTAAAGGAAGAAGAGGAGAAAATGTAATGTTGCGAGGCCGTTTAAAACCAAGCGGTTAAAAAATGTTGACTTCCGAGAAGTGAATCTGCAGCACCATATGTGAGCATTCTGAAGTAGTCTTTTTAATTACACGGTGTTTTAGAATTTGCAACATATGCTTGTGTGTTGGGATGACTAATTGCTGTCCAGTAGGTTTTCACAACACTCACAGGAACAGGAGCTGTGCTCCAACATTGTGACTTTTTTTTTTTAAGTAGTGGTAATGGAAAACTAGAAGCGCTAGGAGGTAATGGCAAGGTGGGCACTAAGCAGACATTTTGCCCCGAAGTTCATATACTTCAAATTGCCTCCAGTCCTTGTGGAATTTGTGAAGGAACTAGAAGTTTTACAGCTGTCTCCTTAGTTTCTTTTGAAATTACTTTTCCAACTGACTTTAATCATCTGAGAAGTAGAGGACAGAGGATGTGTCCTGGAAGTGCATTGGTTTGTTTCTTCAGTTTGGTTTGTTTGTCTCTGGAGACCAAGCATGACGCGTATTACCTTTGCTAGGCAGTCTCACCAATATGCCTTATCCCTGGCCAGTTCCTTCCTTGTTCCTAGAGAAGATAAAACAGCTTTCATCTGCTTCTGCTCACCACTTGCGCTATCTGCAGAGCCTCTGGTTTTGATGTATTTCTTTTATGTCTTTGTAATCTGGGGTCTAAGCAATTGGCCTTGTTAGTTTCCAGCACCGTTAAATTTGAGCCAGGTCTAAGGAAGGGCTAGCAGTTCAAATCCAAGATTGGCTGTGATAAACTGTACATGTTTCCATTTACTGTTGGCACATGATTTTTTTTTGAAAAAAAAAAAAACAAAACACAAACCAAACCACTTTTTCNTGAGCCAGGTCTAAGGAAGGGCTAGCAGTTCAAATCCAAGATTGGCTGTGATAAACTGTACATGTTTCCATTTACTGTTGGCACATGATTTTTTTTTAAAAAAAAAAAAAAACACAAACCAAACCGCTTTTTGNTTCCCTGTTCCTAGAGAAGATAAAACAGCTTTCATCTGCTTCTGCTCACCACTTGCGCTATCTGCAGAGCCTCTGGTTTTGATGTATTTCTTTTATGTCTTTGTAATCTGGGGTCTAAGCAATTGGCCTTGTTAGTTTCCAGCACCGTTAAATTTGAGCCAGGTCTAAGGAAGGGCTAGCAGTTCAAATCCAAGATTGGCTGTGATAAACTGTACATGTTTCCATTTACTGTTGGCACATGATTTTTTTTTGAAAAAAAAAAAAACAAAACACAAACCAAACCACTTTTTCTAACATTTGCTTCACCACTGTGCTTTAGGAAGAGGTGACTCAACGAACTGCATCTTCTTTTCTCCCCCTTCACTTTTCTTTGTTTTCTTGGCATTTTCCTTCTCTGCTTGATGCTTTTGCAAGTTGGATTTATTTAAACAGCATCTTACCCCTCTATTTTATTCCCCATTCTAAAGATAAGATGCGCATTTGTTACACATACAGTAAAACCTAATGAAGTGATACGAAACACTGGATGCAACAATTTAACCCTCCCCAACAATGACACTTGCGCACAAAATGTGTTGTTTGCGTTGTGAGCACCAGCCATGCATTGAGCGCACTTCACCTGTGTGTAAAACACAAGCCGCACTGTGGTTCCTGGATGGAGCCACAGGGCTCTCTTGTTCAGATCAGAAACTGTGCAAAAATTAGATATCTGTGTAGTTTTAAAAGTGCAGAAACGGGCGCTCTCTGGGTTTTTCAGAACTTAGACTCATTTGGATTCAGTATTCTGCATGAAGCAGATTCACATTCAGGTTCACACAAACTGACTCTACGGAGTTATTACTGCAGGTAAAGGGTAACCTCTATATTTAAGCTTCCATTTAGTTTTGTTTGAGCTGATCCCTTTAGGAAGAGATTTCATCAGCTTCAGTGCTCTCTAGGAAGAAACAAGAAGTCCTAGTTGTAGGGTGAAAACTAGGCTACTGTATGATTAGAAAATGAGTTGGAAACTTCTAGTGACCCAGTCTGCCGTAGGATATTCATAATATGAAAGCCTGGGATGCCAGCTCTCTTTTCTCTAAAAATAGTTTCTTCCAAACAATATGCCATTTTTATTAATCCACATGGGGTTTACATGCAGAGCAAAAGGCATGCCACAGGAGGAAGACTTAATAGGTATGGGTCTTTACTTCAATGACATTTTTGCTACTGAAAGCTATTTATTTTCCATTATTGAATGCATAAGTACATATAATAATTATGAAAAGTTATTCTTAATCTGTGGTAAAAGACAAGCAACATAGGAGAAGTTTAAGATTTCTTAATGCTTCAGCAGTGGACAAAGACCTTGTTATCAAATGTCTTCAACTGATAACAACAACATTGAACATAAATTTAGTATTTAATGTGAATATTTCTTCAAATATTTAATATTCTTAGTATCTGAATTTATGCAAAAGTATAAAAATTATAATAAAGGATCTACTTTAGCTGACTGATTATACTGCCCTCATTTATGCACGTAGTTTGATTTGACTTTGCTGGTGCTTCTCTTCTAAGTCCTCTGCAATTTTAGCTGAATGGCACCATGCTGTTGGTATTACTTATTTCATATCTTTTGCCCACATGTGTTATTTAAAAAAAAAAACCAAACAAACCCTGCTTTTCCCGCCCTTTACCTTTATGTAAATCTACCGTATATTTACTGCAGTAATCACAGTCCCTGTTTCAAAAAGCATAAACAGATAAAGAAACTACTATAGAAGCATTTCATCAGTATGGTGTTAGCTGTTCAAGCTGGATTTGAAAGCTATTCTCTTGGCGTCTATTTTTGCATTTCTATGCACGAAACAACTGCTGTATTGCAAGTATACAAATATATACTTTATTTTTATTGTAGATTTTTATATAATTAAATATAAAAGAGGATGCGTATTTTGTTCCAGGTCTAATACTATGTAATAAATTGAGGAAACTAATCGGCTAGTGAATGGAAGCATCCCATCTTGTTTAATCATCTAAATGGGTGAATTTTATTGTAGTTCAAATACAGTTGCTGTAATTCTTTATATGCATGTACTTAAAATGCCATGTGTTATAATTTGCTGGTGGTATGAACTGGGAAAAAAGATGCCTTAAGGTTTCCAAAACCTGACTTACTAGGGTAGCGATCATTTCAAGAAGTTTTATATAGAATTGCTTGGGTTTTTGTCATGCATTTTCCATTTAAGTCAGTGGAAGCTGTGCAGCTAAAATCACACTGAATTCATTGCAAATCTAGGGCATGCTTAAGGGGCACTTCATCTGAGCAAAGAAATCATTGCTTTGACTGTGGCTATGTTGAGTGAGAGATGGAAGTGAATAGCTTTTAGTTTATTGCTCATTTGAAAGCTGGAGGGAAAAATGGCCTTTGTCTACCTGCCAAGCTCTTCCCCTCCCCTGCCCAGACTTCCTAAAAATGCTCATTTGAAACCTGGCAGCAGTTACCTTTGATTTCTTTCAGGAGCTTTTCCAATTTATTTTTTTTTAACAACACTTCATTTTTTCTTTTGCTCCTGTAATAAATCTGTTCTGTTTTAAAAAGTGTAAGAAGTAAAAACAAATGCAGTTTGAAACAGGGCCCAAAGAAAAAGCCTCTTAATGATAATTTGATACTAATTCAAAGTCTGATCACTAAGATTTGCTCTCGAGTTACTTAGTCTTTCTCTGTCGATATATGAACCTGTTAGGTCTCTTCAGGTAAGTTTTAGAAGTCCTACCTTTTTGTATGTACTATAATGACATCTTACTGCAGATGCAGTCTAAATGTGTGTCATAATATTGAAAAACAGTAACGGCAACTTGTAGCAAATTTGTGATCTGTAAATCTGTGGATATGACACCTTATTGTTATGTAATTAAACGAGGAAAATGAAATTATGAAGTCGGTTGGTACCTTCAACAGTAGTGCTTTTAATGCATTAATTAGCTGCATTTGCTGTGAGACCAGCATAAAGAACAGAAAATATTTGTTGTTATCATGGCAGAGCATTAAATAACACAGGCTATTCTTAACAGAAGTAATCATGTGTTTATTGTGGGTTTGCATTTATTCTACTTTTTATCTTATTTAATTGGGAATTTTTTTAGCTCCTAATATCACCATGGATGTCAAGTAAGCAATTCTTGGAGACCTTTTTGAGAGATTTGTTTTTATGGGGGGAGGGGAAAAAAAAAATCTTTTTTTTTTTTTTTCCTTCACAGCTGTGTTATGATAAAGCACTTTCCCTGCTGAGGAGTTCCAATTAAGTATGTAGCTAACTAAATGTGAAATCTTGCAAAGTCCTGAAACTCATTGCAAGAACAAATGAAAATGCCTTCTGAACAGTGTGTCTTGCTAGATGATATAGTGAACGTGCCCATTTGTACTTTGCCCAGGTAAGACAAGTGTTACTCCCATAGAGATTTTGATAGCTTTTATGTTTGAGATTGGGTGACTACTGACACCAGGAATAGAGGCAAGAAACAGTTTTCCAAGAATTTAATGAAGCCAGTTTAGATGAATTCAATCTCTGTTACTGTTCGAACTGGATTCAGATTCTATTGGTGGGTGCGAAACTGAGAAGGGGGCATTGGTGATAGTAATAAGCATATGTCTAAGGGAACAGACTCTGCAAAAGAGAAAATTTGGGGTGGGTTTAGTAATGAATTCCCAAGCAGTGCTTACTGTTTGCTGCACTGCTCTTACTTGCTGGATTTTGAGAAAATCAGGTAAAGCATTCCTGATACTTAAAGCCCTTTACTAAATTAAATATATTGTGATTATTGGAGTGGTTAGGTGGTTATCTTGAAGCACTATGCTTAATTTGCTTTTGTTTTGTTTTCTACAAAGCATAAAAGTCATAAGCGTAAAAATGCATACTTTGGTTTTGTAAAGTAGAATTGGTGTAATCCACATGGTAGTCTCTGGTTAAAAATAAATAGCAGTAATACCAATTTGGAGATTGATGTAACATTCTTTACCTTTTGGGTTATACCTCTGTTATCTTGGGCAGAATCCTTCTAATGACATTACAGAGAGTCCTGTAAAACCAGAAAAATTTGGTTTTGGCTCACATAACATCTCTTCTCCCATTCTTTTTTCGTTTGAGGGTCATCTCAGTGAAGTTCTGATGTCATTTTAGCTATTGTGGTCTTATATCCATCTCAATCTAAATTCAAACAGCCCCTTAATAAACACTTAAATTCCAAGGATATAAAAGAAATAAGATGTATTCTTTGTGACTGCTAATTTTCTTTCATTAAGATGCTGACCGGTGAAATAGAAAGTTGTAGCAACATAATGATTTCTGCTTAATAAAGATGCTACTATAGATAATGATGCTGCCAGATAAATGTCAATAGAGAATGAGACATTTTTCAAAAACAGATGTCAGGCCGCAGCTGATGTGCATACTGATCCAGTAAATTATTTTTTCATGACTGTGGAAGGTTCTTATTTTTGCAGTAAGGGTAAGCACGTTAAGATGATGGTTACTTAGGAGAATCAATTTCTCTTTTTGCCTTCATGATTAAAGAGCGTGGACTAAAGTTGTGTGGTTGCCAGACCCAAGAGTGCCCATTCATATATCTCTGTGCAGTGCAACCTTGTGTTGACTATACATACGTGAAGGGAGAATTTGGGTATGTATGCAGGCTCACGGTCATGCTCAAAATGCAGTGTAAATGTAGCAAGACTTACCTATCACAAAAGTATGTTCTTCCTTAAGAAATTGCATTCTCTGCTGGCAGCTGAGCCAGGAAGAAAATGGAACGGTGGTGCACGATCAGCAGTTTTCCTGAAGGTCAGAGGTCTGATTAAAAGCTGTTAGCTTGTGGTTTGTATACCTCTGTGATGGTATTTCACTATTAATATGCATTACAAAGTGCGGTTTGAAATAGTAGCAGTGACAGAACTGACAGTCTTGGTTGAAAAAAAAGTTATTGGATTAATTCTGGTAATTTCATGATCTGATAAATTTGTGTTAAGGGGAGGAAAAAGCTTTCTTCATAATGTGACTTAAAAACCTTTAAGGCCCTTACACATAAGACATTTTTAGGCAAGGATTGTCTTCCTAGCAAAACAACTTCATTTCCTATTACTTCACTGTCATGTTTTTGGAGATATCCTTCATACAGTTTCAGGTGAACTTCGCAAAAAGTATGTTAAGAGTTTTCCAGGCCACTATGTAAGAACGATGTATGTATGAATACTTTACAGAACCCTAGTTTGCAGCATCATTAATCTCTGTTTCAAAAGAATTACAATTGACAAGGTAGAGTAGAAGTTTGATTTCCATGAGCTTTTGTTGGGTGATATTGCTATATAAAATTAAGTTGTGGGAACCCCGAGCTCATTTTTTAAATCTCTTTGTGACTTTTCTTTAAAAGGAGACAAATAACTGCTTTAATCATTTTGGCTTGTTCAAAACAAGAAGATAAAACTAATTTAGCTATTTTTGTCTTTGATGTGGTTTTGGGAGCGATGGGGGGCTGTTTGAGGTATTTTGTTTGGTTTGGGGGTTTTTTTGTTTGTTGTTTTGTTTTGAGTGGGTTTTTTTTAATTTAAATAGTGGTGGTGCAGTCTTACAAAAGGTTTATGTTTTCCCCTTGGAGGTAATATTGAATTTAGGCAGACTAGTTTTCTGGAAGTGGCCATGCTTCTAACCCTTCTCAATCTATGATGTAAATTGCAAGTAGATAATCGGATCTTTGGGAGACATTTCATAAGGGTTAATATTTCATAAGGCGATATGTATTGGAGATGTTTAGAAAATGACAGCCACCACAGTGTTCGTGTACACCTTTCAGTAGTATAAATTTGAGGTGTTAATGCTTCCTATTCAAAAAGAAAATCAAGATACTGCCCACGTTGCCTACAGCTTGAAAGATCAGGACACGAGTAGCATCTGGGCAGTGAACATAGCTGCAGGATGTCATAGCCTGTAGTCAGAAGGAAACCCAGTGAACAGAAGTCTTGTAATACGTTCTGATTATAGCCAGGTTTGCTCTTTAATTCAGTTGTGCCGGTAGCAAGTCCCAGAGATATGTATCATGTGCCAAGAATTCCCCCCTCCTGGCTGTGGAAAATACAATGCATGGAACCCGTCAAACGCTTTGTGTGGCTGAGTTAGAGAAGGGTGGACAGTCGGTCTTGGAAAAGACATTGCATCCAGGCAATTTGCGATTGTATTGACTGCCCAGCACTGAGTATTTCACATAGACCGTGTATTGCCAGCTGTCTCAGAGTAGCAGCACAGCGTAAAACACATGCTTTATTTTCACTTCCCACTCGTACCTTGGTATAGATAGCATGATACAGTTTTTACAGCAAAGTTCTAGGCAAGAGCATCAGAAGTCACATTTCACTGACTTCTGTGTCTACCAAAAAAACAACGAAACAAAAAACCCCATCCCCGACTTACAGATATCATGCAGTCTTTTCACATTTTATCATTTTTTAAAAATATGTATAGATCTAGCCTGAACAAATGAATTTTCCTGTCTACATCTTATCACCCCAAACAATAAACGTCTGTCAGATATTCTTACCAATCATGAACGCTGTGAACTTCAGGGCCCTCGAAGAGTAGTCACCAAGGATGGAGTGATGCTTGGTTTTTCATCTGCTACTGTGCTTCCCAAAGTAGAGGAGACAGATTTGGCTTTAGTGAGCAGAGCAAAAAATGTCAGGTGTAAAGGCAGTACATGAAAGCTTTCAAAAGCAGTAAATCAACATCTTGATATTTCCTAAGCTTTCGTTATGTTTGGGCAATCCTTGTTATTGTAAATAATTTTAGACATTAATATAACATGTATATATAAGTTTGGACTACTTTCCTTAAACACCCTCTGCAGTAACAAAACTGCTAGTATATTTGGCATTGTTAACTGCTTTGCTAAGTTGACTTTAAATAGTATTGCTATTTCTTCATTTTTCATAGAAATGTTATCTTCCTGAATAGCACCTGAGTTATTTACGAAGCAGCAAATATAATTTAGATTAAAAAACAACGTATCTGGCACTCCCATAGTTAAGGAGGCTCTGAATAGTGCATGATAAGCAGAACTTAAATTCCTTGACATTATGATAAAAAATTCAAAATCATTATCAGTGCTGTGCTCTTTCACTAAACAGGACACATTTGAATTACATACCTGAACTTTATCTTATGTTCAGCTTAGATTGGCTTGTAAATTTTTTTTGATTGTTCTTATACACTGCCCTACCTTCTTTTGGGAAAGCTTGCAAACTTTCCTCTGTTGATGGCTAGAGCTTCTGCGTGGAGCTGGGTAGGTCTTCTGTAGGTAAAAGCGTTACATCCTCAGTGGGAAGGTACTAGTGCTGTTGAGAGAGGAAAAGTTTTCCTTCTGTAGAGCCTGCAAGATTTGATCCTACAGAAACTGGGAAGCCACCTTGCAGCATGTTGCCTAGCTGGTAGGAAGAAAAGAGCCCTAGGCATCGTAAGAAAAAGCAGGTACAATGTGAATTTTCTTCCTTTGAGATTTGCCTCAGACAAGCCAGAGTAAGCTGCTTTCTTCTGCCTTCTCGGCTTGTTTTCTTTGCTCCTCAAAATTGCCTGGCAGAACAGCCGTCATCAAGGCACTCCTTGCAACTCCTGGCCCACCTGAGCTTAGGATCGGTTTTCCAAAACCCCATGCTTTGCTTTTGCTCCCCTTGCTTATGCTTTCAAAATCATCATTCGTTATGTTTCCTGTTCCTCTGAAGTCATGGTCTAGTGCATAACCTCAGTGTTTAGTTTGGCAGGGCTGCTATAGTATTGACTGACATTGTCCTGAGCAAGTGTAGAGGAAGATAGCAAAAATGTAGAGTCATAAAGTTATGCAGGCATGATTTTGAAGAAATGAATGTGTGCAAGGTGGGTTGAATGACTATTGATTTAGTGATATGATGTGGACTTCTTGTGGTTGAGTTCTTGACATTCTTTTTATTGATCATTCACTTTTGGGACAAGGGTAGTCACCAAACAATATATTTGAACAACCTTTGCTTTTGCATGTGATTAATGTGTACTCGGAATAATTTACAATGAAGTGCTTCAATATGTATCCATAATCAATATTAATTTTAGAACCTGTGTTAAAATGGCCTTAAACTTACTGATACATAAAAGAAATTATGAACAAATAGTGCAAATGGAGACAAAACAGTACAAAAATTCACTAATCTTGAGTAAGAACTAAATAATACGCAGTTCATTTCTGCTGGATACTGTTTTCAGAATTGTAACAGAACTCTGAATGATACAGATATTAGAATTACAACATAGGCAACCCTGTCCCCCCAATACTGTTACCTCTTTTGAAAGAAGTAGTGTAGTATAAATCAACAATCAGAGTGGCTTCTGTAGTGTTAATGAGAAAAGTAAAGGATTTTTGAGTATAGGAGTGGCAATCTTAGAAAGGCATCTGGAATAGCAAGTACTTTCAGTGTGCCTTAAATGTGGGGAAAGGTTTCTCCTTAAACAGGAAAAAGTCCTGATGGAGCCATAAGTTTGACCTTTAAACAGAAGTAGAAGTGAGGATCTTCACTCCGTTTTTGGAATTGTGGTACGAATTTCTGTAATTCTAGTGTTATAAGGACGTCTATTTACACATTTTTCCTTGGGACAGTGTGTTTTCAGAGAGAATCTCATCTGTAAGACTTTTTTACACCTACTACCTTTGCATGAAGGTGATAGGTAAGTTTATTACTGAGTTTACTTTAAAGAAGACCACTCTCAAAACTACTTGCACAGTGTGGACTTTTCTTTTTTGGTAAGGTATTAAAATATTATTCAGCATAATCAAGTGGTATCCTGTATTTTAGCTTTTTATTTAATGTGTTATATAAAATATGTGTGTATATATATATATATATATGTATGTATGTATGTAAGAATATGAGCATCTAAAGCATTCAATAGTCTCATTTATGGAGAACTGCTTGCTTCCAGACTGGGAAAAGAATGATGCTTTTCCTAAGAGGAAAAAAATCCTTCTGTTCTCTTAATTTACTGTCTTGAAAAAGGCTGGCAAAATTTGGTGGTGTTCTGCATGTGATTCAGCTCTGAGTGCCTGCCTTTTCATCCCATGAGGCTGAAGAGATGTGCTATAGTATATGGTCAAGCATAATTTCGTAGTGAAGTGCTAGCTGGTGGACTACTGCTCATACTCCTTCCTGTTTCTCTACTGCATCTTCATTTGATTCACTCTCATACGAGGCATCTCAGTAGGAAAACCATTCTTGCTGTCTGGTATTTCTGTGGGGTGATAGTGCATGCTCCTTTTTCTGTCCTTATTCTCTGTAGTTTGTCTGACTGTCCAGACAGTTCCTTGAAGCAACTTACATAATATTATTCTAATAATATTATTCTAATAATATTCTGCTTATGCAGAATATAAAGTACTTCTGTTGAAGCACTGGAAAGACCAAATAATGAGAGGTGGTAGAGAGCCATCACCAGCAATCGCTAGATTTGTAAGGTGATGAAAATCTTACTCATCTGCTACATAGATGCCAAGAAGAGCAGGAACATCTGCCTTCTTTCCATACCTTGTGTCAACTAAAACACTTGAGCAGGAATGGAGCGATGGTTTCAGAAAGCATCTGTTACCAAAGAATGGACTGTTTAATTCCAAATTTTAAGAAAAATTGACTAGAGGGGAACAGNAGAAGAGCAGGAACATCTGCCTTCTTTCCATACCTTGTGTCAACTAAAACACTTGAGCAGGAATGGAGCGATGGTTTCAGAAAGCATCTGTTACCAAAGAATGGACTGCTTAATTCCAAATTTAAAGAAAAATTGACTACAGGGGAACAAAGGTTGGAGTGTTTGCTACCTAAAGGTATTGATCCAACTCGGAAAGTGTTGTGGGTTGAGGGGTGTATGTTCAGGATTTTGTCACTTTTTTTTTTTCCCTCCTGAGGGATGCTAGGAAAAAGGGAGGCAAGACTCAGAGGTATCTTAGTCTCTTAGAGGGCTCTCGGAGCCAAAGGTTGGAGAGCTGAAGTCAGAACTAATTAGGTTGTCAGAATTAGTCTGCTCTTGAGAACGTGTGTGTTTATATGTTTGTTCATTCATGCACACATATATATGCACACATATGAAATACAAAACAAGGAAAAATACTAGCCCCTGGGAAAAGCTGCAAGTCCAGAATTTGAGTTGCTTGTACTGTCTAGATCATAGCTCAGGAAGGAACGGGGTCATGTTATCATAGAATCATAGAATGGTTTGGGTTGGAAGGGACCTTAAAGATCACCTGGTTCCAACCCCCCTGCCATGGGCAGGGACACCTTCCACCAGGCCAGGTTGCTCAAAGCCCCATCCAGCCTGGCCTTGGACACTTCCAGGGAGGGGGCATCCACAACTTCTCTGGGAAACCTGTTTCAGCATCTCACCACCCTCATCCTGAAGAATTTGTTCCTCATATCTAATCTAAATCTACTCTCTTTCGGTTAAAAACTGTTTCCCCTTGTCCTGTCACTACAGACCCTAGTGAAAAGCCTCTCTCCCTCTTACTTGTAAGCCCCCTATATACATTGAAAGGCTGCAACTGGTTTTTCCCGGAGCCTTCTCCTCTCCAGGCTGAACCACACCAACACTCTCAGCCTTTCTTCCTAGGGGAGGTATTCCTTGTAACAATGTTTGATAAATTTTACGTGAGCAGTGATTTTGGAGAATGCTTTTTTTTCCTCAAACAGTGAATGAAATAGACTGATCAACTGTAACAACTTTAATTTTCCCTTTAAAATAATTACAGCTACAAAATCTACAATCCCACATAACTTAAATATACATTTATTTAAATGAAAGTATTTTATATATTTTTAAAAATAAAAACTCATTTGCCAAATGATGAACTGGAGTAATATCAGTGGGAGATCTTTTTAAAAAAACCTAATTATTTGAAGTAAGTACATATTTGCAAAGAAGTGGAGAGCTAATTTAGCTTTTTAATTTATATTGTTAACAGAAAAGCCTACAAGGAGAAAACAGATACTTAATAGTATACTGTTAGTATTTTATTAAAAAGTATATAAGTGAATGACTTCCTTCTAATTTACTGATGTTATTAAGCATAGTACCTGTGGCCATGATCAGAATGAAATCCGATGATGTGAATTATTTTTGCTGGTGGAAAAGTGAAACAGGGTCAAAACATTATGTTCTAAGTCATAATAAAATCACTTCCTCTTAGCAAGCCATCCTGGTGGTATTGCTGAATGTAACCATGGAGTGTGGTAGTTGAAGAACGAATGTTAGCGCACAAAGTAATGTAAGAAAATAATAGAAAGCCAAGTGAAGCCTGAACATTAAGTGAAGCCCGTTGCACATTGTGGATGGTGGCCATGCTGGGCTTTGCACTAGGCTGCTGCTGTAGCGGCATTTATGTAGCTGAGAGCTTTGCCTCTGCTCAAAACAGAAGAAAAAGGTGTTTGAGATTTTCTTTTTCTCCCCAAACAGTTAACAACAGCAGATGCCCCAACTTTCAAACTGTTTTTTTCCTCAGAGTTACTCAAACTCCGTGGAAGTAATTACAAAGAGGGACATCGGTTTCATGTCTAACTGGCTTGATTGGTTGAAATACTGCTGATTTACTGTATAACTGAAGTAGAATGAAGGGGGGCACGGATCACTGTAAAATTCTAATCAGCCTGGGATGATAAACTTCTTTGAAACAATTACCTTCCTTTTTCCACTTTTTTGGTACACTGATGCTTTTATGAATTAATGATTCACGTATGAGTCTTTATCTTATTATTACTGCATATGCATTGTGTAAATGTCAGCTTAGGTGGCAAAGCAAGGGGAACAGTGTGTTTTGGTTCATTGCTTTATGCCTGTATCCTGTCTGAAGGGAGACAAAAGAAACTGCATCTGCCCAGTCTGTTTATGTTTTTATGTTCTGTAAATATATGCTAGGTGAAAAGCCAAAATCATGGTTCTCATTCAAAGGAATTGTCTCTGAGAGGCAGCTTCCCAAGATGCCTCCCTTTATTTTGCATTGAAGTGCATGTCCTACAGCAGTTATTCTTTTTGTGCAAGCTTGAAAAAGACATGATGACATGTAAACCAATAGAATAGATGAAATTTAAAGAATGCTACTCTTAATACTCTTTTTTTCTTTTTTTCTTCCCCCCCACCCCCCACACACACTTTCAAAAGGGAGGAATGTGAGCGTGCCCTTCTGTACACACTTCTGGTTCAGGACTGAGCTTTTGAATTCAAGATCTGGATTTTGAATTCTGTTCTTTTGCCTTCAGTAGTGCTGTCGTAAAGCTGGAGCTTCTTCATTAGAACTGTCGATTTTAACTCAACATCCTCTGTCACAGAGTACTGCTTTTGTTATATTACCAGTCAGAAATTGGTGCAAAGTAGCCATGTCAGTTAGGGTCCTTATTGACTTATCTAGATAGAGTTGGTTTAAAAAATATTGCTAGCACTACCTTCCATTCATCACTTTATTTAGATTATAGGTGTGTTTTCCCTCCTCTTCTATTACTGATAGCCATCCTCCTGGAACATCTACATCACCCTTCCCTCTGCTTTATGTCAGCATGGAGATTAGTTTCTTCATCTGTGTGAAGCCTACCTATGAAAAGAAGNAAAAATATTGCTAGCACTACCTTCCATTCATCACTTTATTTAGATTATAGGTGTGTTTTCCCTCCTCTTCTATTACTGATAGCCATCCTCCTGGAACATTTACATCACCCTTCCCTCTGCTTTATGTCAGCATGGAGATTAGTTTCTTCATCTGTGTCAAGCCTACCTATGAAAAGAAGATAAACTGGAGGTAAACTTCACGATGTCCACTGACATTTTAATGTTACTGGAACGAGACACCTTAGTAGAACTGTCCATGCAGCCCAGTGTGTGACTGTATCTTGACAGCCTGTGAACTGCATGCCTTGTTTGGGCTCTGATGGCACATGTTACCAGCTAGCACAGCCATACAGGACCTAGAAATGGCCTTCATGAGGAAGGACACCTGATTGCTGGGGGGGGATTTTTTGTTTTGTTTTTAAACGCTGGTCTGGTGCTAGTTTCCGTTGTTGCAAATTTTCCTGGAGAAAGTGTGGCTATGTCTTGCAACTTTTTTCAGTATCCAAGTGATAGATGGCTTTAAGAACCCAGTTTAGCTACTCTTGTGGAAAGAACGATTTTTGTCCAGTGTTTGTAGGTGCACCTCTCTTCACAGTGGTGCAGAAATTTACATAAAGCAAATTATTCTTAAGTTATACTAAAATCTGATGATGTTTGCTTTTTCGGTGTTCAAATTCAGTGCAAGACCTCAGGGTATGCTTTCTGATTTGCAGAAAAGACACACTGTGCTAATTATTATTTGCCTCAGTTGGATGCAATAGATATGACCAATTTTTTAAAGTCCCAAAATGGTTTTTGATTTTTTTTCTTCTGTTCCCGTCCCTCCCCATCCCTCTACTTGAGATGTATTACTAGATTTTCAGTGGCTTCTTTTGAACTTGGAGCAGGAGTATTCGAGGATGTTTTTCTTCATTTTTGCTTCATAGTTTAGATTTCAGCATTCTTTTTTAATGTGATTTCTACAGCTAAAATTCCATCTACCCACAGCTGTTGCAGAAAAACTCTGGTAAAGTTGATTCTGCAAGCAAATGGTAAAAATCAGTGTCTCGTGTAGTGCCAGTGCTGTTTTCACATCAGCCTAAGAAAACTATTACTTTATCTGCCTGAAGTGTCATAACTTCTTGTTGTTTGGAAGTGATCCTCACTATGGCCTTGTAGATGTAAAAGCTTAACCAGCACTCACGTAATTCTCTTGACGTCAACATACTTCAGCTTGTCAGCCTGCCTCACTGTCCTTTGAGTTACAACTTTGGAAAGCCTTTTTTGTAAACACGCGTTATATCAGCAGTGTAAGCCACTCTCAGAAATGGAGATTGATAGGTACCTGTTCTGTTGTAAATGAGAACGTGTGCCCACAGTGCATCGCCTCAGCTCTTCCCACCGTCAGCTGGGTGCGTTCCTGCTGGCGTGGTGGCAGCTCTGTCGTAACAGGTACGGGGCTGGGTGCAGGATGAGAGCAGGGGTATTCAAAAAGAGAAGGAAATGCTATCAGTACTTCTTCCTCATGAGCACATGAAGTAAGAAGAAATGCAAAAGGAAAACAGAAGTGATGATTGTGTACCCTTCAGCAGAGTTTAAGCATTTATTATTTTAATTTGGACAAAAATTAAATTGTGAGTGCATGTGTACTTCAAACATGCAGTTCAAATTACTTGGGCAGGGTCTCGAGTTCAGCATTATTAAGAAAGCAGTTCCATATGTAGCAATATCATGTGCTAACATTTTTATCTTTTACCTGTAATTTCATAAGATTTTTATCTGCTAGCAGAATTGGTTTAAGCTGTTATGCACTGAGTAGAGGAGTTCTAATCTCATGGAATAAGTTCATAGACAGTTTTGTAAAAGCTGAAATACAAATTTATTCAAACTAGCTTAGTGAAGCAAGTTTGGGGGTTTCTACTGGAAACAGAACATCTTGTACATGAGAACCACGTTATGTACCTGAATATTTGAGAATTTGCGTCGAAATAAGAAACTATGCAGAAATCTGAACAAAAGCAAAATCTCTGACTTATTCTACTTCTGTTAAGATCATGTCCAAAGAAAGGTGGTGTGTTTTTTCCCCGCTCTCACCTTTTGCATATGCCTCTGAAAGGGAGCATTGCTATCCATTGGATGTGAGACATTGCCCTTTGAATATCAATTATAGTACTGGGTATATTGAGAGCCACATAATTGATAGATTTTGAAGTTTGTTTTTTAATGCCTTTTTATCTTCCTGAAATGTTTGTTTATGCTTGCACCTATACGCAATGCTGAAGTGGATTTTAAGATAAGTAGAACTCCATCTCTATTTTCCTGAAACACAGCTCATGGATAAAGTTTCTGCTAAGGGAAGAAAGCAAGCTGTTAGCCTGTAAAAGCATCTGTAGTTACATAAAACATGGATGGCATATAATTCTCTTGTTCACTTATAGACAAAGGAGAAGGGTAAGAGAGTAGTGCCAGAGAAACTTTAAAGCCACCCACAGGCAGAGAACCATCGTGGTATTACGTATAACATCTGTGAAGTGTTTAAAGTCAAACTATAAATGATTTTTGAAGTCTGCTTGTGCCGTTCCTAACTAAATGAACGGTATAATACTAGCTGTTGTGTTTCATAGGAGAAAAATGAGACAGGCTCTCTGAATTAATTTTAATCATGCTGAAACTTATTTCTTAAGTTATTTAATAAGTACAAATTGTGTGAAACTTTCTTCCTTTAGAAATAATTTTTGTGTCTTGCTGTCACTGGACGTGATATGGATGTTAGATGATCTTACAGATGTTATATGGGCTTATGCATTAAGAGAGACGATGTAGAAGAAGGTACAAAGGTGAAGGGAGAGCCATTAATTGCTGAAGTAATGACGAGGAGAATTCTGTTGGAAGGTATATAGGAAGGGCAAATGTACATGGGCCTTTGGATAAGGTAAGCAAAAACTGGGAATGTAGAAGTGACATAGTAAAGTAACTTAAGCCATTTAGAAAGGGGATGCATATCTCCATACTTCAGAAGTATTCTGAAATAAATATAGGAGGATGAGAAGGGTAAACATCAGATCAGGAAAAAGGAAGATATGATAGGCAGGTCTATGTTTAAGCTCGCTTTTGTTGAAATGAAAAGTAAAGGACAGATTATAGTGATGCTGTGAAGCAGATCTGAAAGGCAGCTCCAGCTTCCTACACTTGTGGGGACTTGGGACACTGTAGTTTAACTTGCTGTGGTGAAGGCCTAAATAGGCTCAGATATCCCCATGGGTGAAAAACTTAAAAGGAATTTTTAGTTGAAAGCCTTTGAGGATCTTCCTTGTTCTCTGGGTTCAGTCTGAGATGGCTGTGAAGCATCTGGCAAATGACTAATTAAACCAAACCAGATTAAAAATTTGTGTTAAGGACAACTCTGTGCTTCAAATGTTTGTATAATCTTAGCTGAGGAGGAAAAATTATCAGATCTGAGGGCAAGGCACAATGCAAGAGCCGACAGCCAGGGCAGGGGAGATCATAAAAGGGCATCATGCAACTAATTAGGGACTATTAGCCTGCAAGGTGATAACGGACTTCGTAAAGCAAATTACTTGTTGAATTGGGACAGGTAAAGCATGAGGGAGTAAAAGCATGGCTGCAGTTCGCAAACAGAGGTTTGTAACAGACAAAACGTGGGATCATCATGGAATAAGGAATTGCCAGTTAAAGATCAAAAGCAGAAAGGAATGCGTTTGTATGAAGAAAAGGAGGAAGGAGAAACAAAACAAACAAAAACCAAACAAGCTTGATAAATACAAACCATGGAGTAGTAATAAAGAAGCCTTTCTAAGAAGAGAAATTGTTCTCGTAAAGTGTAAAATAACGAATCAGTGAGAATCTTACTTCATTCTGTCTTCATTTAGCCAGCTGTTCTATCACCCAGTGATCCCTTCCCACCCAGGAAGGGGAATCAGGAAAAGGAAAGGAGACCCGTGGGTTGGAATGGAATCAGATTTAATAAAATAATAACAAACTAATATCAATGCCAACATTAATATAAAATACACAAAGTTATACTCAGCCCAAATAGGGGTCGTGAGCTGCGCGCTCCCAGAAGCGAGTGCCGGATGTGAGCACCACAGGTCCAGCCAAAGCACGGCGGTCACAGCACAGGGGAGAGCAGGGCTTGGTTGCAGAATGGCGGGTGAGACCCTCCTGGGATGGCTGCCATTGAGGAAGGAGAGAGGGCTGTCCCCAGCAAACTTTCTAATTTACAGTGAGTGTGACATTTATGGTACGGAATGATGCTGTTGGCCAGCCTGGGCCAGCTGCCCTGATTTTCGCTCCTCTGAGCTTTAGCACCTGGCTTGCTCGAAACTGCTAAAGACCTTGATCACTGTGGAAACCCATGCACCATGTTGAGCCAGGAACTAAACCAGTGTCTTATCAGCTTTGTTCCCACCGAATCGGGTGCTGCCTTCTTCTCTAAAATGCAGCTTTCCTGAATACAAAAATAATTCTAGGATTCTATCCTAGCAAAACTAGGACACATTCTAGCTATAGGACAGGGGTATAATTTCGTGGTAATTAAAAAACAAAAAAAACCCAGAAAGTATTTCTCTCTCAGCCAAGCTTCTTTACTAGTAAGGTATGGACAAGGTACCTTGGGAAACGGAATTTTGCGCAACTTACATGACTCATCTATATCCTTAGGGTGCGAAAGAGAGTGCATAAAGAAAATAATTTCTTTATATCAGTCTTAGTGATGGAGAAAAGGGAAACGGTAAAATTGCACTAAACAAGCCAGAAAAGGGATTTCCTATAGATAGCTGAAATAGCATTATTAAATCCTGTATTTCACCAGATCCACCTTGCAACTGTGTAAAAGTGCAAAATGTTTCAAAAATGTTTAATTGAAGCACTAGACTTTGCAGTTGTGAATTATTTTCATTTAGAAGATACTTGGAGATTAAATAGTCCTTGAAGATGACTGCATGAAAACTAGAATGCCTTTAGTAAAGTTAAATGAGGTTCTCACTGCATGGTGAATGATAATGGTGGATGTCGACCCAACATACCAAAGCTCAGCATTTCCCTAAGCAAATACTCCAGATAATGAACATTTTGGAATCAAAGCAAATCCCAAAGCTTTTGTAGAAGTGGATCTTATTCACTGTTGGAGGGACACAGACGAATCCCTGTTCTTCAGTGGTTTTCTCCAGCTTGCATGTGTGTGGATCCTTTGCAGTGAAAGGATATGAGCCAATGTGCCAAGATCATCTTCTATGGCTTCCCATTCCTTGTCTGATTTCTCTTTCAGTCTCTTGGTTGACAGTCTAGAAATTGTTTTCAGATGCTGATTTCCTCAACAGCATCCAGCTTCAGCTCTGTCTTCAGTAGGAAGGCACTTTTCTGAGCCTCTGTGTGTCCGCTCTGGTGGAAATCCTCCGTTGTTTATTGCTCTAATCAGTCCCGCTCTCTGCCTAGTCTCATTAGCTACTTTCAAAACGACTGGCTGCTGTCAGTAATAATTTAATTACTTCTCTCTGTTTTGTGACAAGCTGTTGACCACACTAAGTGGAAGTCACCTCACGGCTGTAATAAGTACTGTGTTGCTTCAGTAAATGGTTTATTTGGCTTACGGTTTCCAAGCAGACTTGACAGACTTCCCAAGTGGACTCCTTTACAGTTCTACAATCTCCGGACTGATTGATTTTTACCAAAAATTGACTTTGTAAGCACTTTCTTTAAGTTCTTGAAGTACAATTTCAGCATACGGAAGGATATGGATTTCTGTCCAATAATGTTTTTGTCTTAATATCTGATGAAGAAATTAGATTACAACTGTTGACATCCTAGACTTCATTAGCTATTCTCCTGATCTTTGCTAATTACATATTCATTAGTTCTTTTCTAGTGAGCTATGTATTGCTTTTCTTGATCTCTAATAACACTGGTTTCCTGGCATGTTTCCCTTGGATCTAGATGCTGTTACTCATGTTGGAGATTAGCTTTATTCTTACGGCTGTAAACACCGATGTTTTCTGGATCATTATGTGCTATTAAATATAATGCACACTTTAAATTCAGTGGAGAAAAATGAAGTTTGAAGTTCAGACAGTATTTGTACAAACCTTAACTCTGCATGTAACAGAACCTGTCTTTACCTGAGCTGGAAAAAATACTGCTGCATATAGGTACACATTTCCTAACAACGGGCATTTTTTAAAAAAATGTGTATAGATGTTTTTTAAACTTGCATAGTGCTTTGTCAGTTCACAGAAACAGAAAATTCACTATTTAAAATAAAAGTGTGTAGTAAGTTTTAAAGTAAAATCTGGTATCTGGGGAAGAATCTTTCTTTAGAAGACTTTTGCACAATTTGCAATACATTGTGGTATTTATATTTTTCTAAGGTAACTGCTTCATATTGCTTTCGGAGGTCAGTATTACAGAAGACATTCCAAAATCACTCACCTTCTTTTCCATTATACCAATTTTTCTGTGTGCTTTGCTGAAATGTTCTTTTCTATTCAATGTAGTCTGCCCAGCCAGCTGATCTCAAGGCTTGTTTTAAAGATAGTTGGAAAAAATAAGGACGCACTGTCAATGCCAATAAGCAAATAACTGTGGTAAAATGTCTGGTTTTTGTTTTTTCTTAACGAAGTCACCAAAAAAAGGTGAAAGTATTTCGAAGCAGCGCATTGTGGTATTGCATTGCAAACTGTATTCAATTAAAAACCCCAATAATGCTGCATATCTGTAAATGCATTGCAAAACATTTACATAGGCTTTTGTAAAGTTTAGCTTTATAGTAAGGCCTCATTGCACGTACTCGTCATTGTTACACATCATCTTTGGCATGCGTCTTTTGAGGTACCTGTTTTCATACTTCAAACTGTTCACGAGTGAGAAATTTCATTCCAGAAGAGAGAATCCATACAGTACTAATTCCATAGCTGCATAAATCATTGCAGTATCACCTCTCTTCGATAAATGATTTTTTTTTTATTATACCGAGATGTGTGACGTGGGCAGGAAGAGAATTTCATAAGAAATTGAATAATTTAAAGCTTTGATAATGGAGTGGTCTTTTATTGTCAGTCCAGCAGTTTGGATCTAGCTGACCATCATTTATCGGTTGGCAGATGTTGACGAATGTATGCGTAGGACAATACAGAGCAGCAGCACATTGTGAACCACTGTTGATCCTGATGCACCTCTCACGGTCTTTTTCGAGAGGCTGCGGATTCACTGACTGCGGACAGAACTGTTGCTTTGCTTGGTGAACACAGCTGCTTTCTTTGTACTGGGTATGGGCTATCTCAGATAGGCAGAAGCTTTGTAATGCAGCTAGAGTTTTAAGGAGAAATGATGAAAAGTCTGGTTTTCTAGAATCTGTTGTGTAAGTTATGTGTACTCAGTTGCCTTCATGCTCAGAGAATTATTATTTTTAGGATAAAAATTCTTGATGTAAATAGTCAAGCAAAACCTCATTACATTACAACTATCAATTTAAATCTATATTCTCAATAGCATGGTATAATCAGTTTGTTATTTGTACTCTGTGTATGTATAACTTTACTTCCCCTGCATGTGCAATATAAAAGTAGAATTTTAAGTATTATGAGTATTATTTACATTTCTTTTTGCTGCAGATTACTGATTTTGGACCTTAGTTTCAAGGTATCCAGTACTAATTTCAAAAATTATCCTGTTTTTTTTAAAAATTCTATACATAATCCTGTAGTATGCATCTCAAAAGCAATTGCACCTGAACACAAAAATAAAATATTGAACAGAAAGTTATGTCAAGGATTTGTTGTCCAGAAAGAGCTCGGTTCACAGCCACCAGCTCAAATAGAGCTTAATAATGTGCGATTGTTCCAGATGGTGCTCTTGTCTAACGTGACAGACTAATGGCGTTTTGCCTTGTAACTCCTGAACGCCAGCCCTTCTGAAGAAGGCAACTTTGATTCACTCCGTGTGTGCTCTGGCGATGCTCCATTGCTTCCTGCCAGTAATTCTGAGTATTTTGCTGGCCACTTCTGAAAGTCTTAGGGCTGTATGTGTTTGGGAATATTTTTTGCTTCCTTTTTGTGAACTTGCAACACCTAGTATTTGTTAGTAGATCAAGCATCTGCTCCTATAAGCTCCTATATTACATGCCTAAATAGGAAAGGGAAAAATCCAATTTAACAAAATGATAGAGTGAAAGTCTTAAGAGGTTCTTTTTAAGTTACAGAGGTTTAGTAAAACAACTTAGGAAATGAAGCACAATTTTGAAACAGTGTTTTTCCAAGACTTCTTAAATTTACAGATGTTCTTGTTTTGTTTAATAACAAAGTTTGTATAAACAGTAATTCTAAATTAGTAATCTAGCAAACTGTATAATGGTGTGGAATGTTTCCAAAATGATATTAAAATTCCCTGTCAGACCCTTTAGAAAAGGAGGCATAGAAGTCTGAATTTACTTTGATAGAAATTTTGTCCGCTTTCTCACAATAGATCAATTTATCACTAGCATAGCCCAGAAGTTAAGTCAAGACGGTTGCCAGTATCAAGATTGCTTCTTCTTTTTTTTTTTTTTTCATTTTCACATTGCTCAATTTGACATCTGTTCATGAGCTCAAGTGGCTTTTGTTCATTTGGTTAATAAGATTTGTTTTTGAGCCTTTGCAGCTTTTCGTAGTTCACTGCTTCTATCTTAGGTACCTTGCAGCCCAACTGAGGGGTTGCAGTGCTTCTCTTGTTATGCACAATGTCCGTTCCGTATCTCCACAGCATGGAGTAAAAATAAATGTCTTGTTTCCATAGCAAGCTCTGATGTAATACATTTTCTTTGATGTAGGTGTGCACTGTGAAAACAATGGGGGTTTTGTGAAAAATAGTACATTTTCCCTGTAATAAGCTCCTTATATGGCATTTTTTCTCTTGTTTCAATGTGTTGTAGGAATGGAGGGCTCAATTCAGTTACCTTGACATAGATCCCTAATGTCATTTGAGTTGTCTCTAGTACTTGCGGTTCTGGCATAGCAGACAGGGTACAGGACCTACAAGAGACTTACCAGAGTGCCACCTAAAGTGCACCTGGAGTCCAGGCAGGATTACCCAAAGGTGTCTCAAACGACAGTAGACACTGACAGTTACCTTTAGTGTAGTTATTTTTTAATTGGGTCTTGTAAGCAGTCAACATAAAAAAATTAAGAACAGCTGTATTGGATCAGACTGAGGGTCTGTTTAGCCCACTATCCTGTCCCTAGCAGTGGCCACAAACAAATGGTCAGAAAGGAAGATCTGAACAAGGCAAATGCACGTTACGCATCTTTTTAGCACAGTATCAGCCTCAGGGACTTTTGAGAAACTGTGGCTCTGTGTGTTTATTTAGAAATCTCAGCGCATTTTTCTCACGTGAAACCACACACGCGTTTAACAACTGCAGGATCTTTTCACAAGGACTTCAACAGTTCAGTGGTGCATGAAGAGCTGCTTCTTTTTCTCTGTGTGGAACTTGCCACTCACTCACTTCACATGCTGCCCCTGTTTTTTCTAATTCACCCTGCCTGTGGTACTTGGTTTTAGAGCGTTTGCTCATTTTCCGCCTCAACCCTGTCTTTTCTGGACCAAAGAGTTCTGGAATACTTCATTGTTCCCTACATGGGAGCCATTCTTTGCCTTTTGTTGGTTTTGTTTTCCTTCTCTGCTTTCACAATTCTGCTGTATCCTTTTAATGAAGGGGAACCAGAGCTGCTCACAGTATTCAAGATGCAGGCAAACTATTGCTGTTTATTGCCCAGCCAGTCAGTCTTGTAAGGTCCTCTGTAGTTCTCCCTAATTGACCATTTTCTGGAATACTTTCAATTTAGTATCATTAGCAACTTTCATCACCTCTGCAATCCAGAAAAAGAAATGAGCAGTATGAATATATTAAACACCCCAGCTTGCAACACAGCTATCTCCAGGAATCTATTGGGCTCTCCATCGGAAGAGCTTACTCTCTATATACTTTTGTTTGTTCTCTCTTACGTAACTAGTCACTCACAAAGGGACCTTCCATCCTATGTAATGTCTCTCTAGTTTACCTAAAAACTTCCAATGAAGGACTTTAGAAGGGCTTTGGTACAGGCTGCCATAGCATCCTCTTATCCAGGTTGGGACATTGTATTCCGGGTGAGTGGTCTACTAGATGGATGAAAAACTGGCTGTGTCATCAGACCAGGGGGGTATCCTGTGTCTTTCATCAGTTACATGGAGGAGTAGATGCAAGGCACCCTCGTCAAGTCTGTGGATGACAACAAATTGTGAGGTGCGGTCAAAGCACTTGAAAACCTGGCTGCTGTTCAGAAGAGCCTACCCAGGCTTGAGGAGAGGTCTAACAGTGACCTTGTGAAACTCTCAAAGGCAAATAACTTAACCTTGAGCCTAAGTTGGACAAAATCCCGCCGTCAGTACATACTGGGCACCCGCTAGCTGAGGAGCAGCTCTGCTGAAACAGACCTGAAGGTGATGGTAGACAGCAACCTGGGTTTCAGTCAGGAGGGTGCCTTGACAGCCGACAGCGTCCCTGGCTGCATTAATAGGAGCACAGCCAGTAGATTGAGGGAAAAGTTTATTCACTTTTACTCAGCGCTCATTAGACTATACCTAGAGTACCATGCCATAGGTTTGGGGGACACCCCAATACAGGAAAGGCATCAATAAAGTGGAGCAAAATTGTCAGAGGACCCCCAGGCTGGTCAGTGGCAAGAGCGCTTGCTCTGCGAGGCAAAATGGGATTGTTCAGCCTGGAAAAGAGATGGCTTAAGGGTGCCTAGCAGCCACCTTCTTGTATCTGTGACAAAGCTACCAAGACGACTGAGGCAGGCTCCTTTGTTGAGGTGTATGGCTGGAGGTTGACTCATTAATTGAGAGAAGATATTTTGAGTTGACTTAAAGGGGAAAAAAAGGTTCACTATAAGTGTAATTAAGCAGTGGAAGAGATTGCTTGGAGAGGCTGTAGGATCTTCATTCTTGGATGTTTCAAGAGCCAACTGGACAAAGCCCTGAACAGCCTGATCTGAAGGTTGATCATGTGGCAGAAGCAGATCATCCCGATCTGATTTGATCAGGACGTTGAATAAGAAAACCTGGTGAGGTCCTTTCCAACCTGAATATTAATTCTGTGTGATCGTTGTTGATTTTATACTTGCGTATTTATTAATATCCACCTTCCTCCTTGCATGTTTAATAATACGCAACTTCTTGGGTAAAACCAAAATAGTGTTTTTTAAAAATAATTGTATTATGTAGAATAGATTTGTTCATATTGTCATTCAGCTCTCACTTGATTGAGTTCTTACATTTTAATACACAGACATAACTAAAGAACAGGTAAAAATAATTTTTGTACAGGATTCTAGTTAGGAATAAATCCTCCTCCCCTGCACTGGAGGAATATCATACCTCCTTTTCAAAAGGAAAAAAACCCTATCAACTCTACCATAAGTGCTGCATACTTTGCATAATTATTTTTGTACTGAATTTGCATGCACATATATTTCTGCTGAAAACTAATGTATGAAAAAATCTCCCATGATACTTAATTCCGCGTGTGAAACAGAAAAGGTATAGGAAAATCTTGGATGTATTTATGTCAGGGACAATTTCTAGTACTGGATATTTATACTCATCTTTCAGGAGAAGTTTTGAATAAACTTTTGATTATATAGCGTTTCCCTGATGAGCTTGTTTGTTGATATATTTATTCTGCATCTCAGATGTAATTCATCTTACCTAATTTTAGCTACCTGAAAAGGTAGTAATTGAGTTTAAAATAGTTGCCTAGGCACCCGCTACAGGTAATAGAGATGATTCTCCTCTCCCCAAACATGAGTCATCCTGTCTTAGAGGCTTGTCTTGTGATAGAATTAATCACTCTGCAGAAGAACCTGTTTTACCCTACTAAGTAGGAGGGAGACTATAAGCAGCTGGCTCTTACAGGACTACTAGTTTTATGTGCTTATTTTGCAAATCTCTATATCCAGACTCATTCTGTATTGAGTTTCCCTTCCCAAACATCACTGAAACACTTTAGAGGAACAGAAGTGAGCTCAATTAAAACAAAATAAATCTTCCCTAAATCTGTCTTAGGGCTGTTGGTAGGTGATGCAAATTTACATTTCTGCATAGCAGTTTGGAATGTATCTCAGCTGGAGTCCAAAGCGCAGATAGTACCTTGTATGATGACTCATTGAAAACATTAATTCAATAACAAAGGTCTCTCTCTTTTTCTAGATGTACAGAGTGGGTTGTTGGCGGGGTGGGGGTGGGGGGGGAAGTGGAGTGGCGGTGTTTAGGGTTTTTTTTTTAAACCTTCTCCTTCTCTAGATATCTCAGAACACATTACTTCCCTTCTTTTGTCAATTCTGGAGTCTCGTGGCAACATTTCTATGATTCTGTGATTTCATCTCGGGCATCCAGATTTTTCCAATATATGAAGAGCTAAATTTGCACAGGAAGCGCTCATACTTCCGTTAAGCTTTCTTTGGTCTTTTGTTTTCTAATCAATGGTAGGAAACATAGGCTCGTCCACATGCAGTATCTCTACTTCATGGGCCAGGCATACATTTAAGCAGGGTAGGTGGCATAGGTAAATGCTGTGGAAAGTGTAGAAGTGATGTGTGTGAGAGAAGTCTCTGAATGTGTTCTGGAATTTCCTCTTCTTTTGCTTCTTTGTTTTGATTAGTATCTAGACCCAATGGACTGACATTGGATACATGCCTCTCTCCTTGCGAGTGCTCTTCAGGACAGGTCAGATGTATGAGTTTGTATCCACTTCAGATTAACTCAGATGAAATCTGAAGTATTACCTCTTTACTTTCAAAAAGTAATTGAAAGCAAGTTCTTTCTTCTAGCAGCAGAATTGAGTGTACTTCATAGGAAACTCATGTAATTCCTAAGTACCTCAAAACCCCAGCTTGAACTTGTGGGCTAACGGTGATAGTAATAATGCCTAGCATTCAAAGGCTGCCTGTAGGGGAACAATTAAAGCAATACCAGATCAGTTCAATATATAGAATATATCTGATGATTTAAGGTATAGGACAGGAAACAGCCAGCTGTTGTTAAGATTTATTTTTGGTGGGCGACAGCGTAATAAATGTTAAGTCAAGAGGATTCCTTGGAATAACTGTGCCTTTGGGGCTGTACGTTCAAACATCTCTAGCAAATTCTAACACCATTAAGAAAGGAAATGGATAATCATGAATAGCTGTTTCTAGCTTTGTACAGTCTTTGTGTCTAGTATTCTTATTTGGTAAATCTTGCAGATGTTTGCAGATCATAAAACAATTAATGACTTGCTGCCTATTTTAAATGATTTTAAATGCTTCATTAATGATTTTAAAGAGTTGTGGAGGGTTTTGCTTTTTGGTTTTGTGGGGTTTTTTTTTTGGAAGTGAAGGGTGAGGGGGAAAATAATCTTCATTAATAAATGACCATAAAGAGATCATGAAGTTTGAACAGCTTCAGCTTTAAGTCACTGTAAAGTGTATGAGGGAGCTTCAGAACCATGAATATCCACTGCTCCTCCCAACTGGTTTTATTGCAGGCCAGTAAACTAACAGTTGAATTTCTTTTTCCTGTGCAAACAAGCCGTAAGTCTCTTATCAAATAACTTATGAATAATGCTTTGAATAACTTATTTTGTAGTCAGAAAATAATTGCATATGTTAAATTCTGTGCTTGTTTGAGTCAGTGTACTGAATTCAGTAGAGATCTGTGTATTATGTTTTAATGATATTTTTGCCTTGTATTTTCTTAATTTGTACAGTCCTTAGGCCAGTGGATCCTCAGTTGCAGTTGAAGGCTCTACATGCTCCTACAATACAAATAATAATTTTGCTGCTATGCCCTGTAGAACATAAACATTTCCAGAGCCTCCAGTTTTTTCAGATACTTTTTTATAATGCAAACAGAAAAAGATACTTTCCAGAAATACAATTCTTGGAAATGCCCAAACTGTTTGGTAAGACTGGGGTGTGTGTGTGCTTAATTATGAGACAGCTGCTTGGAGTATTTCAGCACAAACAATGAGCTTGTGAAAAGTGTAAGTGGCTCAAAATGGCATCTCAAAATGAGAAGTGCTAAGCACTGCTAACTCCACCTGTAACTAAAAGAGAAAACTAGAAAGAAAATTATGAAACTTCCTCACAGCTTTACATCGTGAAATAAGTGAGCTGTTTTTAAAAACTGCTTCCAGCAAACATGACTCCTTGCCTTTGCTGACTGCTTTCGTAGAAGCTGTGATGTCTCCTCTCTGTGCTGCACATNCTAAAAGAGAAAACTAGAAAGAAAATTATGAAACTTCCTCACAGCTTTACATCGTGAAATAAGTGAGCTGTTTTTAAAAACTGCTTCCAGCAAACATGACTCCTTGCCGTTGCTGACTGCTTTCGTAGAAGCTGTGATGTCTCCGCTCTGTGCTGCACACATTCCCCCCCTCCACACCCCCTCTGGTTGGGGAGGCAGTGCCTGTCACCTTGGTCGAGGGTGGGAGGGGGAAGAGGATGCACAGGGACGAGTGGCACCTTCCTTCTTGGCATCCTGCCCACGTCCTTGGCCTCCTCCCCAGAATCATTGGATGTATCTCTGGCAGTACATCCCTGAATGCGATGTTTGCTTAACTCGTGCAAACCTTTTTAGGATAAAGAAACTGGATTTTCTGTTATGATGTGTAATTTGACAGGATGAGCTTGTACATAAAATCATAAATACAATTGAGATTCTGTAGATATTAGTAGACTATGGCATCCTGTAAACACATTAATGTAGTACGTCTGTAGGTGCTTAAAACTAAAAAAAAATGCAGTGAACTGAAACACATATTGAAAACTTGTATAACATTAAGCAATTGTGTGCATGTCTTTGCATGTGCGGTGAAATACATCTGCTTTGAGTGGATGTTGCTGCTGTTCCAGCCACTTGACAGTCCAAAGGAATTCAGTGGCATCTTAAATCAACCTTGCACAGAACATAGGGGACAGCAGTTGTTATACCGCTCCAGTTTACCCAGCAAGGCAATTTTAAGGGCTTAGGCATTGCAGTAACTCGGCATTAGTTCTGTTGAAAACTTTGGCAATAGTTGCTGTTTGAAAATAATAATCTGAAAAGAGGGAATGGTTGAAAGAAGTGGATCTGCATGGAGACTGAGACAGAGTGCTACAGAGTTAGTCAATCCATGAGAGAGTGTTCAAAAAAAACCAAGGGGTAGTGTATCTTTGTAGGGATACAGTAAATGGAATACGTAGGTGCTGGAGGATATGTAGTGAATTGAATATATTGATTTGTTTTCTAGTACCACTAATAACTTTGATTTAGGAAAATAGAGTTACACTGTGTATAATACAATTCTAGTACAGATAAGTCTTAGGTAATTTTCAGTTCTGTGCAACTAGCTGGTTTAAACTCATCTTACTGAGGGGAGATCTGACTTGCTTCTTAGGCCTAGTTGCCATTACAACTTCATTATTGTTTCTGATATCTTAGTGTACCCTTTAATAATGAGCCTGTTGTTAAGGAACCAAATTCTCTTCTGGCGTATGTTCTTGCTAAGTCCTGTGGAAGTAAACAGACCCCTAAGAGAAGACAGTGATATCATAATATTGTAAAAGCTGGCCCTAGTTTTAGGCATTTTGAGAAAATTATTGCAAGTTCACTTGCCTGAAATACTTGTAGGTGCAATAAAAAAGTAATCATCATTAGATTGAAGTCCAGTGTAATGTTGCCATGTTAGTTCAGCTATTTATCCTTATAATTGGAAAAACAGTCTGGTATCTCCTTTCTAGGAAAGTTTGTGACACTTCAGGCAACACATCCCCTGACATTGAAGTAAGAAATTTGATTGAGCTTCAGATAGTTCTGTGGGACCCTTCCTTTAGGTGAGTTCCTATGGCACTTCACTGTTTTAAGAATCGCATGACTAGTCGATGCTAGGTGAGGTTACTTTTCACTTGTGGTCTTCTAGGCAAAATGGCTGTGGGTAAGCAAGGCATGATGGCCATTCTTTACAAATACAGTTCAAACTATCAGTCAGTCTCCCTCACACTTAAGCCTATTCAGCTTGTGTTTGGAGAAATGTTGTGTGTTTTCTTCTTAAGCAACAGCAGAATCCTTATGTCAGACTGCTTCCATCACTTAGCAGCAAAAAAAATTAAGTGAACATTTTCTGCACTTCCTACCTTGCAAGTTGTGACTACCACTTGCTTGTAGTTTCTGACTTCTCTCTGCTATTTCTTTTGGGGCTGGACTAGATAATCTCCAGAGGTCGCTTCCAACCCTTCCCATTCTGTGATTCTATATGCCAATGTGAATGTCCCTGTCGACATTTAAGGTGTTGTAAGCTGCGTTGCACTCTTTGGCCTTATGTACGCTTTGTAGTCTTTCTAACTATTAGCACATTCATTACATTTTAGTTTGTACATTCCAGATCAATTAGTTTCCTGAAACAAAGTTTCAAAGTCCCTTATCTGGAAGGATCAAAGGGTGAGAAGTTCCAAGCTGGTGGTGAAGGTGGCCAGGAATTCTTAAATGACCCTTAAAACAGCTGGCTCTGAGGGAGTTATGCAAAAGTTTAGCCTTGTCTGTGTTTCCCCCCCAGCAATTTTTGCTATTATTTAACAGATTATCCAACTTGTTGTACTGAAAACAGGACGAAGAAAAAATACTTAACATAATCTGTCTATTATAAGTCTTGCAAGTGATATTTTAAGAATATGCTTAATGTATGTGTATAAAGATAACACTGTAATAGCGTTTTAGTGTGACATACCGAAGACTGAAACTGTTAGGCTAACTACAGTCTTACACAACTTAAACACAGATTTTTTTATTCTTTTCTGTAAATTAGCTGTCCCCTGGATAATAACATTTTGGCTAGAAAGAAACTAAAATAGATGATATGAACTGTGTAGGGTTTGGTTGAACAACTACGTGAGGGGATTAGTAATTTCCAAACTTTCAGACAAACTAACTGAGAAGTCGAATGACTGCTCTCTCTAAATTGCAAGACACAAGTAGATATATAACCTCTTATTTTATGTACTTTATTGTAGGTTGCTCAGTTAATTCCACAATATCTGGCTATAGATTTTAAACCAAACAGATTTAGGAGAGTCATCATCACATTCTCGTAATGATTGTCATTGTCAATTTAAGCATATTCTGCTTAAATCCAAACTTTCAAACTTGGTTGTGTATGTAAAGTATGCCTTGTAAAAAAATATGTGTTAATGCAAGGACTTCTGTCTCTGCTTTCTGGCAGGCAGAGATCCAGTTTCCTACTCTACTGGCATTTTAAGATATTTTTTCTAATGCACTTTTAGGTGATGTGTCAGCAGAGATTTCTTTAAGTGTTTATTTCTATGAAAATCCAGATTCCATGCTTGGGAGCATATAAAATACTCCTTTGTATGCAGTTTAGAAAAATAGCTAGGATTGTACTGATGGACTTTCTGTTTTGCTTTCTCCATTAAATTGTACATGCTGTCACATAAATCAAAAAAGTTTGACTCTTGGGAGACCTGGATTCAACTCTGATCTTTAGATTTCTGTTGTATCTTAGGTGAGATACTTGGCCTCTTTGTGCCTGTGCACTCAGTAAAAAGTGAATAGTAGCATTTTCTTTTCTCAAGAGTGCCGGGATGGCTTATACAGTAACGCTCCTTTTATCCGCACCTAAAGATAATGAGGTAGGGCACATAAATAACGTACAGAAAGTTTTCTGGCATATCAGATGCACACAGTGTCAGGAATGCAGTTGAATTTTGTTGAGAAACTAGACAGATCCTTACAAATGTGCTGTCTTGTATGAATGGTTTAGTTTTTTGTTTGTTTTGGTTTTGGTAACAGGAGTTTATTTTTCATGGTTAGGTAGCCAAGAAGTTATTATTTTATCCTTTGTGCTTCTGTAAACTTGTAATTTCAGCTATACATTTCTGTTCTCTTGTCACTATTTTAGGAGTTACAGTTTTATGAACAGCTACTAGCCCACTTGTTGTGTTCCAATTTTTACACTGACGATGAAATCGGCAGAGTGAAAGTATCTATTATACTGATCTCAACTCTAGAAGGTCATATGGAAAGAACACTTCTCAAGGAAGGTAAAAGTGGTCAGTAACAAGATTAATCCTTTGAAGGAGGCACAGAGATTACTTGAAGGACGTGACTCTGCAGTGGTGAACAACTGAATACCACAACAAAGCAGAAGAAAGCTGGTTTGGATATTGAGCAGAGTCGAGTGCCGAGGTGGAGTTCCCAAGTAAGAAATAGAAAGGATTTTGCACTTTGGCAGGATAAATGTAAAAACATAATAAGCCTACCAGAAAAAGCTTAAGAAACAAGAGAAGGCATAAAAAGTTAATGAAAACTTTTTAATAGAAGGAAGCTTGGCAATGAGTCTGTAAGGCTAGCAATAAATAGGGACAGTTTGAAATTGTTGCCATCTAAGACCAGTTAGCAGTGTGGAGGCTAAATGGATTTGGATGCCAAAACACTTTTATCACACATATATGCAGTTTTAAGAATTACATTATTTCCCTGTTCCAAGGAAAAGACGATTTGGTCCAAGATAAAAATTGGGCAGGTTAGTGCAGTGGTTCCTCACGCACCTCCCCTTTTCCATGGGGAAGAGAGTGCAGTCCAGGAGAGAAGTCAGTGAGTCAGCACAATGTTTCCAGATGGGCTATATGCAGTCCTGGTCTCGGGTAATGGGGTCCCCTTGGTGCTCTCTGGTGCTCTCAGGTCCCCTGAGTGTTGGTGAGATGGTCCCAAATTCTGGTGCAGGGTCATGAGGTTCTCACCTCTCTATTTTGTACTCTGTTTTCCCACAATATTAAGTATCCTTAGTTATCATTAGTTTCCTTAGGCAGGGAATACTGTGTTCGTGATTAGTCCTTTCAAATTGTGCTCTTTTCTGATTTGTGATTGCTGCTGTTGTTGCTCACAGTCTGCTTATTCCAGATACTTCTGAACATGCTTGCACTTTTCAATGATCAACAGGTTGTTTGCACATAGTTTGGTATGTTTTCTTCAGCACACAGAAACTATTCTGACCTTTGGGACAGGTGGTTGAATATATTTCATTGGGTTTTGCCACAGTAAAGAGCTGGTTAACATTTACTGGCTTATGCTAACAGCTGTCCTGTCTAGACATAACTCATGCTAACTGAGAGTGAAGAAAAACTAAGAGTTTTTTTCATTTTCCTGGCCATGAAGTATGTTTGGGGAGCTTACCATACTGCAGCCATTCTTTGTGCGGATGCCTTAGGATCTCAAAATACTGTAAAGAATTTGTGAAGACAAAACCCCAAAATAATGGATGATAAATAATCACATGGATAAATGTAAAATGATGTGTCTATGGAGAAGGTGGCGAGTCCAACATTCCAACTTCACCTTTAAAATGACAGATTCTGAGCTCATTTTACCACACAGGAATCTGATGTGATTTTTTATGCTTTTTGTGGGGCTTGGGCTTGTGGGTATTCATGAGCTGATGCTGAAAGGCATGAGGAGAGGAGAAGCCACAGTTCAGTATGGCTCAGGACTCTGCCCATCAACCAGACTGCCAATATCACACCAGCAGGATACTGAATGTGGAGAGAGAGAAAAGCAAGGCAGTCACCCTATCTGCAGACACACCTCAGCTCTTCAGGAAGATGCTAAGGAAATTATTGATTGTCGTGCTCATCTCAGGCTGGGGGAGGTGTATTCAGCCATTTAAGAGAAGACATCCTTACTTCAGCATGGCGTGAACAAGTGAGGAGTCTTCATGCTCTTCTACCAGCTCTCTGTTTAGGGGATAGAGCAGAGGAAGTGCTGCGTTGGTTCCTTAGTGCAGCCCTAACTGCTAGACATTGTTTGTGTCTCTGTAGGTTAGTCTGGAGGTACATTGCACACTGTTCTATGGGGCTTGGAAGTATGGATTCTGCTGTCTGGCTCTAAAAAAAGTGAGATGAGAGGCAAAGAGGATCTGTGCAATTTAGTATTATATATATAAAAGTAAGCTCCTTAACTGTAAGAATTAGTGAGGAAGTAGATTACTCCTAAGATTACACCAATAACAGAACTGTCTATCCTACTTCAGGTTCAGAGCCATGGGAAACATTAAGAGTAGTCAGCATGAATCAACCTGCAATTTAAATTTAAAGTAGCAGTAATGAACAGTCTGTTTTGGCATAGAACCTCGGTGAATTACTTGCCTCAGACACAAAGGGCTGTGCTTTTGCCTCACTATTTCTGTGCTTTGTAATGAACACGTGTCCTCAGGTGTTGCTGCCGTTGACCCTGTCTCTTGCACCACATTTTTTTTTTTCCTCTTATTATTGTTGGTGGTGTTGGGAGGGAATTACTTAAGTCATTTTATGTGGTGGATTCACCCTGGCCAGCTGCAAAGCCCGCACCCACTTGCTTGTTAACCCCCCACAGCAGGATGAGGGAGAGAACTCACTGGCAAAAGTGAGGAAAGAAATCCTAGTGGGTCAAAATAAAGATAATTTAATAAGTGAAAGAAAAAGAGAAGGAAAAAAAAAAGTGACGCAAAAGTACTCACTCACCACTGACAGGCTGATGCCCAGGCAGTCCCAAAGCAACGGATACTTTGGAGAAACTGCCCCAGTTTTATTGCTGAGCATGACTTTATATGATCTGGGATGTCCCTTTGGTCTGTTGCGTTCAGCTGTCCCAACTATGCCCCGTCCCAACCTAGCTAGGGGGCAGAGTGAGAAATAGAGAAGGCCTCGATGCTGTGCAAGTGCTGTTGAGCAGTAGCTGAAACACTGTTTTGGTCACAAATCTAAACCACAGCACCACCATATGAGCTTCTGTAGAGAAAATTAACGGCATCCCAACCAGACCCAGAACATGACATCACTTAAATTTCCAAGGCACTCTCAGTCAATAAGTGACCAATGAATGAAAAAAAAAAATGCAAAGCAACACCTCATATTATGTTTGTGTCACCTACTCTTATGGTATCTAGATCATAGGATTTTAAGAATTCACTGTGGGAGTGTTTCTGGCTTTTGTTTGTAGATGTGCATTTTGCTCCGTATGCTTGAGGGTATTGGCATTGTCACTGAAATAAGAACTTCCATTCCCTCGCTAATACTGGCAAACAATATTCCCTTATTGGATTCCATGAATGGAACAATTTTGCTTGATTTATGAATAGACTTTTCAGCAAAACTGAAATCAATTCATGCTGAGATCTCTAAAATATTGGCAGGAGTATGAATTTTTATGACGGTTTCTCTTTGTGATCGTGTTGCTGACTCCAGCTGTGAAATATTTTCATAAGAATTTTAGGAGGTTGCTCAGTTCTCAGAGGGTGTATGCTAGCTGGTTAAGGTAAATTGTTACAGATTAGGGTGTGTTTTCACTACCAATGAAGTAGGGAAATGTTTCAAGCCAGCATGTGACTTATCTGTCCTGATTAATCACTTACTCAGTTGCTGTAATATATTGACAGAGAAGGGGGATGGGGACAGTTAACTGACACTGCACTGTCTTCATGGCTTGATCTTTATATCTTCATGCACCCAGCACTGATGGCTGACTCAAGTTCAAGAGGAAAAAAGCAAGGCATGTACAATTGGGCCATCTTTGTCTTGCCTTTTTTTCAAAGCCATCTGGGCCAAATGCTGTAGCTTTTGTCTTGTAAGCACTTCTGAGTTATCCTACTAAAACTGTTGGGAATGTTTTAGGATTGTTTTGTTTGATTTTAAGGAGGGAGGCTGTACCATACTTCAAAGTACTTGAAATTTTAAAAAATAAAGAAAAAAGCAAACCTGCCTTATTTTATGACATATTACTTGAGGAAAACAGTATTTAGCAGGATCATATTGAATTGAAAAGTTTGGAAGCATTGCAGATGGCTTAATCTCTAGGCAAGACTTCAGGTTTCATACAGTTTCCAGCATTCTGACACTGGGTAATGTAGATAGTGATAGGAAAACATTTGACCTTGTATTGGCTGCTGCATACATAAGACTCTCCATTTTCCTTCCTCTTTGGAGAGCAGGAAAATAGAGATGTTTTAGTCAGACTCAGAGCAGGAGTAGACAGTCCCTGAGGAAGAAACTTTTTTCCTGTTGAGCTGTAGTCTTTGGATTGTTTCAAGAAATGCCTTTGTGAGTCAGGCATCTGTGGAAGAGAAGAGAATAGGAAGTTTCATATATACTGGCTGCGTATATGCCAACGATTGTCATTTCAATTTTAGATATTACATATTTATCTGTAAGACTTTAGAGTAGGATAAGTCAAGAAAAAGTTTGCCAAAATAGCTTATTTTCAGTGAAATTTTAGAATATGATTGTCTTTATCCTTTACTGTGATAGTTGAGACCTTTTATATCTTCTATCACATTTGTGCAAAGAGCAGGAGGGGAAAAAAAAATGAAATTTATAGTTTACTGAACCCGAACCTCTACTTTGGCTAAAATTTAAAACCAGAGGTTTCTTTTTCATCCACTTAGAGGCCCTAAATACCTAAATAGTATGATTGAAATAACTGAAAATGCAACAGTTCAAGTCACAAAAGAAGACAAGAGGGAGCTCGCCTGTCTTGGTGAACAGGGAACTGGATGGCTCTATAGACAAAGAACAATCCCAGAAATAAAACAGAACCCCCTTGCTCTTCGGAAAGCCCCCATGATGGGTTAGCTAGAATAAGAAGAGTGCTGACTTGATCCCTCATATCCCTGATCTCTAAATGAGCTTAAGCCTTTGCAAAGATCTTTCAGATACCATCTCTCAATTAATCTGTTTTCCCATCTAGTGATTTCAACATGAGAGATATATACTTTAGGATGTTGTGGTAACTACTTAGGCATTCAGAAGAAATTTTCTCTTTGAGGTATTTGGCAGGATCTGGCAGATTTTCTTATCTTTCTGTTGACTCAAGAGATTATCATCTTATTTTTAAGAATACTTACCCAGCCACAAATTATATCAAACTGTCAGCAAGGACGGGACAGTAAAGAAAATCTACAATTTCAACGGTTATGTGTGCAGGAGAAGGGAAGGCCCATCTTTACAGACTTCCTATCCTTTTTCACTGTTGCACAGCTGAAGGACTCAGCTTCATTGCAGAAACATTTAATGCAGTATTAGTAGATGTGTACCCTGCTGCCTAGAGCCAGTGCTGTCTTGACCTTCAGTCACCTCCGTAGTTTGATGTTACTGAAGGAATACAGTAGGTTGTCTTTCTGCTGAATTCATGCTTCCTTGCATGTCTAAGTTCTCAAGCAGTGCCAATTTCTACTTCTTCCAGTTGGGATTTTATTCCAAAAGCCTACTGTAAACATCTTGGCTAGTCTAATAGTCGTATGTATACGATTATGTTTGAATTGGCTTTACAATATGTAATAATGAGAATTATTATTTTGGCTATTATTTTAATCCATATCTGCACCAAATATGACTTCTGATATAGGTAATAATTTGCAAGAACTGCCAGGGCTATTGTATTCTATATTGTTCTGGCTCCTAACTTACACCCACTGAATTCTTAGCTTATCAGAATGACTTAGTGAATGCCAGCAAAGTTGGTGGCTTTCATCTTCATAGATACAGTGCCAAACTTTTTTTTTTGCTTACCATAGTTACTAGAAACTAGTGTGGTGGAGCTGTTCGCAACTGTAGGCTTTCAAATAACAACTGTCGTTCATATATGCAGGGAGAAATAGAGGTTCCCTATGGCAATCATGCAATTATTATACTGAAGAGCATTGGAGTATTTTATGTATTTACTTCTTAATTAAAACCAGCTAGAAACAGCATTAGCCTTTGCTTCTGAAATCTTGATACGAGTTATTGAAGTTATAAACAGTAAATTTCAGGTTAGCCATAAACATAAAGTTTTAGGTTAAAAAAAAGTATTCAAGTATTTTCATTTTACAGTAAGTCCCCATATTTTTGAAACAATAGAAAAAAAGGAAGAGGAACTTTAATAGGAACAATAGAAATACATATTATTAAATGGTAGTCATACTGGAATCTTTATACAGCATATTTAACATAAAGGAAAGGAAGCAAAAAATATTTCTAGATGCATAATTGCGTATTGGATTATTTTGAGTGATTGGTTCTTTTCCGAGGCTACTTCAGTGTCATTTGTGGTTCTCCAGATTAGCTCAATAACAAGACAAATTTGATTGCTGTGCAGTAAGACAGTATGACTTACACTTTTGTAATAAATGTTCTCACTGATTAATGGTTCATTGTACAGGGAAAACCCACTGGGGAGCAGGTATTCCTTGCCACAATATCTTTTTAATTAAAGAAATGTATTTGGATTTTTTGATTCCACTGATTTTGATGCAGTTGCCAGAGTAGTGGATAACTTGGCTTTTACCGTAGACATTCAGACATTGTGGAGCTGGGGTTTTTTTGGCTTTTTTGTTTAACCCACCTACACTTTCTACCCATGAAGACTAAGATAATATAAACTACCTCATCATTCATTCATGTTTGAATAGAATTTCATGGGACCAAGGAAGGGCTACCAGCCCAAGTGCCATGTTCCAGAAGAGTCCTAAGAACTCACTGGAAAAAGGAAAGTTGCAGATGTCCAAAAGAAATGCAGGAGAAATTAAAAAATAATTTTGAAATGTATATTGAGTGCTTAGTTTGAGTAAGCACTTAAAACTTAGCAAAACCTCTTACTTTTTTAGTGTGTCTGGAGGGCAAGACTTATAAGGAGCAGCTGAGGTCACTTGGTTCACTCAGCTTGGAGAAGAGAAGGCTGAGGAGTGGTCCCATCACCATCTACATCTTCCTCAAGAAGGGCAATGGAGAGGGAGGTGCTGATCTCTCTCTGGTGACTGATGATCGAATACGACAAAATGGAAAGAAGCTGCATCAGGGGAAGTTCAAACTGGACGTTAGGAAAAGATTCTTCACTGAGAGGGTGGTTGGTCACTGGAACTGAGCAGTGTTTGCTCATCAGTATTCCACACAACAACAAACTGGAATTCAATTACATAATTTGGCTTTATTTTTATTATCTTTATCATACTGGTTTTCCATAGCTATATAGATTGTTGCTGTTTTTTCCTTCTGTTTCTTATTTTGTCCAATCTTTTTTTTTTAATTCTTCCACAACTGTACTTAATAGTGATTTAAAGGAATTTTAGTTTGATGAGGTTTCACATGGCTTTCATTGGCCCATGAGATGGTGACCACGGTAGTTGTCAGCTGTATAGAGTATGCAACCATAGATTGTATCTATGTATCCAGGTTGTCACGAAAAAAAAACCAAAACAAACCCAGAACCCAAGCTATTTCTGCTGTCTGCCTTTCTTGTTAAGTGTCAAAAGCGACTTGTGCGGTTTGTGGTGGGTTGACCTGGATGCCCACCCAGCCGCTTGCTCTCCGCCCTCCTTAGGCGGACAGGGTTGAGCACAAGATGGAAAACTGCCTGGGTCGAGATAAAGGCAGCGAGATCACTGACCAGTTACTGTCATGGGCAGGATGGACGAGACTTGGGGAAAATTCACTTAATTTATTGTTAATTAAAATAGAGTTGGATGGTGAGAAAGAGAAAACCTAAACCACCTTCCTCACACCTTTTTCCCAGGCTCACCTTCAGCCTTTTACTCCCAACTCCTCTACCTCCTCCCACCTAGGGGCGTGGGGGGATAGGGAATGGGGGGCTGCGCTCAGTCTGTAACAGCTCCTCTCTGCTACTCCTGCTTCCGCACACTCCCCTCTGTTTTTGTGTGGAGCCTTCCTGTGGGCTGCAGGCAAACTCCTGCCCCACCGGGGTCCCTTACCGGGGCCTCAGGGGCATCTCTGCCGGGGGCCTGGAGCTCCCCCTCCCCTCCTCCCGCTCTCCCCTCGGGGCTCGCAGGGCTGTTTCTCACACGGTTTTTCCTCAGCCCTGACTGCCGGGCAGCGTTTTGCCCTTTCTGACGCAGGCTTTCCCCGAGGCGCCCGCGCCTGGATGAGGTGCTCAGCCGTGCCCTGCGGTGGGGCCCTTGGAGCCGGCTGGAGCCGGCTGGAACCGGCTGTAACCGGCTGTGTCCGGCGCGAGGCAGCCCCGGCCGCTCCTCACAGGGGCCGCCCCTGCTGCCGGCACCCGGGCACCTGCGCATGGTACAGAAGGAGACGATGGTATGTTTGGATTTATAGCGTTAGATTTTTTTTTTCATTGAAGTGATGTAAAGTTTTAGAAAGACGACAACAACAACAACAAAAAAAGGGTCAAACTCCAGATAGAATTTTGCCAGCGCTGTGGATTACGGGAACCATGAATTATTTATGTCTGACTTCCCAGTGTGTTCCCAAAAGGCTGGTAGTATTTTTCCTGCTCATCTATCTATGATTGTCTAAGACGTTAATTTGATTCTCTTAGGAGCATGTATATGCTCTGACTTACAGAATCTTATTTGTATTTTTGTGACACTGATAGGAAATACTGTTGCTGTTGCGCAAATTAAATGCAGCAGATTTACTTTGTGTTGTACTTACTCAGCTGTGGTGTACTCTGTTAAGCCGCTTAATTTTTGTTTTTCTTCTCATGCTGACTCTAGTTTTTCCTTTTGTTTTTAGCGCTAAGCTCCCGGGTTAAAAGGCTATCAGCCAGCTTATTTTATGAGGAAAAATGAAAAGAATTGGGGTAGCTTTTCTACAGAAGAGAAGGCAAAGGTACATAGGTTATCATCATGTGTGATAATGCTTTTTTGGAAGAAGACTGATGGAATAATTCTAATTTTGGGGGGTCCATGCTGGATAGTACAGGAAGCACTGAGCTTAAATGTATTACATTAAACACTAAAGCAAGTTTTCTACTGGTAAGGCTGGTGGAACCCTGGAACAGAGGTGGTGGCCATGGGAGGCTGCAGTGAGGGAAGCTGTGAAGGATAGTTAAGCGTATTAAACGTCCAGAATGACTTGGGGAAAAAAATCTGCCTTGTCTAGAGATTTAGTAGTAGTCTAGGGGTTTGGAGGCCCATTTCAGCCTTACATTCTGTAATTCTACAGTACTGACACTTTTAAGTCCCATTAAAACCTGAGAATGTCCAATTTCTCATACTGAAGACCAAGATAAATTAAAAGGTATACCTACTCTGAGCAGATGGATTAGTGCAAATGCAGGCCATGCTGTGTTGGTGTTTGCTGTTGAAACGTTATTACTGATTCATGTATGATTTTTTTACTATAACTATCTTAGGTACAGTGGTTTCTCTGTTGGTTGTGAAAACTCAATCTGTGTTTCTTATCTGTATGGTATTTCTCATAAGAATTTGTATAATGAATTAATTTTAAAATATGGAATATTAACAGCTCCGGCAGATAACATCATGCTGTAGATCCAATGATACTAGCTTACTAAGTGCAATTGGCTGCAGTCTTTACCCCTCGAACAACTGAAGTAATAAACTGAAATAGTGAGAAAGATGTCAGAAGTTATACTCTCTGTCTAGAAAAAATACTTTAATAGGTGCACAAAACATTACTTTTAATGCCAGGGACATGCCTTGTGACTTCTCTGTCTCTAGATGAAGAGGACATGCAGTGTGCCTTTTTTATATGTTTGGGGTTGTTTTCCATCTTTTAAGAACTATATTTTAAAAAAACGCAAATGCTGGACACATGCAGTGGCTGTAGAATATTAGCTACTGTTCTGTCCAGATTTTTTTTCCCCATGTAAACTGATACTTGCACATTACCAAAGCAGTTTTTGAAGTGTTCTTTGGAAACAAAGTGTTTACAAAGCCTTGCAGACTAAATATTGAAATTTACTGAAGTTGAATACAGTTCCAAAACCAGTTCAGAATAGCAGCATGTAGTTGTTGCCTGTATCACACGGGTGTAGTTGTTTTGAACACATGGAAAATGGTGCCATTTTATCAGTACCATCTTTTCCGTTAGAGTGGCTTCCCCACTGATCGTGTGGCCCTGCTGTCCCTTTGAAGTACATTTCAAATATTTTGGAGTGTTTGTGCTAGGGCAAGCATTTTGTGTACCAGATAAATTTTTTCCAGGAACTCAGGCAGGCTTATTTGCCCCCATCTTCCTGAAAAGCTAACAGCACCAGAAACCCACAGTGCCTCAGTGGGCCTCATTTGGATTTGCTCTTATGGAGTGTCACAGGCCAAAACCAGGCTTTGAGTCAGGGAAGTCCACTTAATTAGGTATATTGCCAATTAACTTAAGCTTTAAATTACTGATTTTGGTAATGAGAAATAAAGAAGGCAACCAATTAACATGCGGAGAAGACACCTCTCTGCGTCATGATGTCACATCCCCTCGCTACGTTATAGACTTAATCACTTTGGTGAGGCAATGGATAAGGTCTTCTGACTCAGGTCAGCCCTTCGACACCCCCTGCCCCCAAACACGCACGCTACCAAAACCCTGCCAATTTTACGTGACAGGGAGAAGTGCAGTACAGAAATGAGCCTCTCCTCGGCTGCAGCTGGAGGACTTCCAGGTGGTGTTTGTGTCTTCACAGTCAGTGTGTGCTGTGTTAGGGAGCTGGGGAGGTTAAGTCCTCTTAATTTTTCAGGTGAAGAGGAAAAGTTTAAGTGGACCTCAAATGACAGTTACTTGCAGAGATGGGAGCAGGACCAAGGAATTCTTGAGTCCAGGTCTTGTTTCGTTTGCTCCGTTTTACCTCCTCGGCCTAGCGTTTATGGGAAGACCGATCCAGCAGTCTCCCCGCCGGGGGTCAGGCAGGCCTGGAGGAGTGCGAGGATGAGCTGAGCAGACAAAGCAGATTTTTCCAGGAAGCTTCTTCGCAGCTGCAGAGAAAGCAGTCCTGCAGCACAGGAGTTGCTCTCAGCCAGTGTGTCTGAAACTAATTAGCAGGCTTCTTATCCACAGTTCTGGTGTTTCTTCCCACCCTCGTGCAGTCTTGGGGGGGGCAGTTCTTTGCGCCTCAAGCTGTTGTAGTTCCACGTGTCTCGCTGGTGATCCACCCTGACCGGGAAGCATGAGTCCTCACCGCCCAGAGTGAGTGCCTGCAAGGGTAGGTAGGACCCCTTCATGTGCCCTTATGTTCCTGAATCCTGTGGTCGCTCTCATTCCTGTGCGTAATTTTCAGCTGGGCTTTATGGGCTATGGGGTTGGTAGCAAGGAGCATTGCACTCCAGTGTTTTACGCAAATATAGCTCTACAGAATAAACTATTAGGCCATTTGTATTTTTTCAGGTAAATTGCAATATGAAAAAGAAAATTACTTTGCTTTCTATTATGATAACGCAATTAATAATTTAGTTAAAAAAGAAAATAATTGGGTTGTTTGAAAGTAGATTAATAGAATAAGCGTGTATATGTCTGTATGTACATGTCTTTTCTGTGGTACTTTACAATAGAGTAGTAACTTTAATTGTGTGCCACAAACTAGGTAACTTGTTATAACAGAAGCCAGTTCCTTTGTTTCACAAAATGAGAAAATGTAATTCAAAAGTCCTTTTAAATTAATGTATTGGAATCATATAGAAGTTTTGTACAGTATACTTGTACTTTTGATGGAAGACGACAGGTGTATCATCTGAGTTTTGAAAGATTAACTTCAAATAGTGTACATATCTGGAGTAAGGATGTCACCAGAGCCAAACATTCGTTATTTACCACTTTCAGTGATTTGCTTACAAAAAGTGAGCTGTATGAAAATATGTAGCTTCTTTAACATAATATACAATGCTGTGCTTCAATATATAAACTAATCTAGCCAGAGATTTAGGGAGACTTCTCGTACGAGAATTAACTGACTTTTTAATGAATAATCTGTATTTTCGTGTTTTTTGTCTTGCATATGTATGCCAGTGTCCTGAACTTCAGGAAGCTTTTGGAAAAGGCTGCTCAACTGGGCTGATTTAGTTCTTGGGCAGCACTGTGACTTCAGAGCCAAAGCTTTGTTGAATGTCATCTCCACATGAAGGAATGTCATCCTTCTTTTAGAGCCCTAATTTCCATGGCAAACTGGTGCGGGGATGCTTGCTCTGTGTGTTGAATTATTACTTGCTTTTACCAACTACTATTTCCTACTCTTTTCAGACTTTTTGTTTCTTCCAGAAAAAGTTCTAGTTTATAAAAACACGGGCTTTGAAAAGCAGAATGGAGCCGAGGCAGGAGTTTTGCCATTGATGCGAATGGCAAATGCTGTGCACATGTGACCCCTGTGATGACATCCCTCTGAATATTCCCACTGCTCTTTAGGAGGCCCGTCCAGCTGGCAGCTTGCAGGCCAGTTCTCTTCCACAGAATAATTCTGGCCAGCTCCCACATGAACCTGATCTTATCCTAACTGCCAGCGCATAACTATGAAGGCTGCCTCTCTGCTGTTCTGGAATGCGGCACAACTTGGTGGCAGAGTTGTGCCTATAGTGACATATAAACAGAGATGCAACACTGTAGCTTAGCCTTTAGAAAGATAAATCTTTCCACAGTCACCACCACCATTTTCCTCCTTAAAAAAACCCTAGAAATTCCTTCAAGTGCTAAGAATGTTTTTCATTTTTGTAACAAGTCTCAAAAATGGCTTAACAACTGGTGTGCTGTTTTTCTGAAAAATAATCTGATAAAACATTGTCAAAATCACCTTGTAGACTAGAAGAAAGGCGTAGTTACCTAGACTTAAATATAATATGTATTAAATAATCATTCATGTTGGAAAGTCAGCACTAGATACTCTAAATTTCTCTCATGTATCGTTTGCTGGGTTTCTGTTTGCAAAGCATTTCATGATTCATTACTTTCATGACATCGTAAATTCGTGTTGGATGCTGCCACTGGAATACAATACAAAAACCACAGCTGTAAATGATTTGGATCCTCTCCAAATATACTGTGGTGAATATTTTGGAGTAAGACTGGGATGTGATTTAATATTTTGTCTTATAATTAATTTAGAACTACTTTTAGTTTTAAATAAGTGGTATTTTAATTCTGTATTACAGAACAGAAACGCATTTTGCCATTTTCCCCTTAAATTAATGTTGTTGTTCTTATATAAATAAGGTTTCTGATACGTATCAGGTTTCTAACAACAAAATCATTGTTTTGTTTTTCCACAAACTGCAGAAACTATGCCTGTTCCAGACCAGCCCTCGTCCTCTGACAAGACAAGTTCTCTTAGTCCTGTGTTGAACACATCCAATGGTGATGGCTCGGAAACTGAGACAACCTCTGCCATTCTAGCATCAGTTAAAGAACAGGTATGCAGGTGCTGCGTCTGCAGAGTAGAAGACAATAATATGACTTAGGTTTTTCTTAAAAAGGTTTCATAGGTGCTATCTGAATAATTTCGTTCAGAAATGCGTATTGCAAAGAATACTAAATTTTTCTTCATGTCTTAGTATACTTGGGTGCTGTCCTACAATAAATTTAATATAATTTAATTGAATTGGTGATTTCCTTCTCCGCTTTTATTCTTTAATCTGAATGGTGGTTTTGCGAGATCTCTCCTTGTTGGCAGTCTGCATGTGGAGTTGCAGCATGTAGGCATTGCATATAAGAACTGTAGACAAATTAGTAGTTGTGGAGATGATGTGTTATACCAGACTTTTTAGGTGAAAGGATTTGTAGGAATCCTAGGATTTTAAAATTTAACATATGCATGTTTTTGTCTTTTATGTCTAAAACTTGATGTGATATTATTTTAGGGCAAAATCTGATGGGTACAGAGGCTTTCAGCATTGGATGATTAAAATCAAAAGTATTAGAACATTTTGAAAGAAAGATCTTTAGTGTGATTCTCTGATCGATTCTAATAAGACAGGTTTGGACATTTTAATGTAAATTCTGGTGGTCTGAGTGTCTGAGATTTTCCATAGTGTCTCTTTGTACATCAGGAGATGGTTGATACTCCAGTTCATGAAAACACCTGCTCTCTGTTGCTGCCTCGTTTGACTTAACAGCTGCAACAGGTATCCCAAAGAGAGACATTAAAAATTAGCTGCTTTTAATCAGCTTTCTCCTTGCTGAAGGTGTCTAAATTGGTTCTCCAATTAGAAAGTAGTGATCTTTCCCTCCCTAAGACATTCACTGCTTCTCTAGTAAAATTAATGCATGAATTCAGCTTATGATATCAAACACCATTGGAATAATAGCTGTTGAGTCATCGGGCTTTTTATAAAAATTGTGACCTTGCTCTTCATTTTTTCTTTTTGATATGTACCTGTTCTCTCTTTTAGGTGTTAAAGGTTAGTCATATTTTCTGGTTCTGAAATGAGGATTGCAAGAAAGAAAGGTTGTGACGTGGAGTTTTGTCTTAAGATTTATGGCACGTTGTTGTATCAGAATTACCCATAGTTTAGATGTTTGTATGCATACTCTCTTCCAGGACCATAGCATTACTTGGGCATTTACTGGTGTTTCAGCCTGTGCTATTGTGTTACATTAAAGAAAAATACCTGCCTTAGCTTTTGACTTTCTGATGTTGGAAAAATGTAGAGGGAAGTTACATAGTTAGAAGATATACTGCATCTGCCTGTTCGGATGTTAAACACAGTATGGTGTAGTGAGTTGTTCTTCTCTGTTGTTGGGTTTTGTGATGTTGCTGCTAGTTTATACCTGGTCATGTATTTTGCAACTGAACTGCCCAATTTGAATTGATGAATTGAGTCCTACAAGGAATCACTGCTGAATCCACTAGATGAAAAGGATTTTAAGTGGTAAAATTTTAGCAAAGTTATTTCTGATTCCTGTGAACCACAGTAAAGAGCCTGTAATAAAGAAGCTCTACATTCCCTTATCACCAAGAACAGCCTAGCCATCTAACCTAAGGTACTGCTGACTAACAAGATAGTCTCTTGAATTGTTGTGGTACAGGGTACCAAAATTTTATAGGTGTTCTGTTAAGTAAACTTCTTTCTTAACTGGTGATCTGTATTCAGATTTGTCTTGAAGCTGGAAGACTGTACTAAGCTCAAAATTTAGCTTTTTTTTTTTTAATCTGAATGCATTCCTCAGAGTATATGGTGACTTCAGTAAATCCGTCATAATGGCACATATTTATGCTCAGCCGCACTCACTACTGGGAAAGCCTTGTAACTCCGGTATTCTTTTTATTTTGTAGTAAAGATCAGAAAGAAAAAAACAAAACAAACCTGCTTTTGGGCTTTTTCTGTTCCCCACAATACTGTGTGTTTTGACAGACTTCCATTACTTAGTGTTCTGTGGAAGAATTCTGGGTAAGACCACCATCATGTGCTTCAGGCAGATGAAACGTGTTACACTGATTCATCTTTAGGGGAGTAAGTGAATTAAATTTCTAGCTGACTGTTCTGTTGGTTAGCCCTCTGTTTTTTAAAAGAAAGAATTAATTGCTTTACTGCCTGGTGTATGATTTTGCTTTATGAGCCCTTTGACTGTAGCTGAAAATATACCTAGAGTTTTAGAAATGCAAACAGAGACAATTATTCAGAAGTACTGCTAATAATGAAAAAGGTGATTGAGTTCGTAATCGAGGTATGTTTTGCTGAATCAACTATGTTAAATTTTCTTCATCTGTGCTGATTCTTACCTTTAAAAAGTTTCCTTTTTTTAATTCTCTTGGAACACTTGTGGCAACTTCACATATTACTTCTCATGAAATATCTAGAACAGTGTCTTTGAGTGACTGCAACAGAGTAAACTGCAGTATTTATGGAATAAATTACTGTAATAGGTGCTTGCAGTCTTTGAAGAAGGCAGGATACATGAAAGAAGTTGTCATAGAGGTTCTATTTATTTGCTGTACTTAAATTTCCTGTATGAAACATAAATTATTCAGAAAATCTGAAGGTTTGCTGTGCTTAGTTTGAAGGATACATATGCCTGTGCTGTCCTATTTTGAGGAACAGATTTATTTGGTCTAAAAAATTGTGTTTGATATGTCAAATGTAAAGTGTTATTCTTGCTGGTCATGAGTGGATCAGAAAATATAGCCATGTCCTCTTCAAGGTGAGGATTTCTGTCAAAATAGAAATTGTAGCCTGTAGTTTGTTGTTGAGGAGTTGGGTTGATTTTAGGAAATTCAAATCCTGAACTGCTTGCTTTAATATATAGGCCATTTCACTTGTGTTCTACCTCTGGACAAGTGTGCTGAATCACTTTCAGCTTTCAGGCTTCTGAGATGCAATTGAGAAGAAGTAATGAATAAAGAATATGAATCAAGTTTTTTCCTTTGTTGCTATCTTTCTTAAGGTCAGCAGGCACTGCTAGGGGGAAGGTCAGAATCGTATACCGTATGTCTAAGAAATCGTGAGATGCCAAGCAGTGAACTTTGTCTTAGGTGTTTACAAGCTGCCCTCATGAAAAGAAAGGGTTAATAACTTCTGTGAAAGTAAAAGCTGCTGAGGTTTTTTTGTGGGTTTCTTTGTTTGTTCTTAGTTAGAATCAAGTTCTTTAAAAAGAAGTAATCAAGTAGTGTTAAAACTACTAGACAGTTTGTTTCTCATGCTGAATAAAATCTGGTTAAATATCTTGCATGAAGAAGGATTTTTTCTTTCTTACGGTGTATTGGCAAACACGTTTGGCCCAATGCTTCATGGGTCTTAGAAAACATAAGGCCATTTCTGTTTCTACTTTGTCATCTGCTTTTGGATCTGTAACTATGGGAAAAATTCTTCGACAAACAAAATGAGCTATCAGGACTCTATGATTTGTGAGAACATATGTGATAGATACAGCTATTTCTTCTGCAAAAAGCATGATATGTTTCTGGTTGGGAATTTCCATCTGTGCAAGAGACTTTTGATCCCACTCGGTGTTAAAAGATTCCTGGGAAGAGAGCTATTGATAATGCTGTTTTGAAGATAGAAATAGCTCTGGAGAACCTTTTGAGTAAGTATGTAGTAAAGCTGATGCTTTTCCTGTAAGTCTCCAGACATATGTGGTTCACAGTACTTTGGTTCTTGGCATACAGAAACTGCTCCCTTGGAAGCTGAGAAGAAATGTAGTGACAGTGACCTAGCAGAGGCTTGTTTTGGCAGATTGTTTTAATAAAAACGCTTGGAGAACACGAGAGAAAATAATTGCCTAACAGTGAGGTCCATCTTGAAGCACTGAAAAGTATATTCAACTCAGAAATAGTATCATACATTTGTCTTAGATTATTTGTGACTCATGTTTAGTTTCCTTTACCGTCTTAGTAGTAGACTGTTTCAGAGAACTGCTCTTTCCCTTTCAGAAAGCTTATGCAAAGAACAAGTTGTGTAATGTTTAAAATGTCTCGGGAATCTCTTTCAAGTCTGTCTATTTCAAATCAAGATACTTGTTTCCAGATGCCTGTGTTCATTTCTCCTGCTCTCCAGAAATAGCCTAGGCTCTAAGACTTTTGAAATATTTCTCACAATGTTTAAATAAATGGTTGATTATAGTGCTGATACCATAGAAAACAGAAATGTTTGGCTTTGAGATGGTTACTGATAGCTTTTTTTAAAAAAAGCAAGAATGAGTGTGTTGTCTTTAGTGTTAAAAATGTCCCAGATTTATAAGACATATTTTTTCTATAGTAACTTCTCTTACTTTTAAATATTTACCAACTTTCCCATTAGAAAGCTGCTTGTTTGTCAAGAAATTGTGGTTAAAACTAGACTAAAAAACATATAGGGTAATAATGACTAAGCATTGTAATGTGTGTCAGTATTAAATAAGAGTAATACACGTAATACATCATACAGACGTAAGTGAACTTGTATGTTAGGTGTCAGTACTCTTTGGAAACAGAGTTATGTATGTCATGCACATCTTGTATGTGTCTGTGTAAGTAAAACTGCAGACAGAAAATGGCTGTCTGTTTAATTTAGCTTCTTGGCTCTGCTAGATTGTTTTTCCCATGTCTTTATTTCATGATTGAAATTTTAGAACAAAATCACGTAGCTAGATGGATGGTTCAATTCAGACTATTTTCTAAGGTTTTAAGACCAAAGAGACCTGTGAAATCATCTAATCTGACCAGCAGGTCATGCCATTTCATACAATCATCCAAGTATTGGCCCCCAAGTCTGGTGACAGAATGACATTTGCAGCTGTTTTCCCTAATACAATGCATGCCATGTTGTATTACAAAATATTTGCCAAAGTAAAATCTCATTCTGGCCTTAAAGTAACCGATAATCACTCTAGTAACCTTAAGTGTTCTGTAGCTTTTCTGAATAGGTTTGATTACGATATATTCATGTCTTGCTTCCCCTCAGACATCAGGCTCTATCTCTGCCTTTAAAAGTTTTAGCAGCTCTGTTTCAGACCCATGCTAATTATATTCAATCAATATATATTTCTTTCATCATCTCTCTAAGTAGCATGTCAATATATTCACTTCCTTAGTTATAGACTTCCCTTGTTTCCAATGAGGTTTTAAAATATTCCAGAGAGATATTCCTCTTCCTTTTTGCCAGATTTTATTTTCATTAATATATTGATTTTACATAAGAACTAGACTTGGATGTATGATATGTTTTGAGTAGAAGTCTGTGCAGTGGATACCATACTTCTAAGTTGCTGGATGGAGTGATGTATTACTGAATTATGAAGCTTCGTGCGTACAGCGGGTGCTTCCCGGGTACATCCTCAAGGTGATGGGATTTCTTTTGAGATACATGATTCCACTACTGGAAATGGGGAGTTGAGTGGAGAAGTTTTGAAGAGTCATCACAATGGCTGGTGAAGAAGGACATCATTTAATATACTTACTATATGCCCTGCTCTATAGGATTATTGAGTTCTTGGCGTAGTCTGTGACTGGTTTCACATAGCTCCTTCGAGCAGCCGTGAGCGTATTCATGTTGTGCTTCTCAGGAAATGGCACTTTACAAGAATGGAGACCTAAACAAGTAATTTGTGTTCAGAACCCCGTATCCTGTAAGTCATGCCAAAGACACTGTAGCCATAGTAGATGCAATATGAAGAAACTAAAAATTACTTCACTGATAAAAGGATGTGGTGATAATCCAAAGTATGTATTTTTGGGATTGTGTGAAATGAGCTGGGAGCAGAAAGGCTTTGGTGACGATTTAGTCTCATAGAAGTGTATTGAGAGGCTATATCCTTCCAGCAAAACCATCTCTGGAGAGAGAGAAGAAAATGCTAATTATCAGAATAAAATTAGAGTTAAATATTATGCCATTTTGATTTAATGTTGAAAAACTAGTAGTTCAAAGCCAAGAATTTAGAGAAGCTGCATAGAATGCCACTTAGTGACAGCTCAGTCTAATGCTAATTTAAACCACTGTTAAAGGCCATCATAAAGAAAGGCAGAATATCCTTTCTTATCATACAGCCAGTATATGAACACACTTTTGCTGATCCACAAGTACTTCTGCCTTAACTTCTTTTTTTTTTTTTTTTTTGCCATTAGTGGAAGAATTTCCGACTTGGAATAAAGATACCCTAAGAAAGTAATAATATTGATCTTAATTTAAATAGAATTTAAATTTTGTGTATTAAGCTCCTAACATTTTAACATATTACATTTGGAACATTTTAGCATCGTTGATCTCTTTTTCTCTGGTATCATTCATTGGGGCTTTTTAAAATCTAAAATATTTTCACATCTAAACCCAAGTCTTTTAACTGGCAGAGTGGACTAAATTCTCAGTCTCACCTTAAAGTCACTTGAGAGGGAGACCTAAATGAACTTAAGTGGTTTAGGAGTGGCTAGTCAAGTTGTGCTTTTTCCTGTACTGAGGCAGCTCCCTCTGTTCTGAGAAATGTGGGTTAGGCAGCCACAGGGGGAATGCTGCTGGGGAGCTGAGTGAGTTGAGAATAACCATCCAAAAAGATAAGGTGGCAGCTTTGCTTTGTGGAAGGTTGAGTGTGGTGTTTTCTTTTTTGGCAAAGGGCGGTTGCATCAACTTGCCAACTTGTTTTCAAGGACTGGGATTTTTAGCACAGCTGCTGTAAAAATATACTTCAAGCCATGGGTTTAGTCAACTTTTTTGTAGTATTTAGAATGATTCAGAAAGTCCAGCATAACATCCCTGTTTAAATGTGCAGGGGAGCGGAGGTTTTGGGTCCGTCTCCCTCAACTCTGCCCCACTTCCTTGTCTAAAAGGAAGTCACAATAATGTTTACGTATAGTTTATGTTCCCAAGACTTAACTGTCTTGCATGTTTTCAGTATTTTTCTTTTTCTATGCTTTAATTAAGCAATATCGATCAATAGTAATTTTCATTCGCATAGAAAATATGTGAGGCTGTGAGGCCTGTGGCTTTCAAAAACAGCACACATCATCTACAGAGGAAAGAAAGTGCAGTTTAAAGCCCAATCTGTGAACGCTTCAGTTGGTGATTGTTTTTATTTCTTCTGTCTTCTCTTTGCTGGAAATGAAAGAAAAACACTAACAGCACTTTCCAGATTCCATGGTGACCTTTCTCCTTTAGCTTGTCTTTCCTGTGCTTTTCATGCAGCTTGCTCTTAAAACTTCACTTTTGAAAGGGATTTTTGAAGGAGACTTAATTCTCAGCATTGTTTTAGCAATTTTTGTTGCTTCTATGTCATTTTGAAAACTTGAATACTTCTGTTGCGTTTTCCCATCTGTTTCTGTGTGTTTTCTCACGTGATGGCATTTTCTACTCCTGATGCATTTACTGCTAAATGGAACTGTATCTTTCTGTGGGTAATTTAAATCTTTTGTATTCCTACAAAAAACTACTTAATGGGTAGTTGAGTGCTATGCATGTTATTCTTTGATAAAATAAGTTACAATTCTATTTATCCCCAAACAAGAAAGCTAGAACCCAGCAAATGCTAAGCTAAGTTTAAACTTAAATCTACACCTGAGAATTAAGGCACATTCCTACCCAAATAAGCTGAACTTTGGCTGTGGGTTATGTAGTTATGATAACACTAAACCAGTTTAGAATCACATAATAAATTGAGTTTAACAATGTGTAGCATGTACTTCTCTTTTTTTTTCCTCATCTGTGGTGAAAATGAAATAGTTATCTCTGAATTTTCTGGTGACAGAAACTTGTTCTGTGGTTGCCTCTAATGAGAACCTTTCCAGTGTGAAGGGATAAAAGGCCAGTAAAAGACATTAATCTTTAAAAAAATTGAAAATTTTTAGTAAAGTTATACAGAAATTAATTGCTTAATTAATAATTCTTTCCCTCAAGGTTAACATTGCATCTTTCGTAGAAGATCACTCACTCAGTTTTGAAGGGAGGCTTTGCATGTATAACCTATAACAGGTATAACAGTGGAGCCAGACTTTTGGCATGGGTTCCTTGCTGCTCTTTATGCATACATTTTCCTTTTTTATGCAGACAGAAAATCCAGGTCTGGAGGCCCAAAGAGTTTTTTCTCCTTTTTATTTTTGAAAATATTTCATTGGAGGTTTTCTCTGGTTGGTTTGATTTGTTTGATTTTTTTAATTTAAGGATAAATATAGTGAGATTACAGTGGCTTAATTTTTGAAATCTCTTTTCTAGGATGTTACCTTTTTTTGTTGTTGAGACCTTGTCATAGTGCAATACTCTTTGACCGTGTTCTTTGAGATATTACACCTGTGGACGGCTTAATATATAGTACAAAGTTTAATTAATTTAAAGTTACTTGGGGTTACAGGGGATTTTAGTTTAGCAGAGTGACACAACAATGCACTCAAATCACAGTTTAATTAGAGATTACACTTAGCAATTGCAGTATACAATTGACACAATATAAATGTGAGTCTCATTATCTAGAATATGCTCACCATCATGACACTGAGCATCCCCAGTCGACAGAAAGGAATGTGTGTATTGAAGTCATCTGAAGCCCGCAGCTCTCTTCAGAGCCCTTCTGTTTATTGTTTGATTTTTGTATTGGGCTTAACCATACATGCAATCCCCATGCTGAGTTATTTATTGCCGTGGGGTTTCCAGTGCCAAGCTGGTGGCCCATCTTGATACTAAAGACTTAAAAACTTAAAATTATTTGACTAGCAGACAAAGGACAGAAAAACAGACTACTAGCAGAAAATCGGGCTTTTTAGAGATAGGGATGGTACTGGTGCTTCTGCTTGCTCCAGGCCAACTACTTTGTAGAGATAAGAATGGAATGAGCTCACTTCTGGGTCACTGAATAAACAGTGGGTAAGAGGCCATTTCTTAAACGGCGACAAGAAACCAAGAGAGACCACAAGAGACCCTTCCCTAATTCAGTGCTCCTGTGCAGGAATAGTTTTGTAATGTATGAGCATATGCATGATGCTAATATGAATATTCATTTCTGAAAAGGTGTATAATGAACTTGTCTTTATTCTTTGATGTGGATGTAAAGAGGAGAGATCCCCCATGCACCTGGTGCTGTAATAAAAGAATGTTGGCTTTCTAAACTATCATTTGGTTTGGAGAGATTTCTTGGTTATGTTTTTCAGTAACAATCTCTTTTCCCTTTGTTTCAGTGCTGTGCTACTCTGCCTTCGCTTCTGAAGGCCACTGCTATCATGCCAGGCCTGTGTCTCATCATGTTACTGGCATTAAATACCTCACTGTACACAGAATGACTGCTTGGTGCTTCTCTCTCTATACGATGGTTGTAACAACTTAGCCTGCTAGATTACAAAAATTGATGTTATGACTAAGCCAAGTAAAACAAAGCTGCAGACAGGTCAAGAAAAGTTTGGTTGGAGAAAGCCTGGCAAGGCTTAGTCCTGTGGTCTTGCAAACTTGGTGCAAAGCTGAGCCATTACTTGCTTCATTAAGTGCTCCATGTAATTCATATAAAGCAATCCAGCAAGCTCCATGATGGGGAAGATACTCCTTTCTCCATCCCTCTCTGAGCCCAATAGAGAGAGCTGTCCTGTGTGCCTGGAGCTCCAGGCTCCTCTCATGGATTGTCCCAGCTCAGCCCACTTGCCTCGAGCCTGCACTGTTGCCTTGCGACTTCTTCAGTCACTGATTGTCTGTGGAATCGCGTCAGGGGAAGTCAGTGGTTGAGAGAATGTCTGGGCTCTACAGAAAAGTATAAAACAATAAGCTAAATACCTATTACAGCTATAAGAGTAAAAGATACTCTAGAGTTATGGGATCATAGTTTCTAGAAAGACCCAGTACGTATAGAAGTTACCTTATTTTAACCAGAAGCACCTCTAAAACTAGTTTTCTTTTGCTCTGGGTCTGCATTCCTTTCATTTAGGGACAGGCAGTTCTGCAAACAGCTGAAATACTTCACTGATATGGTCAGTTTGTCTAAAACAAAGGCATCCTTGGGTTTCCTTTGGCATTGCGATGAGGTTCCTTTTCAATAGTTGTGATCAATCATATCATTATTCTCCTGTGAGCCTTCAGGTCATGTAACCTCTGTAAATCTATCTCTTCAGAGCTTTGCTTCCTTGTGGGTGTGTAAGTGGGTGTATGGGGGCTGTGAGGCCACGGTGTCTTTGATCAGTCACAGCCCTTTGTCCTCTTATTTTACATAATGTGTTATGAAATCTTAGGTTTTTGTGTGCAGAAATTTACCTTTTTGGGTAAATTTAACTTGTGACACCAACTTTTTAAGTGAAAAACTGCCAGTGGTTATCTACTTGACAGCATACAAAGTAGTGTTTCTATTAGTATTCCCTCAGTTTATTTGGTCTGGATTGTCAGATCGCAAATAGCTGCTTGTAGCCTATTTCCTTAGTTGTTTCAAAATGTGAGCCTTATTTCTCAAATTTCATCTCTGTTCCTTCAGTTGCGACATTTGTTTTTCCTTGAGACCTCATAAAGCGTTATTCTTTACATTTTTCAGGCAGTCCCAGCTCTTACACATAACTAGTACTTGCCTGTGTTGGGCTTTCCTTCCTTGGGTATCTAGCGCCCTCCAATATAATGATCTGATTAATCCGGAATGATATTTTACTGGTTTGTGTGGTATTCTGTCACTCTAACCTGCTATTCGTGTTGCACTGTTATCACATCGTGACGATTACCCATCTACCCCAACACTAACACAGTGCAATTATATGCCTGGCTGTGTAATTAAGATTTAAATTGAGCCTTTTGTATACCATTAGCAGTCTCTTCATCTAGGAAGTCTTTGTTTATGTTCATGTTGCTAGGCATTTTTCCACAAATTCTTTCTGTGAAAAATAAAGGGGAAAAAAAAAAGCAGAATGACAATTTTTTTTAATTTCATCTTTTCACTTCTACGTATTTCATAGTCTTCAGGGTATTGATGTAAATAGATATATTTGTGAATTGTACTGTATGCTGCCTTGAAACTGGGAATTTTTTTTTTCATCCCCTGTCTAATTCCAGCATGGCAACACATCTTGGTGAAATCCTGTTTATATTTTTGGTGTATAGTTGTTTACTGAAGTATGTGTGCGCTTCAGGTGTTACAACTGGTACCACTGGAAAATACAATTTTCCTTCTTCATAGTAGTTGAGGATTTCAACATCCCTCAACCCCCCGCCGTCGTCAGTCTTTCCTGTATGTAGTTACACTGGTCTTCGTTCATTTCATAGTCAATCTAGGTCATTATTTGAAGCTTTTATTGACAAAGCACTTGAGAGTAAGTGCATCTGTGCTATAAATAGGCTTGATTCTTCATAGTAAGTCAGCAATTCACTTGAAAATTCTATTTTGTACTAGGTTTGATGAAACTGAAGGTTTATTGCATTCTTCTGTCAAATAGTAGCATAACAGTTTTTAATGAATTGAGATCTTCAAAACTTTGACATTCCAGAATTGAGTAATTTTTAATTTACACAGGATTACTGATTTTGTTTGGAGGGGGAAAATTAGACCCTTTAAACTATCATGTTTTTAAAAAAGTATTTTTAAAAATTCTATTTTTATTTCACAGAGCAATGCTTACACATGGAAATCTGTTCCAAGACAGTTTGTACTGTTCTGTTTTTTCCAGGTCACAGAAAATAGAGGGTACTGTTCCTCTTACTGTATGCTTTCAGTAACTTGTGCTGTGAAAATAGAGGACCCTTAGGATTAGGTTTTTGTTTGTTTACCACAAATCGTGGCAGGGACCAACCAGCCAGTGTGCATTCCTGCCACAATGTAAGGCAGCCTTCTGGTACAGCTCCAAAATGCTGTTGTACTGGCTAAAGATTTTCAGTTACGGAAAAACCTGTGATACGTTGTGTTTTCCATATGGCTACAACCACAGGAAGGGAGTTAGGTGCAGCTCTGACTGCAGCATGTGCATGAGCACCTTTCTGAAACCTTTGACCACTATGGGTGCTGCTGCACCTGTATAATAACCTGCATTTTATTCCTGCTTTCACATTCTCTAGTAGCCTTTAAAGCCTTATTTAAATAGTGCATAAATTATTGAGATAAAATTAACAGTGTAGTTCTTCCTGTGCCCTTTCTGTGTGCACAACAAATGTATTACAAAACCAGGTGTAACACTAGGTAAGTGTCTCTGTCTCTGAAAGTAGGGCTGGATGTACCACTGTGATGTGTATTGAGATTGAAAAAGTGTTGTGAAAGGTGTACATAGCAGTAACTTTTCCCCAATGTAGGCTATAAAGATTTGTAAGCACCCCACAGCTTATATGCAGCACCAATGTCCCCTTGAGACCTTTTTCATGCTGAGGCTGAATGATGGACTGTAGAAAATGGACGGTTGTCCATAATAAATTTGATAGCCACCCAGACTGAGGTTTGAACCAGTGCCTGTTTACTGACGTTGAATCAGCATTGCTACTGGCGCTGTGCTTTTATGTGCCAGATTCACTGTCAGACACAGAAATAGAAATTCATTGATAGCATATGCCACAGTGATGCCTACCTAAATGCAGAAGAGCCTAAGCTAAGTGAATGACTCAAATAAATATACTTAGTCATGAATATGAGTTAAATAAATATTTAGTAATAGCTGAATATTTAAAGGCTGGTGATAAGTCTGTTAAGTGCTCCTTAATCATTTTTAGAATGTGAACTACAGTTTATTCCACAAATTTCTAAAAAAATATATATACAAATGAAAAAGTACTTTCTGCACGAGCGGTGTGTGGGTGATATGCATCTGTAGTCCCTTATTTGGCATGAGAAATTGTCCAGTACTTAAAACCTTGCTAGCTTGTTTCTGTGTTTGAGAGAGAGAATTGCCACTGTCAGGTAGTTTTAGTGCCCTTTGGTTTGTGAAGAACATACCTAGTTGTGTTTCCTTTATGCATTGGGAATAAAAAGATTGAAGGAAATCTGTCTGGTTGTAATCAGTTTAGTCTGAACAGAAACCAGTGTGTTCCCTCTCCATTTCATCTATGATGAGTTTCACATGAAGCTTACTCTTCTCAGTTTTCCCCACCACATAGAGTTTAGCTTCTGATTTTCTTGTGTTGACAACTATCTACTCCCTCTCAGTTTTATTTGTGGTCATGCAAAGAGGTACTTTATGGTTTCTTGCTGTAAATTTGAGTGGTATATAGTGTCCCTTGATGATTTTTTTTGTTGCCTCTTATTTAACAAGGTAGGCTGTTAGTCTGTTATTATAATGCAAGAGTTATAGGCAACAGTAGTATCTTTTATGAAGCCAACTGATAAGGGGGAAAAAATAAGCAAGCTTTTCTGTGCGTCTAGCTTATGCACCTGAATGTTTATCCTGGTAACTTTTTTCAGTATTAGTTGTTCTAATGGGATGTACTCCTTCTCATTACAAGCCTTCCCTGATGTGAAGATGTCACATGATAATACGTGTTAGGTTTTTTTTTAGTTTATTTGGTAGATTATTAAAAAAAATTGTTGTTTTATGAATCTTATGTTGTTAATATACATAGGCATGTCTGTATAGTTCATGCATGTATGAATACAGTCAATGGCTCCTTTCAGTATAGCAGTGCACATGTGTGCATGCAGAGAAATCTTTTAATGAAAGCATATTAATTTGTATCTGTTCTGTTCAGTATTTTAGATATTTGTGAAGATTTCTATTTTGTCAGAGTTGGGTTTCAATGGTTTTTTCAGTTGTCTCTTTGGATCCCTGATCTGCATTATTCATCAGTCTTACTTGAAAAGGGAGAAATAGGTAGGCATAGGGGTTCTTCCTCTCATCAGAGATTGTGGTGAGGGATGAATCGACTGACTTAAGAAAAATGTGAATCTTCAGGTTACCATTTAAAAGAATTGTTTTAACATTGAAAAAGATGCACATGTTACTTAAAATAATTCAGATTTTGAGTATTCTTTACTTATTCCTTCCTAGTTGAGTGTGTTTATTCTTAGCATTTGTTTTCTCAGTATGTGCTTGAAAGAGTCAGGAAGTTATGGAGTCGATGTGTCCTTGCAGTTGTGGTCTAATACTGCCTTTTTCCCCTGGAGCTCAGGATAAATTGGTTTAGATAATACAATACCGTGCAAATTTCAAAATGTTTCTATTCATTACTGAAAAGCATAGTATAAGAAAGCTTGCTTCAATTCTGTTCACTTTAATAAGTGAATTAAAAAGATCATCAACAGCTATATTCTTTTTTTTAATTACATCTTAGTTATATTACAGTAGGGAAAAACTTACCTGTTTTCATTTCTTTTTCTGCAAAGCTTCCTGAGACTTTTCAGAAATTTTTTCATCTACATTCCCAGCTGATGAAAGTTTCAACATGCAATGCCTTATGACAGTGAAGAAAAAGCCTACATCAATCCTTCAAAGAATATAGAATTTGCTTTCTAACCTTATGAATATTCTGATTTAGAAGTTAAATGCAATTCTGCTGTAGAGTGCTTTGAGTGGTAACTCTAATTTCTCATTCATTAATTCTGGATAAGGCAAATTGAAATCAGGAAGGCCAAAGCCTGTTTGGAGCTGAACTTGGGGGCATAAAGTAACAGGAAAGGATTCTGCAAGTATTTCCGTGAGGAAACTCAGGGGAAATGTGGGTCCATGGATGAATGCTGGAGGCAGTCTAATGGTGGACAACACAGAAAAGGCAGAAATTTCCCATTCTTTGTTTAACTGTTCCCAGACAAGGGACTGTAACATGGAGGAGCCACAGGTTAGGGACTGTTAGAGAAAGTGGATATATTCAGCTTCTTGGGGCTCTATGCCAAGATTAGCAAGAGCTCATTCAGGTGATAGGATTGCAAGGCAGCTGTTATCCAAGAAAAAACATGGTAATCAAGGAAAGTCCTGAAACCTAGAAGGAGGCTAACATTATACCAGTCTTTACAAAATATAAGGAGAACAGTCCAGGGATCTACAGGCTGTGTCAGGTCAGTGTCAGTTCCCAGAAAGATCATGGAACACATTGTCTCGGTACCCGCTTCTATACACATGAAGGACAAGAGGGTTAATAGGAAGAGTGAACACAGGTTTCTGAAGTGCAGTTAGTGTTTTGCTAATTTGATTGCCTTCTAGGATTAAATGTCTGACAATGTGAATGAAGGGAGCACATGTGATATGGTATAACTGTAACTCTATCAAGACTACTGATACCTTCTCCCACGCTGTTGTCAACAGTAAGCTAAAGAAATGTGGGCTGGGTATTGAGTGGACTGAAAATTGACTGTACTACTATAGTGAAAGGGTAGTAATCAATAGCTTGACCAGTTAGCAGACAGTAAGAAGTGGAATACCTCAAGGGCTGATCCAGATGCTCATGCTTTTCAATTCTTCAGTGACTCAAACAGACTGCACCCTCAGCAAATTTGTGAATGATACTAAATTAAGGTGATACTTGGAAAGCCAAAGTACAGCTTCAGTCTTAAAGCATCTTGAGACCTTAAGAAGCCGAGGACTGAGCTAACAGGAAACTCATGTATTTAAAAAACAGCAGACTGATATTCTGTATCTGAGGTGGAATAACACCGTGCATCAGTCCAGGCTGTGAAGCACCTGGCTGAGTCACAGCCCTGCTGAAAAGGACCTGTGATCATTAAGAATGTCGAGCTGAACATGAGCTAGTGGTGTGCTTTCACTGCAGACAAAGCTAACTGTGTATGGGGCTATGTTAAAAGCAAGGAGGAACATGACTAGCAGACTGAAGGAAGCCGTTACCACTCCTACTTGGAGCTGGTAAAGCTGCTTCTTGGACAACTGTGTGCGATTTTAGTAACCCCAAAAACAGAGGGCATGTTGGGAAACTGGGAATAGTGCAGTGGGGGGGATACTAAACTGGTTGGAAGCCTAGATCACATGATGTCATGGGAGAGGTTAGCGAGCTGGGATTTTTGGGTAGCTGGCTCTGGTGAAGAGGAGGCTAAGGGAATGATCTTAGGTTAGCCCAAAATAACTTCAAAGGGAGTGACAAAGATGGTGGCACCAAACTTTTCTCAGTAGTGGCATACAGTTTACCAAGAGTAAATAGCTACAAGTCACATCTTGTAGAGTTCAGACTAGACACAGGAAGACTTTTTCATGAAGAGGATACTGCAGTAATGGAAGACATGACCAGAAAGGCTGTGAGCTTGATCTTTTCCAGTCAACTACCCAAATCCTAGTCTGGTTGGAAATAATCATACTTATAGCAGGGGGTGAGCCTAGGTGATTTCCATCCAAAATTTCTGTGGTTCTATGATGATTTTATAGTAAATTAATGATAACACACAATTTTGCTCAAATTATAATTTACATTTTTGTACATAGACCACGGAAAATATATTTTGAGGGAGGACAGTTTGCCTTAACCATCCCCCCAATTTGATTACTTAGCTTTTAATTCTTTAAAAAATAAGATTAGAAACTGAGGATAGCTTATTATTGAAGAATACTCTCATTACTTTTCAATGTTTGTATTAAGTGGTAAGGACTGAAATAATAGATCAGCCAAGAGGATTGGTGGATGAAGGGGAGAACTAGCTAATGCAGAATGGGATATTGAAAGATTTTGGCAAGATTTACTTCTTTCCTCCCTGGAGGTGTCCTCTATCTTTATTTTTACAGAAAGATTTCACTTTCTAACCAGGTTTTAGAGACCAAGCTGTTACTTCTCAAACTCTACCAGACTTTAATATTTACACGAGAGCAACATGTGGAAATAGATAAAATGTTTTCTTGATGTTAATACAAAAGTGTAAAAGTAGCCTCACATTTAGATTTGATATCCTTTTCGTCAAACTTTATATGACTGATCCGTTCTCTTCACGATCCCATAGTTCCCTATTTTTTTGAATTGGGAATAGTAACATTTACCTGAATTTCAGGCATGTTACATGTATACGTACGAGAAGAGAGCCAGTATAGTCCCTTAAGGGAAGTAGGGTGCTTTGTTCCTGTCAGTTGCTTGTGTCAGATTGAATATATGGAGAAGAGTAAAGTAGGTACAAAAACTATGTTACACACTTAAATATGGTGAAGACTCGTATCTCATGAGGGCTGAACCTTCCCTTCAGAGGATTTAGAACTGATTCATAAACACTTTGCTTTTCCCTGTGTGACTTGGACCTCAACTCACACGAGGCCAGGCAAATCAGTTATGCCTCCAGCAGGAAAATTATTCACCTCATAGTCTGTGTATAACATATAAAAAATAAAATTAGGGCAAGATATTCCCACTGAAGGAAACAGTGACTCTTCATGCTGCAATAAGCTGGCTGTCTTTGATCTCAGTGGCACAGAGAGCAGTCAACACTTTCTGAATGCGTGATCAGGTCTGCAGGAGACTATTCTTTGAGTTAATCCTCAGATTCAGCAAGGTATTTCCTGGTGTTTGTTCAGCTCTCTCTGGAGCTAAGGGAGAAATACAATGTAATAGTGACAATAATAGATTTTAGGATATAGTATGTTGGTTGTTATGTCTTTAATACTGGAGTGGTTGCCATGAAAATAAATGATTGCTTAAGTCAGAAGACAGTTCTTGTTCTTTTGGGGGTTATTTAGAGGAAATTCCAGTGTCAAAATGCCAGGTGAGGATTTCATGCAAGTGGGATTGTGGCCTATTTCTGTTTGCATTATCCGACTTTTTATACAGTGGCCATATACCAATACCTGTTCCTTCCCTCCTTCCTTCCAAGTGAAATCCTAGGAAATACTTGGTGCTTCAAAGAAAATGCATGCTTAAACAGCTTTTTGTGGGTATCTTGTACTTTTCTGAGGTGTTATTCAACAGTACTGTTTTAGCTTTTGTGCTACTTTTAATGGATATTTTATTTCCATTCTGTGGCTTACCCTATTGACTATAAGGTATTTAAGCAGTGCCCAGAAGGGGAATATAATAGTAGTGAAGTTTTCTGCAAAACCTACTGCAGCTTCTATTGTCTAATGTACTACGTACCCGCATTTTCTACAGCAGTCTGTTCATGTTTAAAATTTATTTTCTCCAATTCCTTCTGTTGCATCACTGTCAGTAAAATGGAAGTATATTCTGCATTTTCATGTGCTTCTAAAGCCATATTGTCTTCAGAGAGTTTATGTAATTTTTGCTTTTTAAAGTAGTTTTGCAATGATTTTCTTGGTTACCACATGAATGAATATGCTTTCTGGTTTAGATACTGCCTAGATTTGGATTACAGATGTCATCTGATGTGTTATTTTTCCAGTAGGTTGTGCTATTCTGAACACATTTTAAAACAGTTGAATAAAGTCTTGGAGCTTTTTAAAGGAAGGATTTTATGTCAGGGTAACGTTTTTAAAGCTTGTTAGTTATGATGTATTGGTTATTGCTGCACTTGTTAATTTTAGCCCTAATGAAGCCATAGTTCTGCAGCACAAGAATTGCCACCCAGTTACCACGTCTGTGTCTTAATTTTGTTTCTTAAGTGAGATTTATTTTATTGTAGAAGGAACATGTGTATTGTATAAAAAGCTTACTTTTTTTCCATCAGCATTTTTTTACCCATCACAGTCAAATCTTTTCCTGCTTCTGGGACCTCTAGATGCTGTCATGCAGTTTTTGAATTAGAAAAACTTAATCTTCGGTATCTTTGGCCCTTTCATAGTAAGTTAACACAATCTTTAGAAGTAAGTTCTAAATAAGAATTCTTCATCTGCTTACGCTGTGTAATGGAACAACATCGATAATACAGGTGTAGCACTGCCTCAGTGGCTTGGCATCCAGTCAGTTGCTGAGAAGGCTAATACTGAGCTTGTGTTAATATGATGAGTAAGACCTGAGCTGGCTTCATGTAATTGATTGAATGCACCATGTTTTCGAGCACTTGCAGTTTCAAAAGTAAAGAAAGTAAAGAAAAGAAATTAATTGCTTCTAGATCCCAGCAGGTGTTGAATGGCTTACAGAAGCTTGGTGCTGCACCTGAATGAATAAAATCCAGTCGGTCTGAACTGTCTGTTCTTGACCTCTCATCTTTCCACAGTTTCTTTAGGTGCAAGACTTGGTCTTGTTATGTTTCTATCTCCTGGGATTCAGTTCCCTAACACTTACCTTTTCTCCATGCTCCCATGGTGCCTTTGTTGGACCAAGCTATATTCACCCTTCTGAGCTGTGAAAGGTACTAAACGTTTCCAGCTACAGGGTTGTTAGAAAATGAAATGGGATAAAAAGTAATGATACAAAAGGAGGTCATAAAACATGTCTAGTTGCATGGTTATGGCAAATACAAAATGATCTTACCTCTTGGAATGAGTTATTTGGTTCTTCGTCTGAGATCTCTATCATACCCTTGCTATACCTATGTATCTCGGAAGTCCTTTCTCATGTACTTCCTTACCACAGAGGATATGGAGAGCAGACAGACTAACGTAGCTGTTGAATAAGCAGCTGCGTTCATTTTAATAGCTAGAGGTTAAATTTTCAACCTGTTTCTGTGTAAATATAATGGGGAAAGGGGTCTAAATCTGTAGATCTTTGAGCATGACTGACTATACTCACCTGAGTATCATATTACAACTATTAAAGTTATTCATATGAAATATTTGCAAGTCAGAGGTCTTAGAGATTTAAGTTGAATCCTGTTTTTAATTATGAAGAATCTGCTTTGAAGACTGGGATTCAAATGATGTTGAAGTTAATTATAAAAAATGAATCCTTATATGAAAGTATAAAAGCACTTTTAACATATAAATTTCCAAATGTAAATTTTATAATATCCAAATCCTATGACTTTTTACATCATCTTTCTTTTTTTTCTACTGCTGGAAATCGTTATCCTGTATGAAAAGGAAGTAGGCCGTTGCATTTACATAATTTTAAATACGGCAAATAACCTGCTTCTAAATATTTTGTACTCATAACACTTTATATACCTTTAAGTATGTAGTGTGTTGTTTGCCTTTCAGAGGGCTTTTGGCTAGTTTTTCACATATTTCATGCTTATGATAGGTCTGAAGGTTAGGACACCTGTATCTGTTAGGCTTTGCAGAGAATTCGGAACTATTCTTTATATATTTCAAAGACTGTAAAAAGGTCGTAGAATGTGAAAAGGCTAGGGTGCTACTGAAAAAAAAACTAAAACGAAAAATTAAATCAACGCCTCAACAGAGCTTTGAGAATGAGCACTTGTTATTTCTCTCTTGGTAAAAAGTACTTTTGTTTTTGTGTTCTACAAGGTTTTTTGGTTGTTTGGTTTGGTTTTGTTTTTTTTTTTTTAAGTCTGTCTTTTTTCCCCCAGTGGCTAGAAAGAGATACCTGAAAGCAAATGATTAGTTAAGCAGCCAGATTAATAATTTAAAAACGGAAGTATGTTAAAAATTCATTCTACTTTAGGAGATTATTATTAAAATATCTGGGAATCAATAGAAAGTTAGATAGTATGCAATTGATGACTTAAAGTGGTGTGATGTGTAGGCTCAGCTACTGTTTTGAGGATTACAAGTCACTGAGTAATAAGGTTAGTTTAGTTTTCCTGTCTTATGATACCCCTTGGGTTAGGGCTCTAGAAGGCAGGGGGGCCCGAGAGAGCTGGTTAATGTTCAAGAACCGCTTCCTCCAAGCTCAGGATCAATGCATCCCTATGAAGAAGTCGTTGAGCAAAGGAGGCAGGAGACCTCCACGGATGAACAAGGAGGTTGTAAAAAAACACAAAGGGAAGAAGGAAGTTTACAGGATGTGGAAAAAAGGACTAGCTACTTGG
>VZSC01013697.1:39690-51406 GCA_013398225.1 Steatornis caripensis | reverse complement strand
CTCTGCGCTCTGCCATTCAGCCAGTTTTTGACCCACCTCACTGTGCGCTCATCTAAGCCACTCTTCCTGAGCTTTCCTATGAGGATGTTGTGGGAGACAGTGTCAAAAGCCTTGCTGAAGTCAAGGTAGACAACATCCACTGCTCTCCCCTCGTCCACCCAGCCAGTCATGCCATCATAGAAGGCTATCAGATTGGTCAAGCAGGATTTTCCCTTGGTGAATCCATGTTGACTACTCCGGATAGTCATCTTCTCTTCCATGTGCTTGGAGATGACTTCCAGAATGAGCCGTTCCATCACCTTTCCAGGGATGGAGGTGAGACTGACTGGCCTATAGTTTCCTAGGTCCTCCTTCTTGCCCTTTCTGAAGATTCGAGTGACATAGGCTTTCTGCCAATCCTCAGGCACCTCTCCTGTTCTCCACGACTTTTCAAAGATGGTGGATAGTGGCTTGGCAATTACATCCGCCAGCTCCCTCAGCACTTGTGGGCGCATCCCATCATGGCCCATGGACTTGTGGGTGTCCAGTTTGCCTAGGTGGTTTTTCACCCTATCCTCCTTGACCATGGGGAAGTCTCATTTCTCTAGACTTTCTTTCTTACCTCCAGGGACTGGGAATCCTGAGGGCCGGCCTTAGTGGTGAAGACTGAAGCAAGGGTGACATTCAGTAATTCCGCCTTCTCTGCAACCTCTGTCACAAGAATGCCCTCCTCGTTCAGCCGTGGGCCCACATTTTCCCTAGTCTTCCTTTTGCTGCCAATGTACCTGTAGAAGCCCTTCCTGTTGTCCCTGACCTCCCTTGCCAGATTCAATTCCAAGTGGGCCTTAGGCTTCCTCATTGCATCCCTGCATGCTCTGACAACATTCCTGTATTCCTCTCCTGTCCATTTCCTTCTTCCCTTTGAGTTTTTCTAGAAGCTCCTTGCTCGCCCATGCAGGTCTGCTGCCTGCTTTTCTTGACTTCTTACTCATAGTGATGCATCGATCTTGAGCTTGGGGGAGGTGGTTCTTGAATATTAACCAGCTCTCTTGGGCCCCCCTGCCTTCTAGAGTGCTAACCCATGGGATTACTCCAAGTAGGTCTTTGAAGAGGGCAAAGTTAGCTTTCCTGAAGTCCAGGGTTGTAATCCTACTCGTAGCCCTGCTTCGTCCGCGCAGAATCCGGAACTCCACCATCTCATGGTCGCTGCAGCCAAGGCTGTCACCATCCTTCACAACCCCCATCAGTCCTTCTTTGTTTGTTAGTATCAGATGGTCCAGCAGGACTCCTCTCCTTGTTTGCTCCTCCACCACTAGTGTTAAAAAGTTATGATCAATGATCTGTAGGAACCTCATGGACTGTGAGTGCGTAGCTGTGTTGTCTTTCCAGGAGATACCAGGGTGGTTGACATTCCCCATGAGAACCAGGGCCTGTGACTGTGAGGCAACTTTCAGCTGTCTGTAGAAGGCCTCATGAACTTCCTCATCCTGATCAGGTGGCCTGTAGTAAACACGCACAATATTGTCACCCATATTGGCCTGCCCCCTAACCAGAGAATCACAGTCACAGAATGGTAGGGGTTGGAAGGGCCCTCCAGAGATCATCTAGTCCAACCCCCCTGCTAAAGCAGGTATCCCTAGAGCGGGGTGCTCAGGAACATGTCCAGGTGGGTTTTGAATATCTCCAGAGAAGGAGATACTTATCCACAGGCTCTTGACTCGTTTTTCATCCAACCCTAGGCAGAGTTCAATGCATTCCAGTTGCTCTCTCACATAAAGAGCAACTCCACCACTACGCCTTGCTGTCCTCTCCTTCCTAAAAAAGTACATAGCCGTCCCTGGTAGCATAGTAGTGCTGTGGAAGAGTGAGCAAAATCCCTTTTGTTCTCATGCATCTGCTGTCTGATTTTTCTCTGAGTTCTGAATATTTGCTTCCTGTCTTCACTTTCTCCTTCACGAGCTCATTGAATTTTATTAGTTATCACTGGAAGCCAAATGAAATAAAAGGAGTTGCACAGCTGCAGTGATGTGAGTCGAACTGCATCATCATCCTGACTTGCATTAATATGCAAACAGAAAAAAAATGTGCTTTATTATAATCTCAGGAACTTTGCCAGAACCAGTATACAAGTGATTTCCTCAAACGTGAACCATTTTGCACTCAGAATCCCAAAACGAAAACCCCCAAAAATTCAAAAGAAGATGGTCTCTTTTTTTCACAGATGCTGAACATTCCTTGTCGTCTGAAGTTAATGACAAGTGTGGACTACCACTGTCTTTTAAAAATTGGTCCAGTGTGCAGAAAGCTTCATTGATATTTTGAGTTATCTTACTGTAACAGAAGTGTGTCTTAATGCACTTTATTTGGGCTTGTGTAATTGTGGCAGAAATAGCTGGGACTGAAAATTGATATCAGATATCACAATAAAACCATTTATTTTTGTGTACATAGAAGTATATAATTTAAGCTTCCAGAATAAGCCCTTTTGTACTCCGCAGTTAAGTAATTCCACAGTATTACAGGAGGCATAAAGACTGGAGTGAAGCAACATCTGTCCAGCAGGGTTGTACCTCTTCAACTACTGCTTGTTATTTGTATTTAGTGCAGGCAAGTACTGATGTTTTCTTTTAGAAAAAGAAACCTGTTCATCTGAGATTCTTCAGTACGTTTGTTTAGTAAATAATGTTTCTGGGGTTCACAAAAACAATGCCTGAAGATGATTTTTAGCAGTGTTTCAAGTGGTCTTAAGCAGCACACATCGAGGTAGTGTTGCAACCAGTTGGCATTGGTATGTCTTTTGAGAATGGAATAACGTGTAAGAGTTTAAAAGACGGTGTGTGTTTTCACATATTCAGCATGTCTGTACTGACTCACATACTGGTCTTGTTACTCCAACTGAGTCACAAAATGACAGTGTATGTTACGCTTTGCTAACAGAGACATGAAACGGCAAGTATATTAAAAGAAGTCTCGGGACTGGTTATCTGCCATTAAGTACGGTTACCTTCAGCTTATATAGCCAGGAAGGACTGTATAGTCTGTGCAGACACAAAGGAACATCAGGTAGTTTTAGTGCAGAGCCGTCCTAGGTTGAAGGTAATGGAAGACTGTTGAGCAGTAGAACAGCTGAAGGGAGATGCTCTGTTCGGAACCATACATAATATTTTGCCTTCATTCAAAAAAAGTTTTTGAAGTGTTACAAACAGTTTTTTTCTGTCAGAAAGACACTCTGAAGGCTTTAAAACATAAAATTCGTAGTTTCAATGTTTCCTGTGTTATTGTGTTTGTAGGGTATTAAACAATATTTAGTCTTAAAAGTATTTCAGTTGTATTTGTAAATTATAAGAATTTTGTTCCTTAGCTATGGATTTTTTTGTACTGCGAAATTACAGCTATTCAAATCCCTTTTGTTGGACTAAGACAGCATAACACATCTTCATGGAGAGTAAAATAATAGATTAATAACGCACTGGTTGTACTTCTACCAATAGACTGCTTTTCCAGTCTTACGCTCATTAAAACAAATGTACTTGTTTTAATCTGATACAGCTAACATCAGGAAAACAATTTTATGGACATACACATGAAGTTACTATGTGACCATGGTAACAGTGTGATGAACAGGAATTAGCAAGGAAAAAAAAATTTCAGTCCTCGTGGGTTCCTTCTTTGAATACCCATTTCTCTAGATTTTGTACAAAGCACATCTAAAATGCAGTTTTTAAACATATGTTTTGTGGTTTTGCTTTAGGTAACCCCAGAACAGTACTAAGGATCAAATCTAACATGGTAGTTTATGAATTTATTTGTAAAGAAAAAAATCTGTAGCACTTTATTATTTGCTTTTTGATAGTTAATTCCCAAGGTAATGAAATTAATGTTTTGTTTCCTCAGTATTTAAAAAAAAACCCCAAGCAACAACTTGAGCAGCTGTTTATCAACTCCTGCCCCCCACTTCTGTTAATGGCAGTTTTTGAAGCTAAAGAGGGGGATTGAAGGAACAATATCTGCCATCCAGATCTTTTCAGTGTTTTTATTATGGGTTATTTTGGTTTTGTATGTATTTATACTCCATCTGCCTAGTATCAGTTTCAATGAAACAAGCAAATACAGTAAAAAACAAGAGAGGCATTTTGAAATAGCATCTAAATATTTTATCTTTGCTCTTAGTAAAACATAGGATTTCAAATTATATTTTAATGATTTGATTGTCGTTTTTTATGTTCTTGCTTGATGTGCCTATGTATCCTGCAAGTAAACCTGTCAACAGTTTTTAAAAATGCTTTCCTCCTACCTGTCAAATTTTAATAGGGTGAAAGCTTTCAGCTTCTAAAATCAATCCTTATTTGTTTGTTTTGTAAGAATAAGAAATTGTTCCACTGTGTTGGGGATTAAAATAGTTTACTTGTAGAATATTAGAATCAACTGTATGGCCGCTTATAATTAGGTTGAATTGAAACTTGTTTTGCTTAGCTTAGCATGAATGACTTTGCTTAGCATCAGTGACTGGAATGCTGAGTCCTTGGGCTGCAAACTGTAACTGAACTTTAGTTAAAACTTCTGCTTAGTTGGAATGGAGAAGTACTGGGAGTAGTCTTGCACAATGAGATAAACTGGACCACACCTATTATTCAAGGAAAAGACCCTAAAAAAAAAGAGAGAAACTATTCCATCTAAAGTCAACAGAAGACAGGCAAGACCTAAGTGCAGATAAGATGGGAGGATGATGAAACTGCATGAGTAGATAAAATTTGAAAGGTGTTACTGCAGTCATGGTAGAGGAAGAGCAGCTACAACAAATTGGTTGGACAAAAAGTCTGTGCATGTCATGTGGACAGGTGTGTGAACACCTGGTATGATACATTGTGACGTCTTAAAAGGCACAGGGAAACAACCAAGAGGGGTCCCTCATGGCGGGGTCCCAACTCAAGCCTAAATAAACCAACTCTGTGGCAGAACCTAGAGTCCAAACTCTTCTTTACAGTCGAGTACTAAGACTGGATCCAGCCACACCTAGACTCCTCTCTGAGAAGGAGTTTAGAAAGCAAGGGGTTCCAGTCCGAACCTCGTGACTCGGCGAGAGGGTCTTCCCAGACCCGTTTATAACACTCTGTAGGAAAAAGGTTGTTGTATTCACTTGCTTGAAGAGTAAGGTACATTTATTCCTATATGGGTATATAAATAAAAATGGAAGTTTCACAAACAATGTGTTTTTGTCTGAAGAGGAGAAAAAATATTGCTGTGCCCTTTTTTCTTTATAATTTGGAATTTTGCTCTTTGTTTCAGTTCTTGAGAAAGTTATGGTTGATGCTTCAATTCCTGTGTGAATACCTGGTAAAGTCCTCAACTCTGCTAGCTAAACCTGTTCTCTGTCTGTTGCTGATACGCTGTATGACAGTAAATGGTTTAACACTGAGAACAGCACATACTTGACTGCCTCTTACAAGCTACCTGGGAAGAAGCAGCAAGACAGCGCACATATGCTGCTGACTTGGTGTTATGCTAAGCATTGCATTTCTTCTTTTTGCAGCATAGTGTGTAGTACCATCTCTTCTTTGGCTGACCTGTGAGGAGCAACCATTATATGACTGGGGAGATCAATATGCAGCTGGCTCTCTGGAGGATAAGGAGCACTGAAGTGTTTTGAGACTTGAACTTCTTAGTATTATTAACTGTTAAAACATGCCTTTGAATGCCTATGGGGTCTACGAGATTTGTTTCAAAGTTCACACATGCTAGTTTTGTGCATATGATGAAACTAGTATATTTTCTGTCATGATTCACATGTGGAAACAGCTGATTTCATCTTTTGTTGCAAGAAACACTTTTATATTATTGATATGCTACATCAAGCAGAATGCTGTAGAAAGAATGTGAAAATTTAAACTTACTTGGAAAAGTGATGGTGTTTTCAGTGACAATGATAGGTTATGTAGTAACTCATAAAGAGAAACTTCTGCTTCTGACTCCTACAAGGCTGTTCAGTGTAGGAAAGGAAAGAGAGACGGCCACTTACCTTGTGTCACCGTAGTGGTACCTACGGAAAAAATACTCTAAGGATTTCTTTTTCTCTATCATGGGGGAGACAGACAGCTTCCTCTAGACAGGATTTTCAGTACCAAGCATCTGACTATTCCTAGATAGGGCAACCAAAATCCTTGTTTTATTTTGGATTGCTTTTATTTAGTCTTTCAGATTTGGAAGTTAGGAATTCGCATTTTAATTCTTCCACATAAACATAGGCATGCCTTTTTTCATGAAAAATGAGATTTTTTTGCGGCTACCAGAGAGCAAAGAAGGCAGAGCTTTCAGGAAATGTGACACAAAATGACTAAAGGGTTCCATTTTTATCTACCTTTTGTGGTAGGTGGGGACAAAGTATGTGAAAAATTTGCTGCTTCCCTTAGGAACAACAGCAGTAGGATTTCTTAACGTTCTTGAGAATTCTTTAGAAAGAATTATGATTTACAGGGAAAATAACTCTTCTTATAGGATGTTAAACTAAGAAATAGCCTGTAATGTTGTCTGAGCTTAGGTAATTTTTCTGAAATATTCAAATTCCTAGAATAACTGTCTGTATTTATGATGATTTGTATACCAAGTAAGCAGGTACTATTCAGTCTGTTAATGTGTGTGTTTATTAAAATATTTCTTTGAAGTAGAGGTTGAGTATTGTTGAGGCATAAGTAAACTGGTTTTGGTTTCATTTAAGAGATAGATTGTACAAATGTAAATAGAGTAAAAAGTTTGATTTCTCTAGATTAAACGCAAAGGATAAAATTGGCATTTATTTCAGTATGAGTAGTAAATGACAAAACATTATTTAATCTTTGTCAGAAATAACACTTATTTCCGTTCGTGAAATAATTTCACAATAAAATAATTAAGCTCAGAATGAAAAACAGTTTCTAGTTTAGTTTCAAATAAGTCTAACCAAACTCTTATCTCAGTTAAAGAATTAAGCGTTTCTATGGATACTACATATTTATTGAATTCCACTTATTTCAGTGGAAAAATAAAATAAGGCAAAATTGCTGAGATTGCTTGTGGAAGTTTTCTCAGAATGTTCAGGGAAAGACAGATAAAACAGCCACTGGAGCTGCTGGTATTTTAAGTTGTTTTCAAGTCTCTCTGTTACTTTCTAGTGCTTTTAATAAACATGATTGTCACTGTAGTGGGCGAAAGAATACTTTCCCCCCACCCCTTTTTATCATTAACCTAAGTCTTCGTGTCATCACTGTGTTAGCACTGGCACCACTGCTTTAAAAAGGCAGTAAATAACACTCCTTGTGCCAGCTAGTCAAATTGATATCCCAGTCTTTTAAATTCTTGAAGTGCAGAATCCGTGATGCAGAGTACAGCACCCAGAAGCAGTGAGCAACTGTGTGTACATGAAAGATGGTTTTGGCTTTTGGGGAGCATAAGAACGAGGGGGAGGGGGCAAGTTTTGTGTGTGTGTGTTGGAGTTCTTTTAAGTTGGATATTGGCCTACCAAATTTATATTTGGGTGTGTAGATAAATGATACAATATCCAAGAGTGGTGGGATGTCTTGAAACTAGCCATATTAAGCATCTAGTAATCACTAGAAGTCAATAATTCATATTTGAATGTTTTGGGGGATCCAGTCTATTTTTTAATACTATTAGTTGCAGCAGTATGTGGCAACAGGGAAGGTTGGTTTCAAACTCTTTAAGTGAGTCACAGAAATTTTTTACAATATTCAGGGAGTTATTTAGAACAAAATGTAAAGGCATTCTCTCAAATGTTTTTTCTGCTCAATCTCTTTGTTTTGTTTCCTGTGGTGGTTTAAAAAGTTCAAAAGGTACTTCTGGTCTTTGCATTTCACAACCTGAGAGTCTCTGTAAGATTTTAAGCTGGCATTTTTAGAATACCTAAAATTCCCTTTAAACTTATGTCTACAAAGGAGTTATTTTTTCATTCAGTCTGTTCACTTTGTTTCGGTTTACAATTGCAAAAGAAGTCTTTTAAGCCCCTGTTAGAAATAAATTAAACCATCACTCAATAGCAAACATTCATTGCCCTTACTAGAAAATTTGATTTAGAGTGTAATTTGCAATTAAACTAATATTTAACTTGCTGTCAAAGCTAAATTTAAATAACAGTCTTATTAGAAATGCTAGCAGGCCAGCACAGGCACAGTTTTTAGTCTCAGTTCTGGATGCTGCTGTGCTTATGCCGAAATCTCAAAACCTTGATACAGTGGCACAAATGACAGAATTTTACCTGGGTAGAAAATAAAAATTAAAATGGCATGACATCTGTTCAGGATAGGCTAGGAAATAATTAACAAGATGAAAGTTCATAGCACTAGTTTTTGCCGATGCCATTTTACTACTGTTTTGTGGGGGAATGATAGACCTCAACCTGTCCAAATTTAGGAAGGAAAATAAAGAGTGGGAGGCTTTTTGAGTGTCACTGAAATGAAAGTATTAGAATTCTTGTTAAAATCAAAGTCAGCTTGTTTCAGTTTAAAACAATTTGTGTGGTGTTAGATGGTGCTTTACTGCAGTGACACAAGCACCTGGAAGGGTGGTGCTTGGTAGTAGTTAGAAGGGAGTATAGGATTCTTGCTGAGGTAGGGGAGTGTCCAAGTGTTACTGAGTACCCGAGTTGTTGTGAAACGTATTCTGGCTCTGTGCTAGTAAATGAATAAAAAAGCTGTCACCAGAAATATACCCTGTGGTGCAGTATTCCTTAACTACTAAAATAATCCTCTAAAGAGGCATACACAAATAACTTTGAGAGACCCTAGCGCAGCATTAAGTGACGGTGAAAGCTGAGTGGATGCCCATTTTGATCTGAAGTGATATCTATTAAAATGTCTGAGAACATCAAGGAGCATTTATGATGCAGTAGGACAGTTCAGGATTTGATCCATTATGTCATCGAAGTCGGTAAGAGTAAAAATTAAATTGAGACATGAAGACTTCCTTTGCTTAAAGAAGCCGTTACAAAAATAACTGAATACAAAATTTCAGAGAGAGAGGGAGGAGAAACAGATTTTTGAAAATGAGGATGAAAAATGTAGTCTTTCTTACTGTAAAAAGTATCATCATAAGTTTTTGTGGTGCAGGGTTTTGGGGGTTTTTTGTTTTTGGTTTTGGTTTTTTTTTTTGGGGGGGTGGGGGGATGGGGAGGGTGGTTCCTATTCAATAGTCCTGAAATTCTGAGGCTTACTGTTACCTTCTTCTGAGAGTTAGGAAAATGCATCAAGTTGTATAGGGCTCCTCCTTAAGTTCCTTTAAGCAGCAAAACCATGTCTGGTAAAAATGCTGGATGTGTAGCTATGGGCAGTTTAATACCGTGGTTTTGCCACATACTATTTCTGATGACAGGATAGGAGTAAAGTGAAAACTACATGCAGCTGAAGTGTATAGTCATGTCATAGTTAGAAATGATTATAGAGGGTAGTTTTCTTGTAATACAACTCACGTTATACAAACAAGTTGATATTTTGATTTAATGGATGATTCAATTTGCAATTTTGGTTTCCCCAGCCACAGCCAGCTCTGCAGGTAACTGAGGCTCAGAGGATGTGAAATAACTCGCTATCACCTCATTCCTAATTAATATGTTGATCCTGTATGTACTAACCCCTGTAGAGTAAACACTGAAAGTTCACAACAGATGTTTAATGCAAGTTCCCACTTAATTCATTCCTGTCTGAAAATCCATGTCATATTTTATTTCGAATAAAACATACTTTGTACAAGCTGGATCTTCACTGTGTAGTCTGCTCATTATGTGGGCAGGCTTCACATTTTTCAGATGCTCTTAATCATGAGAATCTTTTTCAAATGACCGTATTAACTCATGGAAATAGCCACTTGCAAATACAAAAGTCATATCAATGTCTTCCAACACCTGTAGTTATTCTTTGTTACTGTAACTGATTAAAAAAAAAAATATTTACTCTGGCGCTAAAGACCTGTGTATTTTAACCTAGGTGCATTCTCTGCTTTTTCTGCTTTTATACCCCCTCTTTAGTAACCATACTTTGGAGCATGCAGTTTTCCATAATACAGTCAGCACCGTGTTACCTGAGATGTGATGAGACTATTTTGTGTCAGGGTACCCTTGGAAAGGCAGCTGTCCCCTGGAACATGTGTAGAAATAGATACCAGGGAACTTAAGTGTACGTGCTCATCCCGGTGACTGCACAGGAATAGGAAAGCCCATGTATAGCATGGTCTTTGTTGAACAAGACAACATAAATGGGTTGGCTAATTCTCAGGTGACTCCTACATAACTGCTCTGTGTTAAGCTGTAGAGTGCTCTGGGAACCAAAGTTTATTTGTTTGCTCACACATGGCTTTTCAGCTTAATTGCTCCCTTGTACATGCAAGAAGACTGTTCTGATATATCTCCATGGACACGAACTTTGGGTTCATGATTGAAATACCTAACTTGTTAATTAAGGCTCGGCTTGAGTATAAGCTACTTTGTTGGCTCTGTTTCAGTGTCAGCCATACTGGAGCAGAGGTAGGCTTTGTAGAGGAGCCCTCAGGAAAGTTGACACCTTGTTCCTGGTTCTCGGCTACCTCTGTTAAGAGCTGCGTTTCTTAGTGCTGTTTGCTGATGGACACAGTTAAACAAACCTGCCTGTAGAAAACTGAGATTAGTCAGTAGGATGCTTACTCTTTTTGCAGTTTTAACAATTAAGTGTGTTCATATCTGAAAGAATACGACTATAAATCTTACCTGTGTGTCTAGTTTTTCATAATGTATTGCTGGGAAGCAGAGGAAGATTTGTGTGTCCATAGCTTATAGATACAAAGCTCAAACGGTGCTTAAACAGTTTTTGAAAGACTGTAGAAGACAGTATTAATAAGGAAACGTCATGTTGAAATGCTGTTTTCATTACATAGCTCATATATTTTTAAATGCTTGTAACTTCCTCAAGTGCTTTTCAGGGGGCTGAAATTATTCCAGGCTCTGTTTCAACTTAAGGTCATTAATTTTTAAGCTTTTTTTAAAAGGCTGAGGGGGGCGATGACACGCCAAACCTCTTTATTTTAAATTACAGGAGTTAGATGCATTTTTTTAAAAACTACAGCACTAAAAAGGTAAAGCTTTTGTTTAAACCTTCCATGTTACGTAGTCTGTTTAGGCCTTTGAACAGTAATCATCACATAAGGAAAACTGGTGCAGTAACTCGGGGCATTTCCTTCTAAAACAGCGTCGTTTCTGAGATATTAACTCTGTAACTATTACATTGATCTGTATGTAAAGGAAAGATTGCTGAAATAGTTTTTGTGAAAAGCAGGTGAACCTAAAATACCAGTACAAAATCTAACTAGGAGTTGTGGTTACATAAAGTTTGACCTGTTTCATTCACAATTACTTTGTTGCAAAAGAAGTTACACTCAAGTAGTTAGACTTGTAATGGATACCAATTTAATTTACTCATTGTTAGTTTCCTAGAAACGCATGGTAGAAAGGCAAAAGTGGGGATTATTAGTAAAATTATATTCATTGAATATTTACAAAGTTGTTTCTTCTAGACTGTTGAAAGTTTGCTATGTAAAAGTGTCCATCATAATTATATACTAACTTAGATATTAGAAGGTTTTCTGAATGAAATAAAGTCATCTCAGCACTTTCCTCTTTCAAGGATTTAAATCAGACCCTATAGACTCTCACATTTTAGGTTAAATCTAGAAGACTTGAGCTCTTTCTCAGGTTTACTTCATTTTAAACAATTTTTTTTTATTT
>VZSC01013697.1:0-39533 GCA_013398225.1 Steatornis caripensis | reverse complement strand
TTTTTTTTTTTTTTTTTTGTGGCTAGGAGAATGCTACACAGGTAATACCTCTTTTTTTGCTGAAGTCAAAATAAAACAAAACCACAACAAACAAATGTGCAGAGAAATTTTCTCTCAAATTATCTTTTTACAATTCAGACATAGGTGGCCTTTTCCTTAGAGATCGTTAGCGGTGAGGTGAAAGTTAAATGAGGTCCTTAAGTCATGTATGTGATGGGGCGGATTGTGTACTCTGAGAATAGTGTAAGCATAAGCAGATTACTTTCTTGATACAGAGTGAGCTGGGCGTTTCAGTCATTAATATAGTGCAGCTTTCTAGTATAAATGTGTAGGTTTGGAAGCAGTGTTTGAAGAAGGGGAACTGTCCTGGCTATCAGACAGGTAACAAATGACAGATTTCTGAGTGTAAGAGTGTCACTGAATTCGGTTTGCAAAGACAATAGATAGTATTGACCAAATTTAAGCATGCTTTGACCATGTACCTTGTCCATTAGTGTAACATGTAATGCAAGTATTTCTTTCAGGAGGCCATGAGCACACAGGGCAGACAGGAGGATTGCAGACAGGAGGAATACACAATTACAAAGGGCTTCTCCCCATTTCTCTGCACTGCTGTGGGAGTGGCTGAAGCTGGAATTTTTCAGCCTAACTACTTAATGAGACTGGTGAATGAAATCACAGTTTCGATTTCAGCCTTAACAGCTTAGGCATCTGTGGGGAAAAGTAATTTTAAGCATATAACTCTTAAATTTAAGCTGATTAACTACCCTGCTCTACTCCCTAATCTCTCATCCCTTTCAACATATAGGCCATCACTTTTAACTTCTCCCTCACCCACAACATTTTAAAGTCATTTTAGAAGCTGATAATACTCAAAACGTTGTCCTTTTTCTCCTTCGCGACTCTTTTTTGCCGTGTGTGTATATCACAACAGTGTATTAGGTGGACAGCAAAAACTAGTTTATCATTTAGCTCAGCCTCTATGTTCAGTTGTGGCTTCCCATTTACCATGTCTTCAGCTGTTCACTCACAGCCAAAATTTAGGCTTTATTCATCTCTCTGACCATTTCTTCCACTTCAGTAAGTTCACAGATGGTTATGATTGTCAAGTGGCAACAAAGTAAAAAAAGGGAATGGGAGACAGTGAAGTCTTCGTCACATAGGAAAACAAGTAGAGCCAAAACGCGAATCTGCAGTTGTAACTACAGTTACATCCCACTGGTTTGTAGGCCGTATTTCTTTGTTGAATGCTCTAACTAACATGAAACGTGTATCATGTTAGCGTCTAAAATATGTACCTAGTAATTAGAACATGACAAGAGCCTTTGCTTAAGCCTTCAAGCAAAACAAAACAACACAACCCTCCGAACCCAATTAACAAACCAACAAACAAGGGAGGGGGAAAAAGAAAATAGATCATTTCTCAACAGTTGTTCTTCCTTTCTTCCTCTCTTCCTCCTTCCCCTCCTCTGTCCTTCCTTCACCACCCCGCTCCCAAATTTAGATCACTGACAGAATCCCTCTGAATATTAGTAAGCATGCAAATTTCAGAAGACTTATAAATTCTTCTTGAATTTAATCTTGATTCTACTGAAGACAGAGTCACTAAGGGTTCTCAGATGGATAAGAATGCTTTATCTAGAGATCTAGAAAGTGTGGAGGCTTATTCAGCTCTGTCGTCGTACATCTTTCCCAGTGCAAAGTACACCTGTCTCGAGTACCACTCATGCCTTTTTTCCAGACTTTATCCCAGCCTCCACCCAGAGTGCCCCTCAGGACGCCTCTCATGCTCTGCTCACAGAGGTGCAGGGGTGGATCTTGGGACCACTAACATCTGCAGTGTGGCATGGCTGTGTTCCTTCAAATGAGGCAGGACAAGGTAAGGAGCTCTCCTTGCTGGTACACTGACAAGGAACCTATGCCTTTGGAGGAAAGGGTCATCAGCTCCAAGGCCCATGAAGCAGAAATGAAAAGGGCTGAAACACACTGAAAGGTCTGAGACACTCCTTTCCCCCACCCTCTGATGAACACAAACCCAGGAATTGTACCCACCTTTTATCTTTCCCATTAACTTGCAATCCACTGTCCAGCTTTCCTTCTGGATCTGGACATCAGCTAGTTCTCAGCGTGCTTGGGTGAAGCCCGTCATGTCCAGCATGCCGGTCGAGATCTCTCTCATGTGATCATTGACTTTATACTCCATCACTTCTGGTATTTCCTCTCCTTTCCAAACCCTGCCTCTGGGCACAGAGGCCTGGGAGACCTTGTTGGCTCATCTTCAGGCTGAGGCAGAGAAGGCATCAGGTACCTCAATATGTATCTATACCTGTTGTCATTAAATCACCAACCCTATTCAACCATGGTGTCACAGTTTTCTTGTTCAACTTTTTACTAGTAATGTAGTGGTCTCTTTGTTGTATTCAGTTTCTGTTGCAAATCTTATCTCTAGTTCAGTTTTGGCCTCTCCTAATACCATACTGGCATGCCCAGGCAATGTTTTCAAACTCATTTGTAGCTTGTCTCTGCTTCCATCTCCTGACAGAGGAGGGAGTTTTATTCCACAAATATTTAGCTTTAGTTATGTGAATGCTCGTTGCATGCGTGTGAAAGCTGGGAAACTGCATATCAACTAGAAGCAGTTGCAGCTTGTGCTTTCACATGTGCAAAGGAGACTTTTAGATGGGCTTTCTCTCATCAGTTTCTGTGTAACAGTTGCTATGTGAAAAACCAGTATTAAATGCTTCTATATGAAAGTCGTGATATGCAAAATGTGAGATGTTTGCTTTCTGTTATCGTTTCACTTCAGCATCACTGGAGTGACTGTAATTTAGCTCAGTTTTCAGATGCAGTATGTTTGACTAGTGATTTTAGCATTCCGGTCAGTAATAAAATTGTTCAGAATTTTAGTTCTATTGGTTTTGGAACTCACTACTGATAATTATCTTGGAGAGAAATATGACTTTCTCTGGATTCTGTTTTCAGAAGTCATATATATATGTTTTGTATTGGTGGACAGGGAAGTTGAGGTCTTGAGGGCAAATTAATTTTTAAAGTATAATTTCTTCAGTTAAAAGTCACATAGACTAAAATGCTTTAGGTATTGACATAGATTTGGAAATTTTACATACAATAAAACTGTCTTGGAAAGAGATGCATTAGCAAACTGGAAAACCTATATAGAAAATATTGAAAGATTTTTTATTTTAACCATTTGCAACTGCCTCACAAGTCTTTTATATATTGTATGATCACTGAATCTTAAATATAGACTATATTAAAAAGGAAAAACACTGGAAAATATCAGTTATGTTCATTTGTCACTGTTCTGTACAGTAACTTCTCATATCTGGTGTGTCTCTACCTACCTACCTACCTACCTACCTAACACATTTATCTTAAAGAATCACCAGTTATTCTGTTCCAAATATCTGTTATAATAATCTAAGTGATGTTCGGTTACTGTCTTGTGGTGTTCAATATGATTATAATTATAATCCACATGGTGACGAAATGTTTTATTTTAATAGTGTCTTGTTACTACCCACTCACAACAGAGCCAGTATGTTGTTTATTTGTTATGAAATACAGATGACAATAAATGATACTGAATGTTCCAGAATTCATAGTTTTAGGGAAATTAGTAGTAGTAATGTAGTGATTTAGAAGAGTTATTCAGTGAATCAAATAAAGCCCATTACATATGGCAAAATATCTGCCTTATTTAGATACATGAAGTTTCAGCTATTTCTGTCTTTTCTAAAATTAGCTCAGCCATGTTGTGATACACTTACGGCACCCATGTAACCTTAGCAGCCCCATCACCAATGCCCACACAACATTAACTGCTTTATCACAGCTTCTCTCGGAACGCACGCTTCCATTTCACTGAAATCTTCAAGGCAGAGTATATTTGAATGCAGGAATAATTCTATTTTTGTATAACAAAGCTTATGTCACACTTTGAAGTTGCTTGTTATATAACTGAAAACATTTTGGCAAGTCACCATCATCCACACATCTTAGAAGGTATTCTGCTTTACGCTTTTAAAGACGGATTTTGAAACCCGGCTGCAGTTTTTCATCTACAGACAGCAGGGGTAGGTATTTGAGAATGTGGTTACTGGTAATTGGGTATGGAAGCAACAGCTCTGTGTGCTAGATCAAGCTTAGCTCACAGAAAGTTAGTTAAAAATTTAGCTTAAGACGTCAAAGGCACATTTGTGCTGAAACCGCTTTGTGTGTTGACTAGAAGCTCTGGTGCTATGTTCTGTCCAGAGAGTAGTGTGATGGAGTGATGCCTTTCAGCACTGTTTGGTACACGTGACCAGAGTACTGCAACAATAGTATAGACATTGTAAAATAAAGGGCAAAGAGCTTGTCTGGGTGTGCCTCTCGAATGTCACACAGGTAAAAGGAAGACCTGAAGAGCAGCAGCGTGATACTGAATCGTTCTAAAATGCTGAGTGTCATTGCTGATACCCATGAGCAGCTACACTGCTGAGCAGCCAAGTGGATGCCACAGTCCATTTTTAAAAACAAAAACTGGTAATCTCCACCCATAGACCAGTATGAGTGAGCAGATACAAACACACAGTGTTTTATATGGATATATGTTTTATATGGATATATGTTTTATATGACTTGGGGGAATGGGCTTAAAAGGAAGGAAGTGTGTAAGTAGATCCTTCGTATCAATATTCCCTTAGGATTTACTCGAATTAATATCAGAGCTGCAGTGCATATGCCAATATTCTTGAAGTGCAAGTATCAGCTATATGTCAGCTGTAGAATACCTTAAATGCAGTTAATAATTGATTCATCTGAACTCTGTCATACTGTGGAGAAATGAGACCAGTTCAGTTCTGTGCTGTCAAGCTCTGTGCCATTAAAAAGGCTGAAGAAAGTATTCCTATTTTTGAAGTCAAAAAAGACGCCAGATTTATTTTCCTGTTGGATTTAAAAGTTTATTCATAGCTATCGGTTATCATTCAATTGTGAGAATGCGGAGTGCAGGTCTGGCCTCACAACGTTCCCTTTTGAATTCCCAATACATGAAGTAAAATGTTGGCTTGTAAATTTGGCATTTCTCTCTTTAACACACCCACATTCATATTTTAGATTTGATTTTACATATTTCTGCTAAAACTTGCTGTTTAGCCTACATATAGGCGAGACTTGGATGAGGGTTTATTTGCTTTTATTTTGAAAGTTTTCTTCATATGCTTTGCTAATGAGGAAACACAACTGTTATCCATAATAGTCAGAAATAGCTTGGATATTCAAAATAATGTAACTATGTGAATACAAGCAAAATGAAATATTCATGTAACTGAGAGCATACTGTTTTGCAAAAACTAAAGGAAAACATGGAATTTTCGAACTTGTTTTCTGAAGTCCTGAGCCTGTGCGTAGACACTGAAATATTTGCATCAAGAAAAGGGTGTTGGTTTTGGTTAGTGAACGCTCTGATAGTATTGATGGCAGTGGGTACTGTGAGTGCTCTGTATTTTAAAATCAACCTTGTATACTCGGTGAATGAGTAAGGATCTACAAGCCTAAACTAAGGCAGTCAAGCTCCGAAAATTCTGTATAGATCCACCCTGACCTCCGCTCCTTTCAGATTCACTAGCCAAATGACTACCTCTTGTAGGATGTATCCTAGCTCCTCTTCTAGTTTCTGATTCCCTGCCCTGTCACTGAGTGTGCTGATAATCAGCTGTTACTGAAAGGGGCTACAACTATACTTTATATATTGATTTTATAGTTTGCATATTGAGGGGTGGTAAAACCTAACAAAAAAATCCCAAAACAAACAACACATGCAATTAATGATTTTGATAGGAATTGCATAAAGATTCCAGTTATCTAAGTATCTCCGTAGCAATAAATTGCAAATTAGACCAGGATTAAATTACATAAAACCAGCAGACATTTTTGAAAGTATTCATAGAGGAGTTAAATTTGTTGTTAAAAGATAGAACATAAAATTTTGTGTAGAAGGTGTTAAATTTCATGTCTTGATCCACTCATTTAAATCTGGCAAAGAACATTATCTTTACTCCTCTGTAAAAGATGTGATGTAGTCATTCATGGACTGTAACAAAGTAAATACTTCTGCTGCCTTACCCTGGATGATAGCTTGATCTCGGATTGTGGCAACTATGTTTTGAGCCTCTGTGGGAAGAGAAGATAGAAAATATGTGTCACAGAGTGGCATTGAGGAATTGTTTGGAGTAAAATGGGATTAGAGAGTAAATCCTACCTCTATAGCACTGACTGACAGCTTTCATAGTGTGAGGAAACAAGATAAGAGGTAATGAAGAGAAAGTGTTATTCTCCTATATTGTGTTTTTCCTCAATGGTCAAGATTTTTTAATTTTTATTTTAATACAGATTAATTTAACTCATTACTTTACTCCTTCCACGAAAGAGGACTTAATTTTGTGGCCAGCAAGAGAGACCTGTATTCTTAGATGGAAAGTTTAAACGACTCTTGCATCCATGTTACTCCTAAAACATGCTGTCTTTAAAAGCTGAGACACGAGTACCTAAGGATGCTGAGACGCAGAACGCGCATTGTCTTCCTTCGTTTGCATGTGAGAAATTTTCTTCGTATAAAGAGCTTCAAAATGGAGGTTATGTGAGGTAAACAGTGGATATAATATGTGTGTAGGTTGAATAGTATGTCCAGTGGTGATGATACGAGATATTTTTGTAGGGGATATTTTTAAGAGAGTTGTCTTACCTGTCTCTGTGTTAAAGATTTAAAATAGTCTCGTATTATTTGGTTTCCAGAAGGTCTATATGCATCTTGGCTGTAACGAGAACACCAGGGTTATTTAGGTTTTTTATTTATAAAGGATGTGCATTTGACTGACTCCAGAAATGAAATAATTTATCTATATTGTCTTCTTTTTATTTTGGTTAGTCTTGTAATCTTGTTGCTTTGTTAATGAATTTGTTCAGAAGCCGCACTGAATACCCACTCCATATTCTGTAGATTTCATTTTATCAGCTAATGTTAGTAATGCTGTACTTAAGACCACAGTAGAGTTGACGTTATATCTTGTTCTGGCCTCAAAGTATCTAGCTTTATAAGGTTGATTGTAGCTGAACATTTGTATTTTATTTTGCAGCCTAGGAATGATTTTTAAATTATTTGTTCATGTCAGATTGATCAGAAATTGCTTTGATTGATTCTTCCTAGATAATTCATAGCCTAACTATTTTTCTAAAGAGTCAGAATTTCTGCCAGTAAGCTGTAATACAAATAATTTTGAAGCTTGACTGAAAAAGTAATTTGCATTCCTTTGTTCACTTACATTAGGAATGGTTTCTGAATGTCCTAGGTTTGAAAAGATCAACTCTTTTAACTTTGGGAATTTGCATAGGAGTGTCTGTCTTAATTCTTCTGGTTTTATCTGTTGTGGGGTTTTGTTGTTCTTGTTTGCCTGTAATGATGTAATCACGGTGAATACTATTTTCCTGAGAGGCTTTTTAATTTAAGGAAGCATGCCAGAGACTTCAGCTTTTTGGCTTCTTAAGCAGATTCAGAAAATATCTCCATGATTTGAGAAAATTGTTGCTCTTCTTTTATTTTGATAACTTTTGATGATTAAGATTACGATAGATTCATATTTCATGATAAGCTAACATAATTTGCGGAATTAAATTGCAGTATTAGCCCAAGAAAAATATAGTAAGCATTTTCTAAATAACGACTGAGAGTCTCAGGCCCAAGAGCATGGCATGACAGGTGCGAGGCAGATACAGGTTGACCATGTGGGCTAAGGTGACTTTGCCTTTTGTTAACACGGATTCGTACAGCAGATGCTCTTGCATCACGTGGCAGAGTTACATGTCTGTGCAACCGTCTCCATGTATAAACTGAAGCTGCATCCTTCCATGTGAGATGCTAGTACAGAAAACAGATACCTTTTTTTGTTTCTTTAATCAATCAGTTTGAATCCCACGCAACAAAGTTTAGTAGCTGTCAGTCGCTTACATTTCCTCCCCTTCTACCCAATATTTACAGAGTACAATTACGTGTCTAAAGTAGGAAGAGGCCAATCTCTTCTGTCTAAGCTGTGTATATTACCGAATATTTCAACAAATAATCTGGATAAATTTTTCTTTCTGCTTTTGAAGTACGTGGGTATCCTAAGGGTTTGTGTGTAAACTGAATCTTGTCTTAAATAGAACACACTAAAAGGCAGTGGAAACAAAGAATGGTTTTGTCCCAAAAGCTTCCTGAATGCTCTTCAATACAGATCCCCTTTCTTGTGTGCCAGCAAAAGGTGTGAACAATAAAAGCAACTGTTTCAGCTCACGTGTTGGACTGGCTGAATCATTACACTAATTTATGTCCCAGAATATGAGTCACATTTCTTTCTGCCAAATATGTGTTCAGAGTAGTTAATCATGAAAGGGCTCAAAGTTAGGGCAGAATGTAACAAGATTAGGTTGGTTACTTACAAGCCAAAAATCAATAAAAGAGAATCTAATTATCACTTGAACTCTGTCCTTGTCAAATCAGTTGTGAATTAAAAAGGCCAATATCCTAAGGCACAGCATAATAAATAAAATAAACTTTGAAACCTGTTTCAGGAAGGAAATACGACTTTCTTTCTACTTGAATAACTAAGACATGTGATGTATGTCCCCATACTTTGTGTGCTTTGGAAGATACTGAGCCAAAGCTAGATACGTGTTAATTCTCGATGTCTTAATACTCTTAATAAACCTTAATACTCTTAATAAATGTCTTAATAAACCAACACTTTTTTTTCACTTGACAATACTAAGTTCATGAAGAAAGATGGATCCAGAAAAAAAAAACCAAAACAAACCAACACCCACAACCTGTAGTTCTCCTGTCTGGTTTCGATTGACTTTCAGGGATTCGTTATGTGTAGTATAGACTTCAGGAAAGTCTAAAGTACTCTCTTCATTGCCAAGATTGTATATGAGAATATGGGTTCATTCTAAAAGAAACCCCTTCTCTTTCTTCAGTTTCAGTGTTTCAACTTGTCATGACAAGAACAAGTCAAGGTCATTGGAATAGGGAATCTTTTTCAAGTTAAAAATATTGTGAATTTCTTGAACCTATGCTTTAGTTCCTTTAATTTACTTGCTTCCACATATTATTGAAGCTACTCGTGCATTTACGGAGGTGTAGCTAGCGCTTATTGTAGGATTTTTTTCTGTATGTAAAAAGAACTATCTGCGAAGGAAATTCAACTGCTCAGGATTTCTTAGGGATTGAGAAACAACCTTATAAAATTGCATGTCTACGATCACACAATAGGCAGAAGTTTTTCTTGTCTATGCAAGCTTTGTCTAAGATTTGATAGAATTAAAATCGTGTTCTATTTTACAGGGAGAACAAATTAAGTAGTTAAAGAAGAACAAGAAAATAAACTGACATTTTTCTCTGTTGTTTTTATGCTTGGTGGTGTTTCACACTTTGCCAGGTCTCTGCATCTTGCTTAGGAATGATTTCAACTAGATTTCTTCATGATCTCTCTCTTTGTCTTGACTTCTATAGTAATAATCCCAATAGCTTTAAATTCTTAATGGTACTATTTTTGGTTCCAGAACTAGTTAAAAGGGACTGTCCCTTTCTCACTGTATAGCTGCTTCCCACAGGTAAACTTCCCTTTTGAGTGACCATGCTGGAAGGCAGCTGACAAGCTTCAAACAGAAGTTCAGAGGAAGCTTCTAGAGAGTGGGACACTTGATTGCATCATAGGTGCCCATGTTCACATTAACCATGGCACATTTCTCCTGTTAGAAGAAGGGATTGGTCTTGACCATTCTGTGTCTTAAAAACCAGCCAGCAAATGAACCAAAAAAGTTGCTCTAGCTACCCAGTGTGTGGACAGAACCGTTGGTTGTATAGGGCTCTCTACGTTTTCTCAGTTATTGCCTTGTAGCCGTCCAATGAAACACTTTGTGAAAGTCAAAGTAATGTTCAACCCCTACAATAATAAAAAAAAGAGGTCTATTGGACATACCTGAAGTCTTCCAACAGAGTAGATTGCTGCAGTCCTCCTATTTTGTAGCCCATGTAAATGGCATTGTACCAAGGTATTATGGAACATAGATTGATTTTGTTTGTAATGTGGAGCTAAAGGAGAATGGAAACCTAAGTGTCAACAATCATCCATAGAATTTGGGGTTAATAAATCAGGAAATAATAATAAATACACAACATTCGTATCTCCCTTAAGCTTATTTTATTCTATAATGGGTACAGATTTTATGTAACTGTAGGACTGAAGCCTGGAAAAGTGTGGAAAAAACAACAACGTTGAGAAGTCTGCTTCAGCTGTTCTATTTAAATTAAAACATTTAGTGTGAAGAAACAGTGAGTGAGTTTTTTAGGGACCATTGCTTTTTACCTCTTTTCTTTTGAAAGAAGTGTTGTAATTCTGACATTTAAATGATCTGATGTTATCCTTACAACATTTTCTTCTTAGAGAGATCATAGCAGTCTGTTTGCAGAAATGCAAGGTACTATGTTTTTAGTTGGTGTCAGATTTTTTTTTTCCGAAGCCTCACATAGGTAGAATTTGCTGAGATTTGTTAAAAATAAGAAGTCTCTTCTTTTGTCAGAGGTGTTTATTATCTCACTTCTATTTAGGTAGCTTGTTGCAACATTCTTTTTTTTTTCCATTCTGTTTTTCATAGCCCTTGGTTCTCTTCCGGACTTTTATAAGCATCAAGCGGTCTGGGTCTTGGAGATGTTTGATAGAATGTATTGTCAAATCTACGTCTGCTGGTCATTGTTTTCGTCCATCTTTCAACAGTACTCGGAGTACTTCAAAGAGTACTTCAAAGTTAGTGCTCTTTGAACTTGACTTAGGTGCCTCATATTTTACACATCGTTCTTGCATGTTTTGCATACCTCAACCTCAGCATGTCTTCCTGAATCTCACTGCATCAAACTTCATTGTTAAATATTACGCTTAACTTCTCTGAGCATCAGTTGACACAGTTGTTCAAGGTGCTGCGATTCCTGTTCCTGTGTTAGGCTCACATCATTTGTCTGAAGTAATTGTCTTAGGTACTAATTATCTTCCTAAACGCTTATTTAATATATAGTTGCCCTTTGCAACTGTAATTGCTTCAAATCAAATGCAGATTATACACATTGAAGCCAACTTGTTGACGTTTGGCTTATAAACTATAATGGGAATCATGAATAGGGACATTGTGAGAAGTTACCAAAGCCTTTTATGTGCAAAGATTATTGCAAAAACTGACATAAAAGCAAGCTGAGAAATGGGGTACGTTAATTTTAATAAAGATACAAGGAACGTGTGTCATCTAAGAACGTTAACACATTCAGGAGAGAGCTGAATACAATTGCAAATGATAAAGCAGACTGATAGAACAAGGTAATAAAAATGCTTCAGAATAGAGAAAATCATAGCTTTTCAGATCAGCTCTAAGCAAGATGTCAAATCAAAGTGGGAAGCAAAATATCTCAGGATCACAGGTTTATTAAAATCTACTTATATTGAATTTTGAAAATTTTAATTCTCTAAATATGCAAATAAAAAGATTTGGTAGGTGACTTTATAGGTGGCTTAAGTTTCAGCTTTAGAAGAGAAGGCCTTGATAAAATGACTCAAAAAAAAAAAAAAAGAAGAAATAGATTTCAAGCCCCATATGTGTAATCCTAAAGTGGCTTAGATGTGGTAACATTTTTTAAAGCTTTCAGAAATTCTGCATTAAAATAACTGTCAGTTTTTGGTGTCATCTTAGCAGGGCTTCTAGAAACTGCTACCAGTCAAGTCCTATAGTTATGAAAAGAGTTGGCGTAAGCTGGGAGTAGCTGGTTTGTACATTCACTATGCTAAATTAAAAGCAAAAAATACCTGATTGTATCCTACACACTGACTGAGTGGTAACTCTGCTGGAGGGTCTTTTTGTGTTTAAAAAAGAAAAAATCAGTTTTTAGAACTTTGCAGAATTGATGGGAAGCTTCTTTCCCTTTCATAACTCAGTAAGTCAATAGGGATAAGGATTATGGGTTTTTTTTCCCAATTTCATACTGAGAATAAGCGTTAAATTCAAGAGCCTACATCTTAATTGTTTGGCCAAATCACAAAAGAAAATTGCTTTACTTTTGTTATGATTCAAATTTAATCTGTTGAAGTACAAACTCTGATTTTTAAGTCTCAAAGAATGTGGTTCAGTACCAATTTTAAAAATGCAAATTGATTTATATGATAAAAAAATAAAAGATTAGTACTGTTGGGTAAACTAAGTCAAGTACATCCACACCTGCCCCTGCTTCCCCGTCGCAGTTGTTCTGTGACTTCAGATGGCTGATCTGGACTCCTCCTGAGTATCATTTCTGAGAAGGAGTGGGCTACAAAAGCTTGAAACAGAAAAGGTATTAGTTTGTCATCTAATTCTGCAGCAATTTCTGACAGAGGCAGGGAGGCTCGGTCCTGGTGCCGTGTGACACTGAGCTGCATCACACTGGAAATCTGGCCTTGGTGCTGTACAAGGTGACCACTACTTCGGGGTGAATCACTTCTTTTGCCTTTCTGCCGGGCCTGAGCCCTGTCTCTGGGAGTTACTGATACCAACATTCTTCAGCTGAGCTGTTCTGCAGAAGTGTACAGCGTATGCAGGTTGGGTGGGAAAGCTGCTTGAGCTGAAGGTGAATGTGAGAGCTTTTCTGTTGCATTGGTTTCCACCAGCTGAGGACTGTTTTGAAACTGGGCAGCTGGTGAACACACTTTCCATTCTTGGAAGCTTCAGTGTCCCAGTGAGTGTTTGCTACGGCCTCTACAAGAAGATCTGAAGTCACTTTATTGCCACATGGACTTCACCAGAGCTTGTGATCGTTTTGGTTACTACTTTTGTTTCAGGAAGCGCTCTGCAGCATCGCTACCATTATGCAGCCTTCCTCTCTCCCTTTGGCCTTTTTCTGTTACCTGTTACCATCTCTACGGATTACAAAAAGCTGATGTTTCCTGGCAGATACATGAGGAGAAGGAGGCGCTGGCTCTCTATCGCCTTCTCCATGTATGTTCCCTGGCTAGTGGATCCTGGAAACTTTTAGGTTACTTCTTCGAGGTTGCCAATGAATGGCAGGCGACTTTCTCTTCTGGGGGAGCAAAGAAGAGCAACTGAGGCAGACAGAAGTGCTTTATCTTGCTGATCTCTACAGCACATGGGATAAAAGAAGCAGCACATGGGGTACATGGAATACAAGCCTGAGTGTTCAGGGTAACTCACAGCATTCAGACACTTTTTTGGATCCGTTGAATGATGTGGAAATTGTATCTTCAGGAAGGGCCAGAATGATAAAGGAGAAGTTAAGGAAAGAGAAGGCTGGTGCCCTGTATGAATATAAAGCTGTTCTCTGAGTTTGGCGAGGGAGAGTAAGATACACATAGAATATTTTGAGCCTCTAGCAAAATAGTCCTTTCTCTTACTCTCTTCCCAGGTTGTATTCCACAGATGTTGCTTGTCCAAAGTACTGCTGGTGCATTGGACTTCTGTGTTTCCTCAGTATAACAATATATATTAAGGGAAGAGGATTCAGTTCTCTTTCTGTCTTATTATTCTGCAGCTTTCAACCTATTTATGTGAACTGTTGAAAGAAAGAACGAACAATGCCCTCAAATAACCTAGAGAAAAAACAAAAAGCCCAAGAACAAAACAGGTTAAAGAAATGCACATGCCAGAAAGCTTGTCTTGATAGATTTAAAATAGGGAGGAAATTAAATACCCCAACCTTAGCCTTATTAGCCTCTTGTTGCTGGCAACTTCTGAGGTGAAGGTTTATTTTTTCTCAGCATTTGCTGAAGAATATATATATTTTTTTTTAACTGGAGGTGTTCTGATTTATTGTTTTTTCAGGGTTGCTCTTTCTCATGTGAACAACCACTGGCGCTTCCTCCCAAATTCTTAAACAATTCTCTGAAGGGAAGAAATGCCTGAAAGGAAAGACCAGAGGGCAAGGTTACCGTTTTACACTAGTGCATACTTGGGCAGGGAAGGTAGCTGAGGTGAGTGGAAAATATGTGTGTAAAACTAGGATGAAATGAGAGTTCGGATCAAAATTACAAGCAGCTTTTGAAAGCAAGCCCAGACAAATCCAGCTTTCTGTAGTGCATTTATACTTTCTGGAGAATGCTAGCAAGACTTGGAAATGACTGTTAGAAATTTTGTTTCTAATAGCTTGGATTTGTTAAAGGAAATTTTGGATTCTGTATTTTATTTGTTGTGCGTTTTGTGGGGCTTTTTTTCCCAGTTTCCTCTTTGCCTTCCCCAACCCCCACCCCACCCCCACCCCCGTGCTGGTATCTAGAGATATAGTACACTGTTCTGGTACTTCTAACTGGATGGTTTAAGCTTGGCATCTGATACAGATATCAGGGCAATGGGCTGCTTTGAGAACTTCGCTAGTTGTCTATTTCCTTTTTTATATTTCCCATGCATGGACATGTCTGAAATTCTTGGTGATATAGGGGAACTGCAATATCATCTCATTGCCATCAATTTATTAATAGCAAATACAAAGTATAGCTATGTAGAAGCATTCTATGGTAAGCTGTACTTCTGCTAAAAAGGATTTGTTTAGATTATTTTATAAACCTTCCTTTAGTCGCATAAGGAGCAGCTACCCAGATACCCAGCTGGCTCTCTTAAATATTTTCCTTATAGNTCTCTTGTTAGCGTTATAGTTTGTTATTGTTACTGTTCTCTCTCTGTGTGTGCTGTTGCATTAAACTGCCCTTATCTCAACCCACGAGGGCTGCCCCTTTCTCTGCTGATTCTCCTCCCCGTCCCGGTGGGGGGTGGGGGTGGGGGTGCAGTGAGCGAGCGGCTGCGTGGTTCTTTGTTGCCGGCTGGGCTCAAACCACGACACCAGTGCATAGTATGAAAATAATTCAAATGATGTGTTAAGATGCAAGATGATTCACCAGCAGTGAGCTACAGATGGTCTATTATTGAATTACAAAGTAACAGTGGTAAGGCAGGGACAATAGTTATGGTATTTACCTGCACTGGGGCCAGCAAGCTGTTCAGAGCTAGTTGCGTATGAGGCAGCCTTACTGTTTTCCACACTAAACGTTGTTTTTTTTTTTTGTTCACTTACTGATAATCAGGAGGCAACTGAGAAAAAGAAGCCCTTTTCAGGATGAGTTAGTGTAGACTAGGAGCCCATTGAGGGCATTCTCCTAATTTCTACTTCTATACCAAGGATTCCAGACAGTATATAAATAGTTACAGTCAAAGCTAACATTATGCACAAAAGATCATAGCCATGTGTGTAGCATCTCAGTATACGAGGTGAGCAATTTCATGTGGAAAAAAACATGAAACACATGCTTTGCTACAATTTACCGCAGTATCTAACAGAGCAAATAGATTTTTGTCCTTTTTATCATTTTTGATATATTCTAACAGACCAAATACATTTTTGTCCTTTTAATCATTTTTTATACTTTCTCATGTAATGTGCTTTTGTATTTCTGATCTAACTGCAGTATAGATAAGCGCTTCACAAACACTTTCATCGTAAGCAGGATTAAACGAGTATGTGGCAATGTATAGGTATTTTATAACAGAAAGTATAATTATTTGTACCCAATTTATAATTGAGTAGGGAAAAGAACTATTTTTGACAAAAGATAACATATAAGCAATTAGCTGGGAAGATGGTCTATCACATAATTTTAGATGTATTTTGAGGACTGTTTCTTAAAATTTTAGTCCTTTTTATCTCAAATGAATTCCGCAAACTTGTTTTCTTTTTAGCAGTCTGACTACCTGTTTGAAAAATGTCTGTAGGAGAACAAACTCCCCAAGGCGCTTTTCAGGATGTCTTCTGTGTTAGAAAGCAGCAGAAAGCCTGATCACTCCGTAGTTTTTATTGACTGACTGCTTGTGCAGTTCTGTCACTGTTGGTGGAGGAATTTTGTCTCAGATTCCCTCAAGTTCGCTCAAGTGGCAGAATTACGCAGTCCTGTTCAGTGCTAACAGGTGCACCCAAATTTTCTCTCTTTAAATAACTCGTGTTTTGAAACTCTTTTTGTAAACAACATCTGATAGTACAAGACTACTCGTATTCTTTCTGTTCTTTGTGTAGAAATGTCACTCAATCACACATTTGATTTCGTAGTTCAAGTATGAATTTATTACTAAGCACATGCCCCAGATTCCGCTTTGTGTATAATATGTTGAGCCAAGCAGATGCATATAGTATGTGGTCATATGTTTTATTTCATTGAAACCACAGTAACTAATATTTTACCCTAGATGAAATACTTCTGTTTCACTTTATTGTCCCAAAAATCACAATTTAAAGCATGAAGACTTCGAGAGGATGATCAATTGCATTAGCTGTGGCTAATGACTTTAAATGGAAGAAGCTTTTTAAAATGGTGGAAAATAACTGATGTAAAATATAGCGTATTCTTCTCACTTTTTTTGTCATAGTCGAAATGCTTCCCCCAAGCTGCTGCAGATGGTTACAGTCTTTTTTCAAACTTTTTTTGTCTTGTGTTTCCACAGCATTAGGCTTGATTGTTGAAATGCTTTAGGGAACCCAACATCAACACTCACTTTGCAGTATCCAAGTAAGATGATGCAGTATGATAGCTTGCTCTCAAAAGGAGGTCATTATTTTTTCTTTAACCCTTTATGTAGGAATTCTATAGCCAGACCTATTATTAATAATGCCAGTAACTCCTTTTAGTAAGAGGGAGGCTGCTGTTGGCAAAGGTTTAATATTATAAGCTTTCACGGTGTATTTAATTTGTATCTCTTTTTCTGTATTAACATAATTCCATACAGTATTGGATACTGTTTCTATTGTTCATTTAAAGATTAATATAATCTGTCAATTTGCATTGTTTCATCTGGTTTATTTCATAGAATCATTAAAAAATTGAGCTAGAGGAGACCTATGAGGTCATCTCGTTCATCCCTAGAGTCCAAAGGCAGCACTAACTCTGCAACTGAATTATTATTACCATTAAGTAAAATGTCACTTTTCAATTCAAACTTTCCCTGCCGCAAATATTTGATTAGCTCAATCGTGACCAATTTGCATTTTCTTTCTCCTGTGTAACGGTATCAGCAGTACTGTGGTTTTAAGTTATTCTGCCTCAAGTGTGTTTTCAACTAGTATGGTGACCAACAGAGATGTTCCTTTCTGTCTTCCAGTAAATTATTAGGGGGACACAGAATTCATGTGAGCATTAATATTTTTAATACTTAGCCAAACCTAGGCTTTTCAGTTCTGCTGCTATAATATTACTATTATTAATATTATTAATAATAATAATATCATTATGTAGTCATAATTGCTTGTGATAGCCCTTGTTTCAGAGACACTCTGTTCCAACCTTTCATAAAATCCTAAAAAAACCCCATACCTTGGTGGCCCCCCTAAATTTTGCAAACTTAATCAAGGCAAACAAAACAATTCTGAATTCAGCAACTGAAGGAAGGGGAAAAAAGGAGATGTTGTTGCCAAGGAGAAGGCAGCAGTATTTTTAAAATAACTGTTTTTTTTTTAAAAAATAGTGCTTTCAGAAAGAAAGAATGAGAGGCATGATAATAGGTACAAAAAAAAAAAATCCAAAACCAAAAACCCAGGAGGGAAAATAAGTTTGGTATATATGGAAAAATGTATGACTGGGAGAATGCCAGATCAAATGAGAGAAGAAATGTAGAAGCAAGCTTGTTTTGGCATTTTGAACTGTTCATGCTTTCAAAAAGGTTGTTATTAGTAACAGCATAAGAAGCTCATGCATGGGGCTGCTGAGCAAAGTGTACGTGCTACTTAAGCAGTGAGTTTGTGTGTCGATTCAAGAAGGAATCTCCCTGAACTGTTTTAACAGTTTTTGTCTTGTCTTAGGTCATAGTATCAGAGAAAACCTAAAAAGATGAAGGAAGAGTCGGTAGCACTGTTGGTGAAAGGACAAGGAAAGAGCTGCTCGATCTTATTTTCAGTTGTATCTTTATGTAATCACACTTCAAATGTCATGTGAAAGTGTTAACGGGAAGCCTACTAATGTGTACCATGTTATTCTCTTGGATTTGGTGTTTACTGGGTTTCTTCCCGCCCTCGCTCCATTTCTCCTTCCTTCATTAATCACATTTTGTTTCAGACATCCAGTGTCAGTGGTGCAAAGTCTCGTCCTAGACGCTGCTGTTACTGTACTTCAGTTGTCTGTAGACACATTAGTAGTGGCATACTGTCAGTTCACAGTCTCCAGAAGTCTTAAGGCTTCTTTATATCAGGTTTATGTAAGTGCTCAGTCTCTCTATGTTACTGTCATCTGTTCTCATCTGTGTTGAATTTTCAGTGCTTATCTTTTCTAGTAATGAAAATTTAAACTTGAAAAGTCTATTTTTAATGAGAAACAATACCTCATATTTATAATATTTACAATAATAACTAGAAATTGGGGGGGGTTGCATCTTAAGCTTCACATTCCTTCACAGTATGTACGTATCACATGCAAAGATTATACTCGTAGTTTTACAGTGCTCCTTCTGACACCCTGCTCTTTCTCGTTATGATTTGGTTTATGCAGATTGATAATAAGATTGCAGAAAATGAGGTTACACTTGACGTTTCTTTTATAAATTGTAGTCATTGATTCATTCCATATTTCTTCTATATTTAGACTTCTCTGTAATGTTAGGTTATTCTTTGTCGTGCTTCCATTATCTGCACATTTACTTAAATGCCTTTTTACTTCGTTATGTAGAAATCACTGTTGGTGGCATAAGTCTGTACATTTTCCAGATGATATTTAGATTGGAAGGCACCTCAGGAGGACTTTACTCCAACCTCCTACTCAACAGGCACGTGTCCTTCATATCCCAGAAGCCTGCTCCAAGAGGACTCTCTCCATGATTTTCCCTTCCACTGAAATGGGACTGGCCGGCATTGCTATGACATCGGCTAGCTCTTCCAGCAGTGCAACAGGTCTTACAGACTTTCACAAGTATAGTTCTCACAAGTAATCCCTTACTTGATCATGATTCACCGCTGTGAATTCCTCTCCTCTTTGAACCCCGCCTCTCAGCACAGAGGCACAGGAGCCTCAGCAGTATCCACTGGCATTTAATTACCCACCCTATTCAACCACAGTCCCACATTTTCTTTGTTTAACCTTTTAATGTAACAGTAGAACATCTTCTAGCTATCTGGTTGCTAGCTGGGAGCTCTGCAAGTTGCTACCCAGGAAAAGGAGGAGGGAATGGAAAGGGAACTAAGGAACCATGAGAGAGAGCAGCAGTCACTGTTCAGGAGTAAAGGGGAGAGGCTTGGCTTGCTAGCAGAAGTGCAGGCAGGTGCTGTGAGAGAGAATGGAAAGGAGACTTGAAAAAGCTTGTGAAACTAGTGGCCACAGCTTGGGAGAGAGAGGGCAACTTCTTGGTACGGACTAAACCAAGGGCAGAACCAGCTAATCAATCCTGTGGAAAGGAACCCTCCCAACAAGGAGGTGTTTTCCTCCCTCTCTCCCTAGTGAGAGAAGAGCTTTCATCCTGTTTACCACACTGTATCCAACTCTTGGGAGGTATCGCCTCTCTCTCCTACGAGTGGCTATCCTTCTCCCACCTTGTGATGCAAAGGGTCATACTTGTGGTCTGAAGAGGCCTCAAGGAGGAACAACTTCTGTTCTAGAAAGTATTTCTGCACACAAAACAGTTAGTGTCCAAGTGCTGTGTTGCACCTAGCACTAACCAGACACCAAAGGGAGCTATTGATTGGGCTATTCGTGCCCTTCCCAACCTATGATGATCCACTGACATATTTTGGCATGTGTCAGCCACTTGTCCCACACTGCCCCTAGGCCCCCAAGGATAACGTCAGGAGATAATACTTCAGTGATGGATGATGTGGACTTTTCAGATTCTCCCATGTGGCAAGCCTAACTGTTTGAGTCCAAACAACCTGCATTGCTCAGGGATGTGCTCCAAATAAGCTGGAGGGTTCAGTGATGTGCTCCTATCTGAAGCCCTTTTTTTATAGATTAAATTCTGCCTTGGCCAACCTCAAAGTATGATTATTGTTCCTGGTTTTCAAGAAACCTGGTATTATCTTTTTTGGTTTAATACTAGACTGCAGTCATAAGTTGGAAACTTGCTGGGGCTGTCACCAAGCTGAGCTACTGCTCAAGGCACTTGCAGCCCTCTTGGAGAGGTTAAGGTTCACGAGTAGTACCATATTGTCAGGGGACCAAGTCACACCTCTTTCTTTTCCAAGAGTGGGAAGAGGTAGCCATTTGCTGATAGGACAGAAGAAAGTTGAAAGTAAAAAGGGATAATATATTATAGTAGTAAAAATGAAGTTTGGCAAGGGGCAACTGCAGTAGAAGAAAGGGCAGGTGTAAAGAAAAGAAAGGATTTCAGGCCAGAAATATGTGTGACTGAAGAAGGAGCAGCAGAGTTGAAGAATGAGTTGAGGACTCTTCAGCCATTGGCAGTCACTTTAAGTGGCGGGGAGACCTCCTCATCTTTGCAATGGTTTAAGAGCTTTCAGTGGTGCTGAATGTGGTGGTGTCAACTCTATGTGAGTTTGGACCTAACGATCCCCATCAAAGTTGTAGAGCGCTTTGGTGCGGTACTTCTAGTTTAGTCTTCTAAAATCTAATTTGTTCACAAAACTGCTCTGAGAACTGAGCAAGCACATAGGAAATGCAGTGAAGCGAATCAGAGGACTCGTTTGAGACTGCAGTGTTTGTCCAAATGGGATTGCTAATGTATTCACAGACTCCCTTAAAAAGAAAAAAAAAAAAAGGAAAGGCAAAAACCCCTGCATTTTGCTTGTATTCTACCAACAGAATAGAGAAATTACCATTTGTTGTAAACAAAAAACCCAACAAACACACACAAAGCATCTCTGTTTAATTAAGTTTTCCAGATATTATTTTTCTTAAACACATGTTCAAGTGTTTGACTTCCAACACCCCTGCTTTGCTTTTATTTCCTTTACTCTTGTATTCACTGTATTGTTTCCAGCAATCTAATCTGTTTAATGGGTTTACACAGCTTTAAATTACATTTGAATCACAGGCTCAGATCATAGTATGCATGACTAAAAATCTACATTTACATACATTTGTCTTTTTTTCTTTACAGTTTACTGTACAAACATGAAATATTTCTTTGCAAGCTTAAAAGGTTAATTCATTTATATCTGACATCTTTGTTCTGACATTTGAATTTCTCCATTTGTTTAAGAAAACTGTCAACTGTGTATAAGCTAGTCATCAAGAGACAAAAAGAGTGTTTTAAAATGACATAGTAGTTCAAACTTGATGAGCCATGGCCAATTCTCACTCCTCCTTTTCTTGACTTCATAGTCTAAGGTAACGTGTTTTGTACTACGATACACTGAATACTACTCTAAATTAAAGACTGAAGAAAAAACAGAATTAAATAAACTTTCTGGCCTTCATAACTTTACTCTCTCCCAGTCAATGTAATTTGTTTGATACTTTTTCTTTGTAAGACTAATTAATTGTTTGCAAAGCACTTTTGAGATAAGTGTTAAACAAATGCCTAATAGTATTATTACTACAAGTATTTTTATTTGTAGTTCACTCATTTAATTGACCTCTATTTTACTACAGCTCATAATGACAATCAATTAAATCCTTTTTCAGCCTTCATTGATCTTCTTTCATCGCACACTATGTGTTTTGCAACTGTTTTTCATCTCAAATCCCTTCAGAAGATAGAAGTAAACCTAAAACTGCTCAAACATACTTTAGCTTCCCCCTCCTTTTCTCAAGCTAGGCACAGAATTGGAGGATTTTTACAGTACTTCAGCTATATAAATTCAGAATAAGCACACTTATTCTAGGGCTGTACAGCTTAAAGAATGATGACGCTAATCAACTGAAGTGAAATACACCAGAATTGTGATATTTCATCAGTATGTTTGAGAAGAGCACAAAGAACCATCTCAGGTGTTTTGTTTTCTTCAGTGGTAAAAGTGAAGTGAAATAGTCCTAGTAATTTTTATTTGTCGCATGGGGAATAAGTGGTCAGTTCTTTATTTTGGCTGCAACACCCTACAGCAGAAATAAATTACTAAGAAATATTTTCATCTCTTCTGTCATAATTTGTTTTTTATTTTTCTTATTGCAGTACTCCTTAAAATGTGAGCTTTGTAATATCCATCATGGTGTCCTCAGCAAGACTAAAAGCTTGTTTAATGCTTATTTAAAAAAAAATACAAAACACAAACAAACTCAGTTTCATGGGGTTCTTTTTCATGGAGTTGTGGAGGTGATTTGCCATTGACCATGACACTTCTGAAAACGCTTCCCTGTGGTACATTTTTCCATATTGATATTTTAGACACTCATTTTCCAAGATCTGTTCTACATTTGGTATTTGTGACCCCACATATTACTTGTTAAAGTAACCAACCTGAAGCTGGGTTAGTTTTACTTTTAATGGCAGATTCCCCTTGGAATAGGGATGCATTTTGTATCAACTATGTTTATTAAAATGGAAAGTCCCAGTTATGCTGTTCTATGGTACTTGTAAATAATTTGAAACAGTAAAAACCTGCTTACCTAAATGATGGGATATACCAGAGTACCATGGCACAAAACCCAGGATCTTGTGAAGCTGGCTAAGAGCAAAAATGAGAAAGGCCTATCAAGATGAGTGAGAAACAGAAAAGAAATGCAAAGACTTGAAATATGAGTGAGGTAGGTTTTAAGGTTTCTTTCATCTATGATCATCTTCCAGAGTTACAAGTAGCTCAGCAAATCACAACTAAAGAAACCATCCTACCACAGCAAATACTGACTGGCCAAAGGAAGAGTACACCCAGAGCTCTCAGATCATGAGTGTGGAGAGGTTAGTTTTTAAGCTTGAGTTAATGATTCAGAGATCCTTTTATCTGACCTGTTAAATAAAGGTTAAAGAAGTGATCTGTATAAAATACTGGGTTATTAATTATTACATTGAAATGGATTAAAATCTAAGTCAATAGGAATTGTAGGTGCTGTTTCTAAATAGCTGATTTTGTAGCGGTGAAAACCATTATAAGGCACATTATCTGGAAGAAAGTATGTAAACGAGAAAAGGAAATAATAATTGGGAATCAATTGATTTTCAAGGTAATGAGGAAATAATGATGATTAGAAATAAACTGGGATAGAAAAGAAAAGCAGCAAGAAAAATGCAATCTAAAGGTAGTTTAAAAATATGTGTTTGTGTGTCTGTGTATATATATATATCCAAATAGATAGAAAGTTAAAGCTATTGGATGTAAATACAATCAGAAGGAATCTGAGGAATTTAGAAAACTTAATAGGTGGTAATAACAATAAACAGAAGTGTAATTAGCTAAGACAAGGCAACAAAAATGTTGTTTTTGAAGGATAATAGGAGTTGATATTACACAGTGTGTTCCCAGACAAAAAGTTGCTTCAATTAACTTTTTTTTTAGTTTATTGTTACTACACAATTCAAAGGGGAAATAGAAACACTGCTATTTAATCAGGAATTTTAGAAGCAAGATGATTGTACCTTTTCTTTTGAAATTCGAATTGCATTGGTAAAGGTGACAGCAATGGTAGGACAGACTTTCCTAATCCACTTGATTTGATATTACCTCTCTACTGAGAAATCAAAATGACATGCATTAAATAAATTTAAAAATGGATATTTGATGAATATAAAAATTTTTTGGGGAAGGTTACCAAATGCACAGATGTCTAGTGGACAGCAACAAACTTTGGCTCTTCTTTTTATAAGTGTCTCACTTTTTTTGGTAGTGTCCCGGATGACAAAATAAACTTGTTTTAGATATTTGCAGATACCTGAAGAATGAATACTACAGTTGAAAAGAACTTATTGTTGGTGAGTAGTCATGACTGGTAAACTTACAGACAGATTAATCAGCATTATGTCAGAAGGGACAAAGAACATATATATCTATATCAATATCATATATATCTGTATCAATGTCTATATATCTATATCAATATATAGATACGTCTTTGTGTATCGTATATACAAAGATTTCAGACCATACTTAAAAATAGTCAGCTTTGTTGTGGAAGTTATTGGAAGTCACGATGGGACAGTTCCTAGTGTGACTCTGAAGCCAAGAGAGATTATTTAGTTGGAGTGGAGCGGTTATTTTAACAGTGTCTTTGTTTTTAATTCAACTCCTACAGAAGTGTACTAACTGGTTCTTGTGTGTCAATAGTTCAAGAAAGGTGCTGATAAACTTAAGCGTATTCAGAGAATGAGAATGACTGAAGGTGTACAAAATTTTCTCTGTGGTGAAAGATTCCAGAAACTTGATCTGATTATCTTATCAAGGGTGTGATTAAAGGTACCTTCCTAGGAAGAAGATACCTGATAACAGGGTTAATCTGCCATCCACCAGAAGTAAATCACCCAAACTCTGGAAATTGAAGCTATGGAAGTTCAGACTCAGGTAATAAATTGTTAATGGTAATGATAAATAAGGTTTGGTAAACGCTTGTAAGCATTATCACATATATACCATCAAGATTATTCCACTATGTGTACTGTATTTTAAAATGGAAGTTCTTACTTCAGAGAAACCTTGTAAGTTCTTTAATTTTGGAAGCCAAAATGGGTATAGTTACTTGCTACAAAGTATTTTCTCCAGTGCAATAAACTTGAGAAGTAATATTAATAAAATCTCAAATGTCACTGTTCAAAATAATTTTTATTACACTGTAATCCTGCATAATATGAAAGGATTAGGTTCACTGATTTACAGCAGTGCAGTTTGTACTTAATATAAGCAATTTTACGCCAAGCTAGTGCAAAGAGCCACCTACCGCAGTATCCTGTCTTCAAAACCAGTCATAAACGCGTGTCTAGAAAAAGGAATACAAGAGGATAAATATGTACTGATACTTCTCCAGGATGCTTTTTACTTCCTGGACCAGAAGGATGCATTTTGAATTTTTCTCACCTTAAACTCGTGTACATTTTTATCAGCTATCATATTCTAAGGCCTTCCTCAGCTTCGCTATGTCTTGTCAGAAGAATCACCACCTTATTTTGAATCATCTGCAACTCTTCATTCGGCGATTGCTTGGTCTTGTACTGGAAGAGAAATTCCTTATTTACTCCTCTTCAGTCATATATCCCTTTTCAGGTGTTCTGTTTTTCTGTCTTGCTTACTTACTCTTCAAATTGTTGTTCTGCATTTCTGAGCTTCATGTTACTCATCTGATGTTATGGTCTCTCATCTTTTGGAAGAAGAGGTGACCAGATCTGAATAGTAATCAAGATTGATGAGGTGGGTTTCCTGACTGCTTGCCAGTGAGGAAATACTTGATCATTGTCTTTGAATATTTTTTTTAAAGTTATAACGACCTCAAACTTTTATCACAACTGAACAAATTATCTCATGGAACCAGAATCTTTCTGTTACAGAGGGAATAGATTTTTGCAGCCACAGTAATTTCTCAAAACAGCTGAAGGCCGAGAATCTCAGGAAACAAGTTTTGATGCATTCTATGCTTACAACAGATAAAAGAAGATTTCATAGAATTTTGTTTTCACTGCATAGTTAAATAATCTAAGCTAAATTCTTACCCAATACAATGCTGTTGCTGAAATCGCTGTGACCATGGATGACCAAGGCAATGTTACTAAAAGCCAGTATCAGCAAAAGAATTTTGATTTGAATGTTAGCAGGAAAAAAGTTGCGTGTTGAAAGCATAGATGCTGTTTTCTGTCATTTATCCTCTTTGCCAGTGTACATGGTTGTATGAGAGAAGCACACTGTTACTAATTTTTTCCTAACTAGGACAACTCACACTGTTTCTCACTATGGCAACACATTCAGATTAGAAAGGAAATGAGCACTTACTGTCTACCACAATGGTTTTGTAATGGTTCAAACCGGACTTCTAAATTGTCTTGTGAATTCTAGGTATAAAAAATAAGGGACTATGTGAAAAAATAAGGGAAAATATGTTGAAATTACAGGATAAGTACAAAATACACTGAGTGCACCAAAGAGCGTATTGGAAGTCTCATGTCTATATTTTAGCAAAAGCAAGGTTGAGTCTACTTGGCTTTTGGTTCAAAGACTTTTCTTGGCAAAATTATTTCTGTGAGTGGTTAAGAAAATGAGAAGTGAAGAACACTAGTAACGAAGGGTTTCGGTCATCTTCAAGAGTTATTAGCAGGGACATAAGAGTGGCAGAGTCTCTCTGAGTTTGAAGTGGCATTCTTCTGCTGGGGCAGATAACCAGGCTGTTACACAAAAAAAATGAGGCAAGTTCACAAGCATGAAGATTTACGAGCAGCAATCTGTGGCTGATGGCACGTATTGACTCTAGTGGTGAAAGTTATTTTTGGGGAAGAATGGAAAAAAAAAAGAGAAGAGGAGAGGGAACGGGAGAAGGGCAAGCTTCTCCAGTGGCCAGCTGGGAGGAGAAGTGCCAGGGGAACCCCAGGCAAGCATCCTTCCCTGTGTGTCCTCTCCAGTGCAGCAGGTGTTTTCCCCCATAGTATTTTCCCTACAGTAACAATGTAGTTTTCTTCAGGACCCACTTGGACTCCCAGATGCTTGTTCCTGCATAGGATGCTGTTAACACTGACTGGAGCATGGCTAGATCAGCTGAATGTGCCACATGCTGCTTGGCTGTTAAGCTCTTTCCATGCATATATTGTTTGTCCAAATGTAAAAGAAGAGCTACAATCAAGTGCTAGGAAAAGCGGAGAAGGAAGGAGTGACCAGTGGCAGTTGCTTCCCTGGAGAGCTACTGTAACACCACGGTTGGCGTTTGTGGGTGCAAGGCTGTGAGAATAGCAGCACAAGAGCAGTTGCACGAGAACAGCAGGGAAGAAACCTGCCACAAGGCTCTAGGAAACACTTGCCTGGCAGCTTGGGTGAAGGGATACAGAACTGCATCTAAAGGGCTCTTACAAAGCCGTGCAAAAGACAAGGCACCAAACGTACTGTGTGAAAATACCTCTTGGTCTTTGTCACAAAAAGATGTGTTTAATGTATCTATATATGTTGTCTAGAAGATGTTTTTCCCCTTCTGAAGCCTAGTTGTGACATTTTACAGTCACTTGATGCACTTCCCAATATTTGTCGTTGAGTAATGTTATCTTAGCTGCATTAGGATTCCGTCATGAGATTATACCATCTCTTGGTTTGAGCCTGGTAAGCTCTGTGCTTTTTTCTTTAATATTTTTTTTTTCAATTTGGACATTGCTGTTTGTTTCCATATCCTCATTCCATTTGACATGCTCCTGTGACTTCTCCCTAAACAGTTGTCCTTACTAAAAACGGAGTGAATTACTCAGTTTTAAAGCCATATATTGATTGCCTTTAATTTTGTCCCCAACCTCACTATGTAAAACCTTTCTTGTTCATTATGTATTTAGTAGTTGTATCCATATTTAGCTATTTTAAAGTGAAAATGAAATATGTCTTAATGGTTACCAACTAAAGGAAGTAAATTCTTTTGAAGGGTATAAAAAAAAAAAGTAGAGGAAGAGTTTTAAAACTTAGTGACTTAATTTCATTTTGATTTAAATCAAAGAACCATGAACAAGAAGAAAAAGCATCCTTTGTATACCACAATCAATATTTATGCATAAAGGTGTTTGAAAGATGTAAAATGCCTAAGAAGGAACATTTAAAAGGGCAATTTAAATAATTCCTTAGAACTTCAAATAAACACGATTTTGTTTTTAGATTTGACAAGCTGAATTGGCAATCTTGGCTGAGACAGAAGTGAAAATTTTATCTTTTTATTTCACAAGAAATGGTACAGAAGTGATAAGCCTGATGTGTAGGGTTTTTTGGTTTGGAGGGGTTTTTTTTAGTGTGTGTGTGTATGTGTGGATACTCAGTACAGAGATTTTTTTCTTTTTATGTGCATAATTCACACACTGCTGCAGGGATTCAACCAGATCCAAACGTGCCTGTACAAGACAAATAAATAAATAAACATTGTTTGGTTTTGAGCCAGTGAATACATTAGGAAGTTTACATTTTGAGTGTGATAAATTACTAGAGGAACCATAAATCTCATTAAGAATGACATTTTAACTCTGATTTTTACACAAAGTTGTCTGATTACCAGGGTGTTTTGTCCATACAAAAAGATTGTGAAGCTTTAAAAACAAGCCAAATCAAGGATGTATTTTTCCTCTTTTAAAAAAGGTTTGCTATCTTTTTGTAATCTTACCCCTCGTATGATTACCAAAAAATAAAATTCAGTAGGCTCCAGACGAGATTTGTTTATCTTTATTAACATATTTTATTGTGGATTTTTTCTTTCTTTGGGAATACAGGTATTAAAAATTACTCTATAAAAGAAAAGACGTAACAAAGAAGGGAATGCAATGTACACTTCAAATAAGGAGGGGTTTTTTTTAACACTTTTGATACTTCTAATAAGCTGAGGACTGATGTTTGCCATTCAAATCAGAACAGAAGATTGTTCCTTTAATCAGGCTGTCCCTGGTGGAGATCTGATTCGGGTTTTTGCTCTGGATCATAAACTTGGTGGCCTCAGCTGCTTATTTGCAACATATTAACCTAGAAAGAATTCTAGAGAGAACTGTTTGAAGAAAACACTATGCTGATGATATTAAACCTGTGTCATCATATAAAATTGGTAAAGAAGGTATAGCTAGTGTGTGTGTAGGGGAAAGTGACACTAGATATACATATATATGAGTTTGTCCCTGAAAAAAGATAAGCAATGGAAAGAATGCATTGCTATTATAGTTGTTTTCCAAGCAGGAGAATAAAGAATAATACCAAAAGGCCTATTCTTTCTGCAAATGCCATACTTCATTATATTCAGGCTAGTTGCCCGGGACAGATTCATTTGATTTATGTATTTAAAGTTGATTGGAAAATAATATAATACTTCAGTTTTTAAGGGTTAGATACTATTATGAGGTTCTTGTAGTTCTTTTTTCATATTATAAAATATGAGTATAATCATCAACGTATTTAACTATAGGCATTATAAAATCAAGCTTTAACCCATTCCGTCTTTGGATTGTGTGATGACTTACTCATTTAAACCAGTCCTTTATACCGTGGTAGTAAAAACATCATTCAAGTAGATCAATTATAAGAGTAATAGGAAAATCTGGCAGGAAGCAAAAGCAGAAAAAAGAACAGTGGCTTCAAACACTGAACAGTTGGCACAAAAAAATTATTTGTGACAGCTAAACACAGAGTAAGGACAAAGACGAGTCGCTCTTGTTCACTGTGTTCCCACAGATGATCTCATAAGCACAACAGCTTAGCAGGAGCTTCTCGGTACACACAGCAGGGTCTAGCTGGTACCAAGAATATGCTGCCCAAAAGGCTGTGCCAGGGCACTGTCAGCCTCTTCCGCTTCGCTGTGAGATGTCCTGAGTGAACCCCAAGATGGGACTCCAAGTTACAGCATATTGCAGTGTTGGGTGCTGGATAGCATCCTCGAGCAAAATGGCAGAGCTGGAAAGAGTGTTTTCTTGTTGTTAAATAGATAAGAAGGAAATTGAAAGTTAAGAGACAGGGGTGTGCAAAGGGAACGGTGCAATGAAAAACAAATTAGAAGTGGGGAACAGAGAGAGAGGGGAGAATAATGTGTGAGGGGAGAATAAGCAAGCTTTGCCATTTGGTCTGGGACTCCCCTCCAATGATGCCAATGCGTGTCCTGTCCTGACTCCGTACTAATCAAAACCGGCAGAATTCTCTGGCAGAGGCAGATATAGAAGAGCACAAAAGGCCAGACGCTACTTCCTCTTTGATAGGGAAATACCCTCTCAGAAATGGGAACCAGACGCCATGACAGTACAACCTAAGCGACAAGTGCAATTTCGGTATCGGATGCAGAATGCTGAACAATCAATAAAGTCAAAGGCTGTACTGGACTTAAAAAGTTACTGGCTATGAGTCAAGTATGATAAATACAGTTCATCTGGTAAAGCGCCTAGAATATAATATATCAAAACCGAGTTCTGTAAGCAGTAGCAGGAAAATACCTGACTTCAGAAAAACAGACTCTGAAAGAATATGGAACGAGGTGAGGAAAACTCAGTAATATCCGAAAGATCCACATTGGAAGGTAAAGAGATATTTTAAAGTCCTGAGTAATCTACACTTGGAAGTCATACTGAAAACCTAAAATTTCTGAGGAAGGAACAGAAATAATTGTGGCTTAGTAGAATTAAGAACACACTGAGAACATTAAAATGCAATAAGGAAATTGGCTGAACACTACTGTTTAGAATAAGCATAAAGAATGAAATAGAGAACCAGTAAACTGATGACAGCAACCATGAAAAGTAGGTTTTCTAATTGGAAGGAGAAGCCAAGGAAAAGAGAACCTAGTCACAACCTAGAGAGGTCTAAATGTGTCTTGTTAAGGCTGAAGACGTGGTGTGATGTGGTTTGTTAATTATAGAGGATAAATATGGATTTATTGCAAGTATGTACTGGTTTGGAGAGGTGAGGGACTAAAATCACATAAGAAACAGTCACAGTTTAGGAGAAAAACTGGAACTATAGTAGTTCATAATAGCAACCAAATCTGTTGCTGTAGTTTGACTTTCCATACGAGTGCTCTCTCTTCTCTCTGAGATCAGTGGTCTTGCTCCTGACAGCTGTCTGTGCACCTCCTTACCCTGCCTTCTCTGCTTGTGTGCAGTGTAGTGCTAGTGTGCTCCTCCATCTGGCGGGATGTACGTCAAGGTGGATTTCTTGCCCTGAAATGATTGCTGGGAATAGCTAAAGATTATTTGCAGTCATGTACAATTGTAGTGAAACGCAGCCCAGGAGAAGAGTTGCAAAAATCTTGTGCACTGCAAGGTGACCTGAGTATGGGTCCCTCGCATTTTCTTTTCCATTCTAACGCTAACTCAAGTAGCCTTGGCTGCCTAAAAAGTGCACGTGGAGAAAAAGTGTCACAGGGCTTGGGTATCTGTTGAGAATGTGGGCCAGCTTACTTACTACCTGAAACTATCTGGTGCTAGCAAAAGGCGCAAGAAACAACTACAAAAGTTCTGTGCAGAGACCTGAGATGCAGTACAGTGATAATAGATACAGCCTTAGTTAAATTATCTGCAAGGTATCTAAAGTTGAAAAAACTCCTGCTCAACTCTCACTTGATGTTAGGAAGATTAATTAAATATTTGATACAATGCTTGAGGTTCCTTAGATGGCACAATAATTGTCTGGAGGGAGAGAAAAATGAAGAAACAATATCCCAAAGCCCTTTTTTTTTTGAGAAAATCTTTGGAACTCTTTTTAAAGATGTGGCAGAATAACACCTAGTAAAACAGTTTGATAAAGGATATCCAGCATGAATTCAGGCTGAAGAGGTCATGCTGAACTAATCTGTTTGAGTTCTTTGAAGATATTAGTGGTAAGAAAGATAAGGAAAATCTAGAGGATGTAGCATCCTTACATTTCAAAAAGAATTTGACAGGCTTTCACATCAGAGATAAATGCCTATGGAAAGAACTCTGGAGTAGGAGGTAAATGAAGAAAATTATTTCAAAGCAAGGAAATGGGAACTTTATGAATTTCAGAAAAGTTGAATGACATTCCCCGGTCATTCTGTTTTATGAAACGTGGACAATAGAACCAAATATGATATTAATTTTTAAAGTTATTGAAAAAAGAGAGCAGAAGTTACTCAGGGTTATTTTATCAGTTGCTCAAAACTCGAGTCATTGGGATTAAGATTTGTCAGGTACCTATTTATGTTCACACTCAGATAATCTGCTGTTACATTATCACACCACAATTTTCAACAGCATTTGCCTTCTTTGTGTTTAGTATTCATTTGGCTATTCAGTAGTTTGCCTTACCTTCATTCATCCTCAGGTCCTACTAATTGTTACCATTTGACTTGTGGTGGACTTTTTTGATTTCCTCGTTGGCTTTTCCGTGACAGTTTCCACTAGCACACACTGTACTACAGTGGAAGAATGTAAGTTCCATCTCTCAGTGACGGGTAACTGAGGCACTGAGCAATTACAGTCAAAAGTGTGTGCTTATTTTGTAGTATCAGCCTGAGGTGCCTAGAACATGACCTTTTATTGTGCTTAATTTATACAGCATCTTATATATTCAAAGCACAACTTCTGTTTACCTAGGATGAAGCAGTGAGGAACACACATATTGTGATGAATCTTCTCAAAAGCTTTAAGTTTATTTAAATTTAAATTAGTCTAGTACAGCATTTGACTGCCTGAACCATCTAGCTATCCTGTCTATTCATGCATTAAAACTAAAGGAAAGACTGTAAATTGTAACTTCCTCAACAAATAAGGAAGAAAACAGTCTCACTGACTGCAGAACTTAGATATCCCCAGGATATGTACAACCCATTCTTTGAAATAGGCACGTGTCCCTTGTTAAAAAAAGAGCTATTATAATTCATTGAACATTTTTTGGTGATGATTCCTGATTTTGATCGAGATGCTTTGCAATCTCGATAACAACATTTTGCTGTATCTTTCCTCTATTTATAGATGGGAAAGTTTTCCAAAGGTACATGAGAAAGTACTTTTCAGTATGTGGCAACATGCTGACACCTATAGAGCTGGAACCATCACATCCCCTGCACAAGGTTCTGAAGCTAAGGAGGCAACTGACAGCAATTGCAATTCTACGCATAGATCGACCCTGGGAAGATAGGTATTTCTAAGGTGTTTCCTGCCAGAAGGATGCAATACTGGTAACGCATATGGAGTCTTCCAAGACCTACGTGAGATTATGTGATTAGCGTGCATAGGCACAAACCACATAAGCACAATGTTTTGCTGTGCCAGAGAACTGTTATCTTCTAGTATTAGACAGGGCCAGTTGGTAAGTGGGATGAGATGCCTTACTGTGATTCTGTGAGCTGCTGAATGAGATGCAGCAGATCTTTTCTCTTTACGCAGCCTTGTGGCTTGCCATTGCTAGCTTATTCCATTACTGCTCCTGTGTCACTACTTTATTCAAAAGATTGCTTGCTATAGGTAGCAGAACTTATGCAAGACAGAATACGAAATGGTGTATTAGCTCTTTGCTGATGTCTCTTGCTGATGTATTTCTCCTTCCTACTATACATCACCATCTTTGTTCATTAGAAATTGCAAACAATAGGGCTTATTTGAGTTACTGATTGCAGTGTTGGAAATAAAGCTTCTATTACTGCCATTCTGACTAATGTAATTTATGTAGTAGCATTACCTTTAAAACAATTTTCAAGCTTCCTAGTTTTCTTAAGTTAAAGTTTGAAGACAAAATCTGTACAAATTGTTTAGAGGGATTATCATACATTAGATCTGACAAACACAGAAGGAACCATTTCGGTTTTTTCAGAAAGGGTTTTGGTAGTGTTTGATGTCTTTCTTTTATAGGTGTTACTGAAGTTGAGTTTTTCATGAAGCCATATAGTTGTGTGGTATGGGGAGCTGGGCTTTGGTTTCCTTCTCCTTCACTTTCCTAGACTCATGTATGTTATATATGAGGGAGTACGAGAGCTTTTCTTCATCAGAATGGCCCAAGGGAAGCTTAAACAAAACAGGAAGGTAGAATTAGGAAAGGCAGCGAGTACTCTTCTGTTTTCCCTGCCAAAAGGGGGAATAACTAACGTGGAAGAATCATGATCTTTGTGTCAGTGTAATCCACTTGATTAAGAAAAGCTTTCAAGTGAGGAGAATGGAAGAACACCATTCTGCTCTAAGCACTTCAGAGTTTTCTGTGATAATTTTGGTTCATACTCAGATGTAGCCAATAGAGATGTGTAAAAAAATTTCTCAAAAATCTTGATTTATTCATTCAGGTATATTGTGGAGATGCAAAAATGTAGATGAAAAGCATAGGATTTCTTTCTTCTGGAAAATTCCCCTTTAAAGTAGCATTCTGTTAATTGTAACAGTAGTAGACGCTAAAACTGGTAAAAAGGAGTATTTCCTGACCATTTCTCCTGTCAGATTTTTTTGAAAATGTTCCTTGAATCTGATACCTATCATGCCTAATTTGTACCTAGCGCTATTATTTTGCAGGGGGGAAAACACTTCTGTGTTGTGGGGGTGACGGAGCACTGGCTCAGAGAGGTTCCCACCTTGGAGATACTCGAAAGTCGTGGTCCTGGGCAACTGGCTCTAGGTGGCCCTGCTTGAGTAGGGGGTTGGACCAGATGACATCCAGAGGTTCTTGCCAACCCCAGCCTTTCTGTGATTCTGTGGAAAGGTAAGAAAATCAGTTCAGCTACTGCTGATTTCTGAAATGGGATGTAACACTTCTCCTGTTCAAAAGATAATATGGTACTGTTTTTAAAGTGCATAGTGTTCAAATCTCTGACGTTAGAAAGAGCCATACAATCACTGCTGAGAACATGCTTTTTTGCATGAGGAGAAAGAAAATGGTAAGTTTTGTTTTCACAAAGCCAGTGACACATTTTATGCTTATTATTTCTCCTGCTGTTCCTGTGTACTTGGCATAAATGGTCCCATGGTAATGTGATGTAACCGCTTTCAGTTTCTGCAATAAGAAAATGCTACTGTTTCTTATTTCCAAGGGAAAACTGTTGGATATTGCATCATCATCATCTTCCACTCTGAAGTCCAGGCCTGGCTGGAATAAAGCAGTATTTTTAGTGTTACGCTGGTTAATAACTGTTCTGCTTAACTCTGTGCAAATGTAGTACCTTCCTTGTCATTGTCGCTTCCAACAAGTCTGTAGACTTTGTCTCCTTGGAGTGCAACATCTGGAAGAAAAAAGACTCTCTTTTATATCTTTAAATTGAGTCTGGCAAACTCAAACTCTGATTTTAATTGAAGCCCCTTGGAACTCATATAATAAAAATAGTGCATTACACTGCTGTTATTATGTCAGCACAGGATGAGCAGGAGATACAAACATCTAAACTGAAGTCGGGTTTGGTTTTTTTTAGAAGCTTGATTTAATCTAATTGTTGGTTGTGATTAGCATTGGGTTTAGCAGTATAAATGAAGAGGTAACTTCTTCAAGCTTCAGTTATTAAGTCATGGATACCTGTTCCTTCACTATCATCTAATTCATATCTTTTGTTGTAAGATCTGTATCTGTCCAACTTAGATTGTGTTTCTGTCTTTGCAATGAGTTCTGTCCCAAGAGAGATTATTCCCTGCAAAATACTGTTTTATTGCACTATATAACAGGCTAAACAGGGAATGATTTTTTTAGCTTATGTGGCATATATATCTCTTGGTTTATTTAATACAGGAACTGAATTAATAAATAAACAAAAGAATCAAAAGTCATAAAAACATTTTCTGAAAAAAAAAGATTCTGTACAAAACATGCAACTACTCAGAAACATGTTATGAGTTATGAATGTTTATACACTGTGTTCCCTTGGTTGGAGGCACATTTGCTATGGATTTTTCCCTGGGGCAACTCAAATTTAGCATTCTTGAAATTACAAATTGGCAACAGAATGCACAGAGGGAGAGACAATGCATTTCTAAAATAGACGGGAATCAAAGGTGTCAATTGTAGGTGTTTGAAAAAAAGAAAAAACATGTGGGGTCATGTGAGGAAGCATTAGCAACTTGAGAGCCTTGAAGACGCTTAGCTACTGAATCTACAAAATCTGTTGCGTTTTCTTCTTCATATTCATCTAAAAAGCTTAAAGTGACATTCATGCTTCAGTCCTTGAAGTTAAGTCATTAAGAGATCATCTTGAGGGCTTGAACAATTTGACTGTGTTTTTTTAATGTTGAGTTGTGTGCTATCACATAAGCAATGCTAGTATTTATCTTAAGTTTTAGTGATAACTTCTGTGAATGAAAATTGTCAGTCGCATCACAGTTTTGATGTGTTACACTTGACTGAGGCTTTTTCTCAATCAAAATATAGTGCTGTTAAATAAGTATTTGTGTTGTAATCATCCAGCTTCTGTCATTACAAGTCTATTTCAAGAATTAGCAGAATTTTAGGGTATGAATTTTGGGATTTGTTTTGGCTTGTTAGTTTTGTTTTTCACAAAATGGACAAGGCAGGGAAGGGAAAGAAAGGAAGCAGGGAGAGAGAGGGAAAGAATGGAAAAGAGGGAGGGAGGAAGGGAGGAACTGGAATAGTCGGAAGCCTTGGGCCAGTCACTGGTCTTCAGTTACAATTTTGGAGTGCTTTCATTCAGGTGGTGTTTAATTTACTCTTTCACACTCTTCAGATCTTAAAAAGCTGATTTTTGCCTTCCTGGAAAAGATGTGTATAAAAACCAATCATCCCCTTTGTCATTTTTCCTCAGTAAAAACAGGAAGATATCTTTGCAGATTTCAGATGGCACCTCTGTGCACTGACTCATGTGAAATGAATGTCACATCCTATATTCATTCTGGTTTTACTTCACAATTTATTCAGGTTGTTGAAGTTCTGGAATTCATTGCTAGTCCCCTGGTTCTTCATATTATCACAGGACAAAAAGAATGACCTCTATGGGTGATTTCATTTTATTGTTGTTTTCTACATGGGTTGACGATGGCAGCCCATGGGGCTGAGGCACTAAAGCTTAAACAGTAAAGCTCTTTTCAAGGATGAAGCAGTAAAAAGTGAGGGGATTTTTTCTTTCTTTATAAACAAGGAAAATTGTTAGACTTGATGAGTTCTAGCAATGAAATTGGTGAGCTGGAAAACTTCAGTCAGGTGAGAAGGCCTTCTTCTCCAGTCAATTTTTGAAAGCTGCTTGATGGAATATGTCTGTTTAAATAGAAACTGAGACTGTAGAAGGAAAATTTTATTGAGTATGTCATCTTTGTGTTATAGAAGAAACTCTTCTTGAAGTTTAGAAGACAATTTGCCTCTAGTGAGCCTTTGGAAAATAAGAGGATTTTTTATTTTTTAATAGAGAAAGTCTTTAGGAATATTAGAAAGGAAGCTGACTTTTTCGGCAGTCCCAATTTTGATTTTAGAAAATTGTTAGCTCAATAACAGCCTAAGGCAGGAAACCAAGTGATTTTGTTGTATTCCAGAAGAGTGTAATTACAATATTTATTTCCAAATATGTTTGTTAAGAAAGAACTTGATTGGGTTTTATTACTTTCCCTGCAAAGGGAGAACCAAAACTAAGGTTGGTATGAACAGGTACAACTAACACTGACCCCACGCTTTATAAAACTGAACAAGTAAAAAGGATGAGGGCTAGACAACACTCAGTTGGCTTCAGCGTCATTTCATGATACACACAGAAATGGGAAAGAGTGACCAGTTCAAATAGTCAATTAAAAAAACCCCACAACAGTAATTAACTGGACAAAAGTACAATATTTTCTTTTTTCCATTCATAGAAAATAAAACATTTCAAGGCCAAAATGGCTATCCTTCCTCTCCTGATGAGTTGACTGTCAAAACCTTCATTCGTGTAGGACCCACAGTCATAGACCTTGGAGACGGAAATGGAATCATAGGTTAGAAGCGACCTCTAAAAGTCATCTAGTCCAACTCCCCTGCCATGGGCAGGGACACCTGTACCAGATCAGGTTGCTTAAAGCCCCGTCCAGCCTGACCTTGAACACTTCCAATAATGGGGCATCCACGACTTCTCTGGGCAACCTGTTCCAGTGTCTTACCACCCTTGTAGTGAAAAATTGCTTCCTTTTATCTAATCTAGATGTACCCTCTTGTAATTTAAAAGCTTTGCCCCTTGTCCTGTCACTACAGGCCTTGGTAAAAAGTTTCTCTCTTGTCTTTCTTGTAAGCCTCTTTTATGTAATGAAGTGGAAGTGGACCTCTGGGTTGCTTAGGAGGCGGTAGGATGGCAATGGCTCAGAAGAGTGAAACTGTCCTGGACATGAGTGGCTGTTAAAATTAGTGGACATTGATGCCCAATTCAAATGTGCAAGAAGTCATTCAGAAGTAAAAAGCAAAACCAGTATTACAAGCTTGCATGCCCACGGTAGTCAACTGAGTAAAAGTTGTAAGTGTGAATGAAGATAAGCCCCCGAATTGTGTCCATTTCACCTTTTTCTGTTATTGCTTCAACTAAACTAGAGACTCCATCTTGTAATCGCACACCAGCGCCCTAGCAGAGCCTCTGGTCAACTTCCCTGACAGATGAGCAGTCTTTAGTTCCATGTCATTGCAACCCATCGTTATTTGAGCATTGAAGAGAAGTACGTTCAATAAAATTATATCCATGTAACTTTCTTTTAAAAACTTTAGCTTTTTGTTGGAAGTGCGTTAATCAAGAGCACTGCCAGCATTTAAATAAGGAAAGTTTTCTGTTTACTCCAACCTGTGTAGATACTTAAATAACTGAGTTTTATTTACATGGGAAAACTTTGTCAGCTGCTAAATATTGAGATGACTGGAATCAGTGATTTCTTTTTCAGTAATCAGGAAGAAATGGTTTGTTGCAGTGATTTTCCACATATAGGGTTGTTCTTGTGACCAACGCCAGTATTACAAAAGTTTGTCAAAATTTACCTAACTGCTTGCCTCGTCACAGGGCTTGTGTAGTGGGAATGAGTTTAATTAAGTTAAAATGAGTTAAAAAAAATGTGTTTTATTTTAGGAATGGTGATCTATTTTTGTCAGGTTGTTCAAATGCATGGAGTTTATTGGCAAAAAGTGAGAAATGTACCAGCAAGCCAGGAAACTTGAGAGTTTCCCTGCTGAGCTTAATATACAAGCAGTTCTCGCTCCACAAGGGCTCTTCGTTTTCTGCTAGCTAATGTCCACATGGTGGGCTTTTTTTCATTTAGTAAAGAAGATATTTTTAAAATCTGCTCTAGAGCCAATTAACAATTGCAGGAAAGCTTTCGAGCTCATGCTAGAAGTAAAACATTTACTTAAGTGCTTTCTTGAATCCGAGCCTTACGTGCTGACCCCGGAAATACAGATTCTAATTTTACACCTGCAGGAGCTAGTATTGCAGGTGGAGCTTACCATAATGTCTAAAAATAAGTTAATGGTATTATAAATAAGCCACATCTGTAACAGGAATAAGGAGCGAAGACAGGGCTGCTTTGGACCACCCACTGCAATACTGAGTAATCTCACATGAAAGGTCACTGCAAGGGTCTTAAGATTTAGTAGTCTCGAACTGTAATGTAGCATTTCTGTGACACTTCTCAGTTTATGAACAGCCTGACTATTTCTGTAATGCATCAATTACCTGTCATTCACAGAGAATTTTTTTCCTAGTCAGTAAGAATTCACTGAAAATAGTATGTAATGGTACTTCTTTTCCTGGGGAGTTTATTTAACTGGAGTATCTTGTAAACCTGGAACAGGGAATTTCTTCCTTAAATGCCTTTTTAAACACCTTTAGTGTTACAATCTTAGTTTCATACTGTTATCTGGCCTTGAGCCATAGACTTGACTAGTCCTTACTTGCAATAGTATTCCCTCATGGTTATATTTTAATTTCTGTAAATTTAAAAAAAAAGAAAACAACCACCCTATTTTGCTTTCTCTGCTTCCCTAAAAAGGTTTCCCCGTGAGGTGGGAGGATTTTTCCCTGGCTGGTAAGAGAAAGTTGCAAGATGTAAAGTCCCTNTTTTTTTTT
>VZSC01013696.1:309398-322369 GCA_013398225.1 Steatornis caripensis | reverse complement strand
AATTAAATATCTAACAATGTTAAAGTACTTTATAATCATAATGATATGCTTCTGAAAAGTCAGATTTTTAAATAAAGTATAGATGAAAAGAGGACTTCATTAGAATGATTGAACAGCTTTAGTATGTAGGGCTTCACTATGGTAACTATGCAGGGCTTGTGCAAATAACGAGAATCCCGGGGTGGACTCGAATGCTGCAAGAGACGTTTTGTCCTCAAAGTCCATCAGCAGAAAACTGATGGACACAGAAGCTGTCTGTTTAATGCCCAGGTCTCCTGTGACTACAGAAGAAATGCGCACCGGGGTGCATATACTGTTGGGATTGCACAGAAAGTGCAGCCCTGTGTGCCGCTTTCCCAGCCCTTGTTGGGCAAGTGGGGAGAGGAGAAGCCTGCCTTTCTGGCTGCGGGGCCCTCCATTAACCTCCAGATTGTTTTGTTGCAGCTGTGCTGAAATGTATTCCATACACCAGCTGTCAGCCTAATGTAACTTGAAATGGGCTGCTGTAATAAAGCATTATCAAAGCACTTGAGGAGAATGTGAGCCTTGACCTGATCTGGATAATTATCTAATAGAGTGCACAGAGTGATCCCGTTAATTGGTGTTGTCATCCTTTGCAGCCATACTAGCATGTGCTGGCTTTGGCAGTTACCCATTCCTAGGGTGTCCTCGTACTTTTAATATCGACATCTCTGCTGCAGTTGTGTAGCTTTCGCTATAGATGAGAATCACAGAGGATTGATAAATGGATTTTATTGGGAACTAAATTCTAAAAATTCCCTTATTTAAGTTGTTTGCTAAATCGACTACGGTCAGTTCTTGCTGATTATGGATCCTTTAGACTGTATTATGTAAGAAATCCCTGAACAATATAACAAGTTTAGGTGACAGTCAGCAGACTGTCAAAATGCAGATCCGCTTTGTTAAGACAAGTTTTTCATCCCTTCAAGACCCACGGTCATCATGTGAAGCAAGAGGCTCAGCTATTCATCTTATTCTAGGACACAAATTTGCACATTTTGCTTACCACACAAAAGCAAATCTTTTTTGCAAAGGATGGATTAGTAGGGTTCAGCAGTACATCTATTACAATTTGTTTCCTCTGGTTTGGTGAATGAGGCCAAAGAAAAGGACCCAAACAATTTCTCATTAAGTTATTTATTGAAGAGCTTTGAACAACTTTGTTTTTTGATGTGCAAAGAAGGAATTTTCTGAGGATCTGTATGTGCAGATGGCGGGGGTAGTGGTGGTGGGTGGGTGGGTGTAGTTTTTAAGTCACTCTTTACTTCTGTTGTGTCTCTCAGAGGCTTCCCGTTACAAGTTCATCTAGTGGGAAAGACAGAGGCACTCCTTAAGTAGCAAAATACATTATCAGTTCCCATTACAGGAACTCACATTCTTTGGACCATGAAAAAATTCTGCCGGTGTTCATGTGTTAGTCATATAAATATACTTCACTGTAATTTAGGTAGAATCTAACTGAAAGTTAATCATAAATCTGGTTTATCATCTCTGAAAGAAGTATCTCATATCTGTATTGTTGTCATGTTTCTGGTCCATATTGGGTTCTGAAAGGTCAGATTCCAGAAAGCAAAATCCATGGTTCTAATATATGCTGTTTCCTGATAATACATTGGACAATTTTTTACTGAATAATTGTGGTACTGAAATAATAATAGTTCTTTTTTAACCTTACCAAGAAGCCCTGCTTTAGCCTGTGCATTTGGACTTTCGGCCTTGTACGTCTCTCAAAATGAAGGCCCCAGAAGAAAACAGATTCATGTTCTCATTAAAGACATTTATGATCTTTTTTTGATGCTCTAAGCAATTATTTCTTAAACAATATATTATGAAAATACTCTGATCATTCCTTTATGCTGGCAAATTTATGTCAACTCAAGTCACTTTTAGTTGGTTACTATATTTTCCTAATGAAAAACTTAATCCACTGTATTAATACACTGAAATATTGGCAGTTTTTCACTTGCACCCAATGAGAGATTTCACGTATCAATAGCAACTCGTATTTCAGACTCTGAGAAGAGTGGAAACTGAATGCACTGCAGATTTTAAAAAGCGCTTGTTGATAACAAAGGCCTTTGGGGTTTTTTGCATTTATATCAATGAAAATACAATGCAAAGATTTCAACAAAAGAAAACTTTAAAATACAGCGAGCAAACCAATTGTGCCAATGCTGTAAAAATAAAGTAACTGTATGAGTGAGTACTGGAGTAGGTCAGTTCAGCTGCTCTCCATATTCATTGTGACAGTTATTGAAGTAGCCGGAGGCAGAGTGGCTACTGATACACTATACCGTATTTAGAGTTTTAGATGCTATTGCATCAAAAGCAAGACCACTGGGAGCACTTAAAAGGATATTGGTGATACAGAGGTTGAATTCCGTCCTGAGAGAAGAGATATTGATTCTTACGGATTTTGGTGCTGAGACACAATTCAGAAGGCAGTAGGTGCTAGATGTTTACGTGAATTTTTTTTTTTTGTTATTGTAGTTAGGACACTTAATTTCTCTGTTCCCCGGTTCTCCACACTTCCCTACTTAATGAGATGTCTAAGGAGAAATACATTAAAAATGGTTAGATACTCAGATATTACTGTAACAGAGATCATTTAGCCACACCTAAATCATAGTCCTGAACTTGTTACAGTGATTAGGCAATCAAGGCCGAACATTGTTGTGCTAGGCAGACAGAAAGTAGTAAAGAATTCCTGTCCCATCCTCAACAGTCTACTGGCCACACAGTTAAAGCATATGTAGTGTGAGGGGTGCACCAAATGAGTAACAGAAGAAATATCATGGAAGTTCTGTAATCCTATTTAATTTGAGAGGGGAAGCAGTTGGATGGAGGCAAACGCTGAGAGGGAGAGAGATGGCGGTAGAGAGGGAAAAACACAGGGTGATAAAAGTGTGAGTACAGCAAAGAAACAGGGAGTCAGGGCAGGTCTGGTCTGGCTACTACTGCACTTACCATTTGGGTGGGGTTTTCATGCAATTTCTCCTGGGAAAAAAGAGGGGAGGGAGTTACAAGAACTGTAGTGATTGTTACTGGACTATATTTTTATCTAATGGAAAATACTCATTTTTTAACACAGCACTTACACAGGAATAGATTCATTTGAGAAAAGGACTCTCTTTTTTTAGCACATGCCACAATTACAGGAGTATTAAATAATATATGCCATTACCAGCAGACTTGGGGTATTCTCAGAACTCCTTCTTGTGTGGAAATAAATATTGTACCTTAGAAGCAGATACACAGGCCTCTGAAATCCATGCAAATCTTCTCACTTCACATTGAGTCTGATGCCTAGGCAGACAAATTTCACATCGCCGCAGATTTGTATCTCCTTCATAAGTACTCCAGTAGGGTTGAAAGGTTGCTTGGGAATATTGTAGCAAGACCTTTCAGCCAATGTTTGTAGTTAAAGGTGAGAAAAGGGTAGGTTTCATGATGACTGAGTAAGTTTGGAGTTGCACTATGCCTGCAACTTAATAGCAGTTATCAGTAGTCAAGATGGATTGTGAATAGTATATTCTATTAATATTATTTTAAAACACTGTGTTTTTGACTGTAACTCTTTCTTTATTACTGTTTGTCTGAGAATTGCCTTCATTTTTACGGAAGTGAGGAAAAACATTTCATCTGTACTGTCATGTAACAAATATGGGTTGCAGCTTTATTAAAATCTGTATTTCAGGAGCTTGAAACTTTTGGTCAAGGTGAGAGTCTGCATCCATGGTATGCATAGAGCACTGTATCCCAAAAGCAAAATCAAACGTGATTTTTGCTTTTGTACCAGTTATTAGTTATGCTGCTTTAATCTTGCAGCTCTTACGATCTTCATGAGCCTTCTGTTGCAAGATAAAAGCAAGATTTAATTTGACATTGACTTGGCTTTCAGATAACTCAAATTTTAGCAGCAAGTAGGTAAGATTTTTAAATGCACTTGAATAAAATTGGTACTCTGTGCAAATTCTCATTAGAGGATTAAACTATAAGCATTTTATGAAGTTATTCTTTATAAAGTTATTTTTATCAAGTTATTTTTAATTGACAGAAGAAAAAAATCAGAGGAACTGAAAATAGAGGAAAGTGCCATTATTCAGAAGCTTCCAACCAGGAAATTATTTGTCTACTTTGAATATAAAGAACAAGTGCTCTATATTATACAGAGAGCATGCTGGACAAACTGTATGGTTTTTTTTTTTTCTGGGCTCTCTTAATAAAAAATTCGCCTAAAATATACTTCAAATTTTTTTTGTCATTATTCTCTGTAATATGAGGATTTTGATTTCAAAGAAAGGTGTTATACTTTCTTCCTCTTCTTTTTCTTTCCTTCTGCATCTGTGAAAATTGGCAGAATTCGCACTGCTGATGCAGATTTATTCCATAAGAGGGTGAAAATGTACCTACGTGCAACAGGGCAGTGAAGGGGCTGTTGAAGAATAAAGCAGCAAAAGCCTTGTCATTTAAAGATAACTTTTTTTTTCCCTTGAAAAAAGGCTGTTGTTCTTCATATGTATCCTGGGCAAAGGTAACCAGGTATTTCATAGTGGTATTCTTTCTGTGTATTGAGTTGCATAAGCTGTTTTTATCTTACTTTTTACCCTGCTGTGATAAAAATCACCTTGCTTCCATATCTCATCCTATGTCTAGTCCCAGCGGTCCGTGTACTGTCCTGGGAGGATGAAAAAGAAATAGTTTCCTTTCTGAAGAAGGAGCGTGACCTGGCTAGCCTCAGATGGCTAAGGATAAGGGAACGGAGTAGTTCAGGGAGGAGAATTGCAGCGGCCGAGTGACAAGGATGAAGCTGGAAGGCTCTGTGCTTCTTGTCAGGAGGAGAGAGAAAGGAAGCAGCGCTGGAGCTAAAAAAGCAAATGTGACGTTGGAAGAAGACTAGGAAGGAAACTGATTTACCAGAGAAGGGAAACAACTTCAAATACTTTAATGTTGAATTGGAATGATTTTGTGCTTGTTTATATCCTGATAAGGAGAACCTGAATTGTTTTATTCTAATAATAGTAGATGGCAGCCCCAGTCAAACATTCTATTTGGAAAGCAGCAATCATCTCATGGAAGACACATGGTATACATACAGGTATTAAAAAGTGGGCCCAGAGAGTGAGATAATTGTGAGCTAGTTTAGAAGTGATATGAAATGATAATAGCTGCTATAAATAATAACTTGCTATTGTTTGCTGTATAGTTATTTCCCATTCAAATATATGGTATATCCCTTTTTTGCTTCAGACACAGTGCTTCTTTTGTATTCAAGCTTAATATACTGTTAACAGGTCACATAAATCTATTGATTTAAAACATATTGTGTACAACAATTTGTTTTAATTACAAAATATCACACCTTCTGTTTAACTGTAGGTTTAATGAATGGCTATTTAATTAAGGGCTTTAAATCAAGTAATCAGTTTGCATCACTGGGCAACAAGTAATCAGTTTATAACATGCAGTTGAACAGATAAAAAGAGCAATAGACAAACCTTTCCCTGCTACTGTTTATTGGCTAATTAAATAATCTGGACTCCGGGGTACATATAAAACAGGGCATAGATGGTAGATAGGAAGGATGCCGGAGGAGGGTACTTGGATGAAGCCATGAAAATGTTGATAGAGGCTTGTCATACAATTCACTGTATACAGTATACCACATTCGGAAATAGAATGTCTTACACCTTTGCCTATCTTTGGCAAATACATTACAACTCTAATGATGAGACATTACAGGTATTTATTGTTGGCTATGATATAAAAGAAAGCATCGGTTAAGATTTTTTTTTTTTTGTGGTAATAGTAAAATCTCCCCCCCCCTTTCTTTTTCTGTTTTGCTTTCGCTTTCTAGTTCTATCACATCTTAAATGATTTCTGTTTGAATGAAATTGATTACACATTTCCATGAAAAACCTACTGTTTACATCAGTACCTTAAGAACACCTGCAATAACTGAGTATACTCACATCACAAGGGTGGCACACCTTCTAAAGGTGTAAATTGAGGTTAAAAAGGCTTTTCTATCTACCTAGTTCTCCTACCCACTTGTATTTATGATTATAAACGAGTGTGTTCATATGATGTCTCTGCTGCCATCCATTCAGATTTTGATTTAATAGGTTGTAAGGATAAAGGGGGCCATTCCGATAATCTATGATGCATTTTGTAGGCCATAAGATTTCAGCCAAGAATCCTAGTATTTGTCTCAAAAGCTGTGGCTGATCTATTGAATCACTGTAGAAAGACAGTCAATCTAAAAATAGAAAGTGATGCATAATCCAGTGCGGAGCTGGGAAGTTATGATAATATTTAATTTCCTTTATTGTTAAAGGCTTACATCTTATTTCTCAATTTGTTTTGCTTCAGCTGAGCCTAGACGAACTGTCAACTAAAGAGATTTTCATTCCCATGTAGTCTCTATTTATATACCATAGCTAAAGCACTTCATACTGTTTCTTCCAAGTAATAATTTAAAATTGTTAATTCCTGAAGGTTACTATTGAGAAGAATTGTTTGGGAGATCCTAGTGGTTTGTAAAAGGTATTCTACTTTATCTGACCAAAACCAAGCGTGATCCTGAACTGAATATGGGGATTTAGTTATTAGTTTTACCTTTTAAGGCTTTTAGCTTTCATAAAACAAACTGAAATCTGGTACACATCTCATACACACGAATCAATCCTTTCTCTTTTTTTTTGTCTGTTTAGATTATAGCATTTAGACTTCAAGAATAGATTTCTTCTCCTTCATCATAGAACAGTTAAGTTATCAAGATGGTTCATGTGTGCAAGACACGCAGACATACTCCATTATAAATAACTGCAATAATATTGCATATATTAAAATTCTTCTACTGTGCTCCTTTCTTCATGGCCTATTAATAAAGCATTTCTTTTCTCTTTCCTTTTCATTTTGCAGGGGCAGAGGATGATGGGGGTTTTTTTCTGTGTAGGAGTTTTGTAAGGGGGGATTAGACGATTTTGTTTTGCTATTTTTCTAGGTACAACTTCAAAATACGTATTTCGTCATATCAGCCTAACAATGCCTGCACAAAATACCGCATCTTTACAGTAGGCTGACTGAAAAAAATATTTTTCAACTTTTATAGCTATTTTAGATTGAGTCTTGTGTCTTAAATTCCTGCTCTTCAATTCCTGCTATTACAATTTTAACACATTCAATGGCTGTTTGAGTTAATTACAAAAATGGGAAGAAACTATTATGAGTTAGAGTCTTGAGTTCAGGTAAATCACACTTAGACATAATTTAAAAACAACTGCAATTTTAATTCTGCTCAATAAGAGCCCATCAGCATCTGTAGTAGAAAAAAATGTATCGGTGATCATAATACCTTCCACTGTCTTACTGGAGTAGCATTTTTACAGTGAGGACAAGCTATAGATGGCACCACGAGTAAATATTACAGGAGCTGCACAGGAAAAAGTCATAGGTTTAGAATCCAGCATATTTGTGATTGTATAGAAGCAGTACTTAATGACTTTTAATGTCTTAATGCAGTGTCACCGTATTTGTATTCATTCTTATTGGAAATAATTGAAATCCTTCATCTGACCTCAGCTGGATATAGAAATTGGGGTCTGGATTCAGGAGATATTTGGCCTAAATGGCCTTTGGCTTAAGTTTTGTCTTTCTAGCCTGTTGGTCTTTTGACAGTTCTGGAGAACGAGTGTACCTTCTCCCAGCAGTGAGCAACAACAGCTCAAGGCTCTCAACTCCTGTGTATGCAGCTGCACAAGATACAGGGCTGTAACACTGTCCCGTATGTTCTTCCTTTCCCCCAGCTGCATCCCGGTTCTCCTGGTATGCCAGCAAAACCTTTCTGGGGGAAAACAAAGGGGTGCTGAGTTACATCAGGGATGGTCCTGGCACTGTAGTGTTTCTCTATGGCTTTCTTACCGAACTTCGTGCAGTAAAATGCTCTGAGACGTGCTGGGAAGCAGCACCAGCCTTTGAGGCAGCATGGTCTTTGGTGTCTGTGATTAGTACATGCATCACTATTTTTTTTGCTGTGAGTCTTTTTGTCCAAGTTGGCTCAGCATGCCAGCTCATAAAGCTTGCAATGCCAATTGGAAGCATCAGCATCATTAATAATATTATGTTACTTTTCATCTTCAACTCCAAATTTAATAACCAAGCAGAAAACTGTCAGTAGAAACTGCACAAAGGAGGCTGGCCTAGCATTATTCACCTTCATAAGTCAAAGTAACATGACATTATATTCAATGTAAAGACAAGTCAGGCTGAGACTAGAGCAGTACTCCGGAGATTTGCAGAGATGGAAAGCCCATATTACAAGTTTTCCTGTTATGTCTTAGGTAAGATGAAAAACAACAGTATTAAGGCAATATAATGTGTGAAAAGAACCAAAATTTTGCAAGCTGACTGGTAACTATTTTCATTTTTAAATTTATCTTTAAATGTTAAATTGCAAAATAAGCAGCACAGTATGACAGTACAAAAACGAATGGATGAGGAAATGTTAAAAGACTGAAAAATCTTGCATAGTGCTGTTGGAAGCCTTCATGAAAATGAAAAGATCTGCTTGATCTGAAGTTACAAGTGTATCCTGAAAGTAATCTTTCAGCTATCCTTCTTCTAAAAGGTGCGACTGAAGCTGGTTTTTCATTGCGAATGTTAGTATCACTAGCCCACGTGTAGCACAGTGCTACGTGAATTATGCAAGAGGTACATAATAATGAAATTATGTCCCTTTATTTATTTTTTTCTCTCCCTGAGAGATTAGATTGCTAATAATGGTTTTGGTGTGATATTAACTGATAAAGGTCAGAGGCCGTGATTCAGCATAGGAATTATCACCGCTTCATTCGTTCTTATGATAATGCTTTTTATTCTGCGGAAATCGGGAGAATTTAAAAGTGCAGTCTTGTGAGAATAATTCACAGAACTTCTTTGATTTTTGCTGTTTCCTTAGTCCTTTACTACGACCTCAGTCTTCACTTTCATTCGTAACTTGAACGGAAAACATTGTGCAAAACACGTAACATGGTGAACGGCCCATTTGCCAAAGCTCAGGTACCTGGGGCTCTCCTTCTCCGACAAACATATTTGTGTCTATAGGTTGCACACCAGAGGTACAAAGAGCGTCTGAAATAAAAAAAGAGGACAAGGTTGAGGTACAAATATTTGAATTTATTTTGTGCATGGCAAATTTTTTACGTTGCACATCTACTATAGTTTTTCCAAGCACTTCATCTCTTCTAGCAGCATTGATCCTGTAAATACGGAGAAGCTGTATTTTAGTGTTTGGTTTTGAGAGAGTGAGAGCGAACAGTCACGGTTGTTGAGGTCGGGCCATGAGAGGGAAGGGAGGAAAGAAAGGAAAGCTTCATGTTTTCAGCAAATGTAGCCTTCAGAGTATATTTCTCTTTCGATTTTGGCTTGAATACTGTTTTCATCACACAGATAAACTTTCCTTTCTTACTATTTATTTCAAATGATTGGTCTTCAAGCAATAAAGTTTTCTATGCAAGAGAGAGATACAGAAGTGGTTTTTAATTCTTTGCCATCCTTCTCTCAGAGACTAAGTCCCAAATAACTACCTTTGCAGGGTTTAATACTCCAGGAAAGCTTTGTTCCTTCATCAAACAGCAGATTTTATGGTTTGTTGGGTTTAAAAACCCTCCATAAAATAAGTTAAAGATGCAGCACGTGGCAGCGCTAGTTTGGTTGAATGCTGATTCAAAACCTACAGCACATAAGGCTGTTACAGTGCTAAAGCCACATAACTTTCTTTTAAACATCAAATGCTTTGTCTCCAAACAGACAAGGCCTGACATGGCATGTGTCGTACTCTCATAGTACTATTCTTTGTGTCTCAGGCGTTTTGAAAATATTAAATGTACTGTGTCATAATTATTTTGATAGTGTTTAACGAAGTGGAAAACGTAGTCTGCTACCTTAATTGTATTATTGCCTTTATTTTTCTTAACTGACATTTTATAATTTCATTCCAAATGCCTCCTCATTGTGAAAAAATGAAAGTTTTAGTTGTTTTAATCTAACTGTAAGGTGATGGGTAACTCTTTCTAACCATGATGTCTATCTGTTTAACTGTACAGGTACATGTGATCAGCACTGGCAATATCAACTGCAACACTTAAGTGCTGAAACAGTATGTTAACCTTCTAGTACCTATAGTAGACATTGGCACCATGGGTATTTTGTGTTTGAAGAGTAAAGAATTATTTTGGATAACAAAGCAAGAAGTGAATTCTCCTTATCTCCTACATAACTTCTCTCATATTGCAACAATCTTACATAAAGTACTATACACTGTGTCTGTATTTGTCACATATTTAGTTATAAATATATAAAATAACTGTAGAACTGAAAAGGAGTATGATTGTTTAGTCTTGTTCTTTAGAATTTCTTGTGTACTTTTCATGTATTCTTTTTAATTATGCTCCAAGCTGATACACAGTTCTTCTTATTGTTACTTTTATCCTTGTAGAATTTTAATTTTTTATATCCCAGTATTTGCTTTAGCTCAGAAGTGCAACTCTCACATGTTTCAGTTTTCAACTAAAAAAGTATTATTTTTCAATCTATAGGGATGGTCTGGACTTAGGAAATTATTCCCATTTCTAAAGTGTATTTTTCCAGAAAAGAATCAATGTATTTTGATCTATAGTCAGATAAATAATACTTATACATTTATTCTAAATCTGCTGTTGCATGCATATTGTAAGGCCGTGTAATACAGTCAAGTTTTAAACAGAGCTCCTTACTCACACTGAATTGCTCGATATGGGTTAGCATCTACTTCATGAGTTTAATCGTAGTAACTTTATCAAATAAAAAATATCTTCACGTTGAGAAAAATATGACTTGTCTCACATATGGCACACAGAAATTTCTGTGTTGTTTTTTTTCCTCTTGGATATTTGCCTTAGCTAAATCAAAACATCTTTGTTACAGAAGAAATTATGAAGGTATTCGAGACTTCTATTTCCAGTGATACAGCATTTTTTCCTTAATTAGGCACTCAGTAGTATGCTTGGAGTTTCTTTGTTTTATGCAAAATCCCGAACTGAAAAATACCTGGCATTTTTAGGTGCAATAGTATTTAATAGTTTTGTGAAGTAGTTATCTTAATGAAAAAGAAGAAATACTGCATAGTAGCTCTCTAGGCTTCCATGTGAACTTTATACAATTTTAGATTTAGGAGAAGGAAAAGCATAGCTGCCTGTACTTTAGCACGCAGGAAAATAATTAGAGAGAGAGACACTTTAATAGAAACGGCAAAAGCCGTGAGAGACAGGGGACAGAAACTGGAAAAGGCAGAGTAAGAATAATGCCTAAAAATTTTAGGTCACAGACAGTGAGGAAAAACAAAGCAAGCAAATGCTTTCTGCAGCTGGCCTCATATTCAGTACTACACACTGCCTACCTCTTTACCCACCTCTTTGGTTCGTTACAGTACCAGCTGTCATTAAGAGACAAAAACCCCAGAAAAGGCCTTGCCCTTTCTGAATGACTGACATTTACTCATTCATGTTGTTCTCCATGAATCTTCTTCTCATCTTCCACAGTCTTTGGTGTCAGGTTCCCAAAATGTTTCAAGGCCCATGAGGAACCCCAAAAAAGTTTTAAGGAATACAGGTGACATCTAAGACGGCCTTTCCATGTCATCATCCTTTTCAGTGAAATACTACCCATGAGCAAGGCAACAAGCACACACCTCCACGAGCGCTCGCTCCTGATTTCCTGCAGTGGTGCTAACAGCGAATATCCCGCAGGCTGTGGGACCTGGGGAAGGGGCCTTGCTGGTCTCTATGCTCTCCTTACTCACTGCTTTCAATTACATTCCCACAGGCTAAGTAATTTGTTTTAGGCTTATGAGGTAGTGTGAATGAATCTCCAGACTGCCTTTACTCCACTACTTACTGTGAAACAGCTGGTAAAAGACTTTTCTTTTAACTGAACCATTCCTCGTTTTCTCATTGTCTTCAGTAACATGAAGGAGCAGAAACGTGGACATGATTATCAATTATGATTATAACTTATTTACATCTGCTTGAAATTCTAGATGCTTGAGCAGTCTGCTTGTTTTACACAGTATGAGAAAAACCTTTTCATTAAAAGCCCACAACTTTTTGATAATTCTTGTGGTATATCTTACTGTATTAATGCAGTCTCTAAGAATATAGCATTTTGAGGTTGTTGTCATATATTGCCTGCTAGAAAGCTCTACTACCTACAGCTATAGGTACTATAATACTCTGTAAGTTCTCAGCTGGATTAATCTCTAGGTATTCTTTGCATAAAGATTTCTTTTCAAATATGGAAAAGGTAATTTAAATGGGTGCAACACTTTCTGCGTATGTATTTACTGCCGAGATGCCTATGGCAGCTGTGCGTGGATACTGGTATTGCATAAGCATTTACCTGTTTCACACCTTTCAAAATGTGCAAGATTAACTTCTTTCCATCATCATTTATTTTGAGTTTAAAAGTTTATTTGCATTGATTTTTTTATTGTTAAAATAAGTAAAGGCCAAGTTGCATGCTGTCTAAGCCATGCGGGTCTATTAGAATGAGTTCTTTGGTTCTCCAGAACAGCTCCGGCTGATATGCATGGGATATGCCTGCATGTGAGTGAGAGCAGAATTGCTCTCCCTGGGTCACAGGGAACGCAACCTGGTCCGTAAGTAGAAGAAAACCAGCATGTGCCAGTTTAGGGGTTTTTTAAGTTTATAAATGTGCAGTAGGCGTCTCCTTCCTCGTCATGAAGGAAATTTAAAAAGTCTTCTCCCCAAATGCATGCGTAATATGTCTCAAGATTCTTTTAGGCAGATAGGGAGCTGGCGGAGGTAATTGCTAGTCCACTCTCTATCATCTTTGAAAAGTCGTGGAGAACAGGAGAGGTGCCTGAGGACTGGAGGAAAGCCAATGTCACTCCA
>VZSC01013696.1:226699-296554 GCA_013398225.1 Steatornis caripensis | reverse complement strand
CGCCTCCCGCCGGCCTCCCCGGGCCGTGGACACGCAGGAAAGCGGCGACGGGGCTGCGTCTCGCTCTTGTTGCCGTCCTCCCCAGCGCTCGGAATGGCCGGCAGCGCTCGCCGGCTGCTTGTTTTTTCAAGTTTCTTTTTGTAAGTAGTAAAGGTGGAGGGGGAGGTGTGTGTGGGGGGGTGGTGGTGTTGGAATTTGACTTGCTCGAGCTGCTGCTCCGCAGAGGAGGGAGACTCAGCTCAGCTTGAAGGAGACTTCCCAGAGCGAACGCTGAAGTGATTGAGGAGATTGGTTTGCAGGCGGGCCACGGAGGTAAGGAGTTGGACGGCGCGTGCTGGGCTGCTGCGTGCGCGCCTCGGCTGAGACGAGAGGAGAGGAGAGGAGAGGAGAGGAGAGGAGAGGTTTCGCGGAGAGGTGCGGGGCTTGTTTTAAACGTCACCGCTGAACGGCTTAGAAGTATTTTTGAGCCTCAAAACGCTTCAGATCTGGTTACGCGAGGGCACGCAGGTACCGTAATTGCTAGGTTTTGAAGTCCACGTGAAATGCCGTCCGACTTGTGGCTGCTAGGTTTTGTTTTCTTTTCTTTTTTTTTTTTAAATACCCCAGAGTTCTGGGCTAAAAAAAAAAAAAAAAGATAAATCGGTACTTTGAAGTCCATTAAAGACAAGAAAGTAAATGTTACTCTTGAGTGGAAGTGTCTTGTTTCCCCAAAACGTTTAGCCCTCATTCAGCAACGCTTTATTTGACTGTGGTGATTTCTTTTCAGCTCGTCACTGAAAATCGTCATACTGATTTAAGAAAATCAGTAATTCCACTGAGAATAAATTATTTAAGAGGCTAATCTTTCCTGTGCAAAAAACTTGTTTTCGTAGATGCACGCTTTGAGCTTACAGACCTGTTGCTTTGTACTTTTACTCCAGAAAATGTTCTCAATAAACACCATGTACTCAACTGTAGTGCTATCTTTTTTTTTTTCCGATTATAGCCTTAAATAGACGAGAATGGGATTTGCATCTCTTGTAATTATCTTTAACCTCTAAGTCTTTAGTAAGCTTTTCAGGTAGATTTTTTTTTGTAGATGGTTCAGCTGATTTGAAATTAATTACAGAAGATTACTGAAAATAATGCATGGTTACGACCTTCTAGTTTCATCTGCTGCTGCTGGAGTCCCAGGGAAATGTGACTGCCTGTTCAAGGGATTAAATAAACGAATTTCATGTGGAAGTCGGTTATGTGAGAAAGTCCCAATAGCCTTTTCTGGCACAGATCTGTATACGTGTTAAGGTAACAGTTTACTTACTGGTTTGATCTTCTGGCTGAATTGAAGTGAAATATCTGAAATACAAGAACGAACACCACCACCCTCACTGCCACCCGTGTCTAGTACTTCCTAGTTAAAAAAAAAAAAAAGAAGAAGAAAAAAGAGTTTTGGAGCATATTTGTTTTACATATTATTCTTGACTCAAGGCACTTCAGGAATATGCTGTTGTGGAGTAATACAGTTTACTTGGTGATTCCATTTGTCAGTTTGAATGAATAAGCATGTACCTTCCTGAAGTCCATAATGAATAAAACATAGGACTTTTGAGGGAATTCTCTTCTGATATATCCGTAACTGTTAGTTCTTATTAGTTTAAATTGGAAACAAAAGATTTACTAGATCAAACTAGTTTAACTGCTCAATCTTAAGGGCTGGTTTTCTTTTCTTCTTTTTTCTTTGTAAAGCGTATTCCAGAGCTTCAGCATGAAAAAAAAATGTAATTCAAATGTTCTGATCTTTAATAGGCCAATAAAACTACTTTAATTACTGCAAGATCGGGGACTAATTTTACCTTAAAACCAGTTTAGTAAAACTAATTCAGTGTTTGACTGTTGCTCAGCAGTTTAAATGCTTTGCACAATTGATCCAAAGTTGTTTCTAGTTGACTTAACTAGTCGTTTTAAGTAGTTTGTGCCACTAGACTGATTTGAGTAAGACTGCTTAACTTGTTATGTTGTACTTTCGAGTTGGCTATGATGTCTTAAAGCATGCTCGTTACTGTGGATTCTTTCAGTACCTTTCTAATTGCATACAATTTAATTTTAGTGGCTTCTGAAGTCAAGTGTCCAGAAAATGGTTACCTTCCTCTTCTCCCCTCTAAGATGTGCTGCATAAAGACTCGAGTTAGTCTTGGCTGTGGAAAGAACATCAAAGGGGCTCAGAAACAGTTACGAAGGGACTCGTGAAGCCTGTGGTGACAGAGAAGTACCTGCAGTTGTTTTAGCAGTTAATTCCAGTTTCCTTTTCTGAAGTTGTCTGAATCAGGTGTTGAAGTAAAAATTCGGTGAGGTCCCTGATAGAGTTTGCTCTGGCTGGAACCTCCTGCTGTTGATAAATATTTCAAGAAGCTGAAAGTTAGTGATACATTTTAAATGCACTGCTAAGCTGAGACACTTCATGGTCTTTTGCATACACATTTACATTATTCATTTGTGCTGTGCAGGTAGATAATGGGCCAAATCTATCTTTGCTGTTACTCCACTGGTTTCTGAGTAACTGGACGAATCCAACCGTATGCATACATCTTGATTTTTGGAAGTTCAAGGCAAAGCTGGAACTACTTCAGTGATTTTATTATTAGTAGTAATTGTTTATGTACTAACTAATGATGTTCAGTAGCTTAGGCATTCTTTCATTAAAATATATGTAAACAGACAGTATAATTTATTTTTTCTTCTCATTTTTTCTGAAAAAAAACGTGTTCAGCCTTCTAGTTGCTGCATCCTAAAGTGACTGACAGAGAGACACAATGAAACGGCTTTCTGTCATTGGTAAAAATTCATCCTAATAACCTCCTAAAGCAGAAGGTCTTGACACACTTTTTTGTAGCATACTTACTGAAAGTAGAAAGTCTCTCTCCGTGTTTTAAGCAGCCTTTCATACAATGAGTCCGCGATGCTAGCACGTACTACATTTGTGTGTGCACATATACAAGTACATATGTATACAAACTGCACGTATGTCTGTACTTTAGATATATTATTGTCTTGCTTTCACGTATGAGGAGAGGCAGAGGTAACATAAAAGCCCTGATCTGACAGCATGTGCTACATTTGAAATGCTGACCATGGGCAGGCTGATCAGATGAAAGAGTATATAATACATTTGGAGGAAGCTGTTATCCCTACATTTAAATCTGTTATGTGAAAGCAGTTATTGTTTTTTGGGGAGTTTTCTTGGGTTTATTTATTTATTTTAGTAGAGATTGATGTTGTAGGAAATAATTGGGATAATTTTAATGAGAAATTTAAAATATTTCTTTTTGTGATCCAAAGAGAACCTTCCAGAAAACTCTTAACATGGGGTTCTTGCTGTTGCTAATTGTGTCTGCCAGAGGTCAAGACCTTTGGATGACATTCTCAGAGTGGTTATTCCATTAATTGGCTTTTGAAAAAGCTAACCTGACAATTAAAGCAGGAACTTCATCCTCCCAGATGTGAACATGCACTCTGTGCCTACAGAATTGTGATTGTCTCTGTCAATCTTGAGTGTACAAAACGGTGTAGTTCTAGGGATCTGGAAGAAAAGGTAGTTAAAAACACCACTATGTTTCAGTTGAAGTGAGACTCTCCTTAACACACCTTATGTCTAATGTTTTCTAATCACAGTGCGTATGGCCGAGTTGTTCAGCAAAGGTCCTTGATTTTGTGGCAGTGTGTTAGAACAAATCAGAACTTGAGATTCTGTAAGAAAAATTCCTATACGTTTAGTATATTACCTGGGAATTACCACAGTTGTGTGTAATTTAAACGAGTTCCAAAAGGTTTATTCTCAATGGACTGAAACATGTTGAAGCCAAATGACTTTCACAGCTTTAGAAGCTATTGGAGAAGCTAAGAGTTGGGGCACCCCGCCCTGCTGTGCTAGCAAAGGCTGTAAAAGTCTATTGAGACTGCAGTAAGCATTCACAGCTTCTGGTAAAACAATAGGCAGAGAAATAGTATCTATTTTAACTGTTGAGTTACAACGTTAAATCGTTTAGTAATCAGCAGGCACTCAGACAGATGTCATCATGTTGGGTTTTTTTCTAGATGTGGCCTCAGTTTTCCCGTTAATGATGAATGCTGATAATTTTTTTAAAGGAAAACTAGCATTTTTCTAAATAGTGTTATCACTGAATGTGGGTGTGCCATGTGTTAAGATATTTTGATGGGCTAACAAAGAAATTAATGCTGATTATTCTCTTAGCATTGTACAAGTTGTGTAAGGGTGTCTACATCTGGAGTGGTAGCAAACAGTTCATTTGAAACTGAGGGCAGGTATCTTTGCTTTCTAGTACATACAGGCTCTCATTTTGGCATATGCATGGGACTATTTCAGCTGAAACGTGTACCCATTCCTTGTTAGACTTGCATGAACTTGTGGATGACGTTGTCTGCTGTGGTGAGGAAAAGGTAGACTGCTTGTCCAGCCTGCGGGATGGCCCAGCAGACTGTATAGGAAATAACAGCATCTTCATTACAGCCTTGATTGCGCAGTTGCTCATTTCTGTTTTGTGAAACCACTACACAATTGGAATTGGAAATCTGAAGTCTAACATGGTAGAATTGGCCTCTGCCGTGTGACTTTTCACTCCTTTGTTTTTGATTGAATTTGTTGGTAGCCTTGTTTCAACAGTAGCAGGCAATTCTATTTTGATTTCTTACCTGAGCTGATGTGGTCCAGTACTGAGTTTGCTTTTATGTGTTTCCAGTTTTTTCAGCTTTTCTTAAGTGCCAGAGTTCATCAACATGCAAAAGGGACATGCCAAAACCCGATATAAATTCTATTGCATAGAGGATTAAGTTTAATCCATCATCGATAATATCAGAGGGATACTGTTGACTGTAATGTAGAAAACAACATAAAAGTGAAGAGGTGATATTGTACACTTGTAGTTTATTGCTGTTATTTTAATGACTTGTCTTCAGAAGTGTCAATGTTTTATCACTGGGCCCAGTCAAGCATGAACCTTCTAATGCTTTTGTCTTTTAGACTATCAAAGCTGTTAGTTCTCACAAGCTGGCCTTTAAGCAATAGAAAAGTCGGCCTGTTGCTAGAATCCTGTAACTTAGAAAACTTAGAAAAATTATTCTCCTGCAAGAGGTAATTAATTGTCAATACGTAAAGACAAAGAATGAAAAGATCTGTTAGCAGAGATTTTAAACAAACAAAAAACCACAACGGAAACCCAACAAACACTTTGGCAATTTTCTCTTCTTCTTTTTTTTTCTTTCCTTCAGGGTTGTAGTGTTACGCATCTGCCCTACCCTGATTTCACATTAGATTTGTTTTGACTCCGCAACTGACTTTCCCAGCTGGCTTTGAATGTGCTAAGAATTTAATAGCTAAATTTCAGATTGAGAGTCAAGCATGGAAATGTCTCGATGTCAGCTTTCTGTGCGGAGTGAGTTCTCATCTTTGTACTTGAGCCATCCTTCTTTTCCCCAGCTCACTCTGCGCAGTGGCTCAGTTATTTTTCATTGTCTGTCTTTCCCTGACATTCAAAGCCATTGTCTGTGCACAGCCCTGTACCCCTAGGCTGTGACTCTTTTGAAATAATTTCCCACCTAACGGATACTCAGTCACATGGGTAAAGACTTATTCCTGAGTCCTTCAAAAAAGCTACTGTCAGCCCAGTCCCTGCCATTAGCCAGGGAGGGAACTGGTCCTCAGTTGTCGTGTGAAATTCAGTGCCATTAGGGAGGAAAGGTTGTGGCTGCTGAGTCAGAGGAAATATTTTTAGTGATTTGTCTCTGGTATTTTCTTTTTTTTCTAATCAAATCAATGATACGCAGTAAGAGCCGGAACAAGCTCTCAGATGGTTTAAAGTGAGGTATCAAAATCTACTGAAGTTAGTGGAACCTGGCTGACTTAGAGGGGGTAAGTCTGTGTTGGGTTGCTTTACGGTACCCTTGTAGTTGTGCAAGAGACTTGCCTGAGCTTCTGTAATTCAGAGGTTTTGGTGTGGCTTTGCTGAAACTAAGTTACACGACTGCTTTAAGTAACTTCAGACATAGTAAACTAAACCACATATTGGCGTGTCCCATGGATAAGGTGAAACGTCACCAGCTTTATCTATGTAAACTGTGTTTAAAATAATTCACTTGGAATAATGTGATTAAAAGAGGGAAAAAAAAACCCTATATAAACTGCGAAGGCCCTTGGACTTCCATAAATAATTTTACAGCATTCTGATCATATGTGTTCCCTTCTAAACAGTCATAAGGTTAGACATAGCACTGGGAGGGCATGTGCTTGACATTCATAAAGCTTCAAACACTGAAATATTCTTGGTTTAATTTTTACCAAGCACAGATGCCAAAAAAGTCATTTCCAGTAAATGGTACGGTGGTGCTAGGATTAGACGAATAGCTTGCTTTCCCCAAACTATTAATTGAACAAATACAGATAGAAAATAATTTAGAGTGGTTTTATTTTAATATAATTGTTCTAATTCAAGATTAATACTACATATGAGTGTTGAGTAACCCCTGCATTAATCATATTTCCTTCTTCATAATTTTTTCTGCCTCAGTTCACTTTAAGTTTATAACCTCTGGTGCACAATACAATGTAATTTTTATTTGAAATAATAGAGCTTCTGTAAGAGAGAGTGTGTATTCACTACCAAAATATGAAATGCAGTGAAATTGTGGTTATAGAGGTGGGACATTTTTTTCAGCAATAACATAAGGGAGTATATAGATGTCTCATTCATTTTTTTCATAGAACTTAGGCTTTAACTATTTCCCACATCCGTTTTTAGAGGGGATTAGGATATACCTCCGATCTCCTGTTACTATAGATAGCTGTATTCACTAATGTGCTGGCAATCCACGTTTTGGGTTTTTTTTAAGACCATGGCTCTGATTTTGTTTCATAGATGAAATAAGTACTGCTTCGTTAGCTTTTCAACTAATTTTCTTATTGCACTAGGTACCCTGTGTTCTGTATTTCTAATAAATATTCACCACCAAAAAAAGTTTACTTTTTTATTTTAGTGTACCTGTAAGCGAGTTTTTCAAGTGCCACTGTCTCTCTTCAATAAGCTTCTGCAGTTGTTTCAAAGCCCATGTGTATATACATTCAGTGCGAAATTATATAAACAATATCAAACTTAGCCGTGTCAAGCTTAGCTCTGCATTTAAATAGGAACTTGATCTAGAATATGCATGTATATACTCTCACAAGTTGCCTGTCTGAAGAATGACGTTTTACACAACGATATTCCTAACAAACTGTTATTTTCACAGTACCTTTTACTTTGACAATCTGTGTTATTTTCACTGCATTTAATAGTAATTTAAAGTATGTCTTTAAGTTAGTATTAAATTATCATAACGAACTGGTGTAGCACATCATAAATAAGTTGTTTCTAATATTGTAGGAGCTGGCTGGCATATATCATAAAAAAAATTTGTTACACAGGACTTCCTGTAAATCAGACATGTGTTCATTTGTTCTGAGGAGCCAAACTATCCCTGTCAGTTGGCTGAGTACACCAGAACTTAGTTTGCTTTGTAGCAGTAGCTGTATGCTGGAGACCTAAAGATAAGTCACGACTTCAGGGAGGGAGGGAAGGGGGAAACAAAGTATGAATTCTTAAAAGGTGCTGCGAGTACATTTTTCATTTGGACGTGTAGCTTAGATATCAGTCCTTCCAACCAAAGGAAAAGGCTGTTCTTGTTTTGACAGAGCAGTAAAAATATATAGACAGTCTCAAGCAAAGATGAAAACAGGAAGGGTTACAGATCCATCACTTGTTGAATGAGACCTAAAGCACCTTTCCATTGTCATTGAATGCATCTCAGTAGTAGGTTCCGCTGAAATGGAATGGGGCAGCAGACTGGGCAAAAGTTTTTTTTTTTTCCTCTGAACTATGGCAATACACTATCTGCAGCATTACCTGGAAACATTCCTTAAAACTTACAGGATTTCCTTTCGTGGATAAGTTCTTGTGATAACACCTTCCTGAAACTTGTATCTTTAGCCTGGCTTCAATAGCCTGTCATGGCAGGATTTTTAAAAAAATCTGTCAGTTTATTCAGGTGTCAGTGATGACTTGCATACAAACACGGTAGCATTGCTTCAGAGCACATGGCATTACACGTGTGAATTTCTCCCTTTGCAGAAAATGTTGCCTGTACTGATATTCTGGAAACACCAATAGTCTACTAAGTTTATGAATTTACATTTGTACTCTTGCCACCTGGAAAGACACAAGGCATATCAGCCTTGTGACTGTGCTTGTTGGTACACTTGGTGATGTTTGAGGAAACAGGAGGAATAACTTTGGCTGTGGCTCATCATCCATTTTGCTGCAGGTGCATGCATTAAGACACAAGTGGTAGTGTTTCATAGAATAAGATGTTTACTGTTTTAAATAGTAACAAAATTCTACATGCTTTGGACTGTAAGCCATTGATACTGTATGTAGACAAGTGAATTACAAAGCAGCCAGCCATCACTTGCAAGTGTTCAGAACAGCAGAGGACAGCAATGGTCAGTGCCACTTGAGGCCGCTTCTGTTACTACCTGGATGTTCAGGTGCCAGGCGAGTAAGCTTGTTTGGACGGTGCATCATCTGAGCTAAAAAACCTTGGTATCCCTGGCTTGAGTTTGCACTTCTGCGCTTTTCTAGAAAGTACAAATCCAGAAGCAGCTTGACAGGTTCAGTTAGTCCGCTAATCAGCCAGCATTTCTGGGAGTCAGGTGAGATTACCTTGCAGGCCACATCTAGTCCATGGAGCGCTGACTGGCTGCCTCCATCGTAGCATATGTAAGTTATGGTTTGTAAAAGTGTATTAAGGATAGCAGGAGGGCAGGCTGAAAAGATGCTGTATGAATTTTTGCATTTAAGCAGTTTAAGTATGTGAAGCCATGTTTTGGTTCAAAAATACAGGACTGGCAAGGAAACAATCAGTCATTATCATAATCCATGGCAAACGACAGCAAGTCAAGTAAGGGATGTGTGTCCAATACACCGTGAAAGCACAAGCCTATGCTTAGGACAACTGTCAAAATCATATTGGGGTTGTTTGAGGGATCTCGTACTTAAAAGTGTTTCTGTGGGTGATCAGACCATTGAGGAAGTCTCAGGCAGTTGGGAGGGTCACTGTCCCGGCAGGCTGCAGGGTGGCCTCGCCTTCGTTGGGTCTTCTGACTCTGAGAGTTGTCTTCTGTGGCTTATGCAACTTTCAGAAACTTAACATTTTTTTTTGATGTTACTATAATTTTGTTTTTTTATGAGAAATAAAGCTTGTCGCATCGGGAGTAACCAAGTGTGGCAATGATTCAGGCGGTGCCGTGCCACTTTCTTTCCTCTTTTGCTCTGTGTTCACTCCTGCCCATCCTGTCCTGTTGAGGACGGGGCTTGCTGAGTTCCTAAAGGCTCCTCTGGCTGAGGGGTGTTGTTCTCTTGTCTGATATCATGTATCAAACTATATGCTATGTTTTTCATTAGGAATTGCCTGAGCTCATCTAAAAGGAGAAGTTGTTTTCAACAAGTAAATTCTAAGTTCTCTTTTACTTGTTGAAGTGCTTACGAATTGCACGTATGGTTGTGGTAAGTACGCTCCTAAGAGGGAAGGCTAGATGAAGTGAAGACTCATTTGCTCCTGAACAGAAATGCACACACAAATAGTGCCTACATTCACCTAAGTGAGCGAGGCTTTATTTTGTCTGTCTATGCATGCAGATTAAAGCAGTTTTGTATACTTTTGATTTGCAAACTTTTTTTCTAACAAAATATGATTTTTAAACATCTATTTATTTTTCATTATTTCAGTTATTATTGAATCCCAGTATTAGTTACTGAGCTGCTACAAATCAATGTTTTGAATGCTTAAAATCTCCTGTGATGTTACTTGACTGTCAGTACGTCTTAACCTATTTCTTTCTGTAGTGCGTTCAGAAATCCTGGAGCTACTGCATGGCTTCAACTCAGAAAGTCTGGCAGCAATAATCTTAACTGTTTCCTGTTCTTTTAGTTCTTTGGCATCAGTGTTATACCGCATTAAAATGGAAATGAGCTTGGATAAATGTAGAGGTAAGGTGTGCAGGCACTGATTTCTGGAAATACCTTCCTTCTGTTAATAAATTGTGCAATAGGGATGGCTGTGTCATGGCTGCAAGATAAGCAGACAAAGAAACTGCCTGGTTGGCTGTGACCTCCAGACAGACTCTGGATGTCTGCTTGGACAAACTCTAAAAGGCAGATTTAAGACGGTCAGCGTAGGGACTTTGCATTTTCTGATTGATTTTTCTGAATGACAGAGTAGGTTTATTTAAAAAAAACCCCACATGCTATTCCATCTAAAAATCAATGTATCTTGGAAGGGAATTTGGAAAAATTAAATCCGTACATTGTGAAGGGATTGAAAATGTCATTATTGTTTGCTAGCACTGTCTTTATTGCTTCAGGACACATTTCTGTCATGACATAATATTTTTTATATATTATAGAATTAATGTTCACTATGATTTTTGTCATTCACCTCATGCTGATCTCAGTTGACATTTTGAAACGCGCTATTAAGGCACGTTGTAACTGTGAAAAATAGTAATTTTTTTTTTTTTCTGAATTAGATTGAAAACTAATTTTAAAAAATAAGTTTGGCCCAGATTACCAAAACATCTGCACGAACATCACAAACAGCTTGTTGGCAGAGCTCAACAGCAGGAGAAGCTGTAGTCGATCGGTTCTGCCCTCTTCAGCAGGTGTAATACCAGTTGATGGAAATTGCTGTACATGGTTTCAGGGGACACGTGGATAACGTGTCCAGATGATAGCAACATCCACAAAGTGTAGAAAAAAAACATGGGCAGATGTTTGGCTTATTCTGTCTACACGGGTACGTGTACTTAAATTCACTCTAATGGAGTTTATCTACTGTCACGTTGTGGTTTGCCCTGTTACAGAGAAGGATTTTATGGTAGGCTGCTAATCTTACGAAGCAGTCCACCTGTTGCAGCAGCCATATTTTGCAGTGTCTTAGCTGCAGATTTTTTGACCTTTTTTTTAAAAAAAAAATTCTTTCTTTCCAAACATATTTGAGTATTAGGTTTGTCTGCAGTGGGTTGAATTGCTTTGTGGTTTTGGCATACAGCAGGTTATTCTTGCAGTGAGACTGGATACTTCAGACCTTTGCACACAGAAGATAAATTACACACTTTTTGAACTTCATCCTTAAAAAAAAAAGCCTCTGGGTTTATCTGATGGAATCATCTTTACTTTTGGTTTTGGTTTTCTACCGTGTGTGCCAGGAGTATAGTCAGTTCTGAAATTACTGAAACAGAACATTCACTAAACTTGATCAATAGAATATTAAAATACATCAATAATTCTTAAAAGAATTTAGTCGGATTGTTAAATTATCAGTCATTGTTCTTCATGTCCAGTTTTGTATAAAGTGGTAGTGAATCCCGCTATCCTGTAATCAGAAGTTCTGTTGTCATTATGCAGAGATTGATAGAGCATCCCACGTGTGTCATCTGCTCCAGTCTCTGCTCTCTTCATTTCCCTACTAGAACTCCTTAAAATTCTAGATCATCACGGCTTGCAAATTTAGATTCAGTGCTTTCTAAGAATTAATTCAAAAGTGTATCGAACTGTAATTTTGAAGCTGATGTGAGCATTTAAAGAAAAGGGGTTTTATCTGTTATTCATTTAATGCAGCATGAAATTAACATCTGAATCAAACAGCAAAATTTTAGTAAATAAGATCCAGCATCTGAGGCCTCATTATTCCATATACATAGTAATATTTTCAAAGTGTCATTTCTTCTTCTTCCTAAGCTGCTGGGAATGTTTCCCCCTGTTTTTCAACAAGACATTCTGTGTTGATGTTTGTAACTGGATCATTTGCATACAGTGGTTGTCATTAAAAAGTTAGCATTTTCAGTAGTTACTATGTCATGGTATCTGAGTTTTCAAAAATTTTCCTGTTTCTAAATATTTCAAATTATAATTTAGGTCAAGTAGTTCTCATGGGGCTATCCATTATTTTCAGTGTTATTTCTCTCATGACTGCTTCTCAGGCTCATGTTTGTTTCACTGTAAATAATTTTGTAGTCTCTGTTTTAGTGAGATTCTAATGGTGAAGTATTTTTTGATGTAAAACATAGCTGCAAGTTGTTTGCCTGAAGTCCCGTATCCAGAGCAGTGTGTACTCAGCTGCTACTCAGATACCTGTTGTCCTCGCTTCCTGAGAAGTAGACAGACGAGCATGGTACCAAACATACCCAGAGTAGTAGTGTGCGTGAAACTGTCTGTAAACTCGCTGGCAGGTACAAAGCCAGTTTCACTGGGTTGAGAGATGTGCTCTGTAAATTCGTCAAAGGAAACTAAAACCCTAAAAAGAACTGGTATCTACTCCAGCACACCTCCAGGAGGTTATGCTCCCCTCTGTCCAGTCCTGACAATAATCAAGCTGCCAAATTTCATAACAGAACTAGGATTGATTTTCCAGGCTGCCTCTTGGCTGTGGGGGCTGTACCTTATACTTATGGTAGTGAATCAGAAAGGGCTCCCTACTCCTCTGCTGTGTCGACCATAAACTGGAGGAACAAAAGGTAGAAGCTGGTCTGCAGTGTGGAGGTGCTTAAAGGGAAGGGATCTGTTTTATAAGGGTTAAATTTTCAAAATAATTCTAAGTGGTATTACTCTGTTGTGGAGGGGTTTGCTCTTCCAAAAAAAAGATGTGGTAAGTGGTTAGAGACACTTTATATTCCGATGATGCTGTTAAAGACATCCCAAACGTTGTTGCAAGGTCTCTGCCCACTTTTCATGAATGTATTCAAGGGAGGCAGTGCTGGATTTCTTTCTCTCTGCCTCTCTCTTTCTGACTTTCGTCTGCTATGGACATGAGCCAGAGAAATGTCTCTTTCGGTCAATGCAGCCCCTTGTTTGAGGAAATGAAGTAGAATAGAGTGACTACAGTCAGTGCATCCCATGACATTATTTCTTTCATTTTAATTCCAGTGACTTTGCTTGTGGAAATGCTATATACTTTGCCAGCCATGGAATATGAAAAATCAGTCGTCACCAAATAGAAATCAAGCTTTAGGAATGGCAAAGTAACACAATAATAAGAAAGCTTCAGTAGAGGTGAAATTTGGCTTAAAATCCTGTCTTCAGTACACTGAATATGTACTCTTCCGTTTTAAACCAAAGAGGAAATGGCTTTATAAATTTCCAGCACTTGCTAAGTAATCAATTTGATGTCACATTTTGCTTGTCAGGTGGTTGGATAATCTAAAATACACAAGGAATAGACGACGGAACAGGCCCAGAAAATTAAGTAGTCTTTGTTCTATTCTTACAGTTTAGCATTGCAAATGTTGCTGCTACTTGTGTATTCCAGGCTGCTGAGACTCCCCTTGAAAGGGTCTGAATGAAAGGAGCCAGGCTTATTCAGCAAAGGGGCTTATCAGGACTATATCCAGTGTGGCTTCTCAGGTTGAGTAGGGAAAGTTAGTGTTTGCATGGGACAGGCTAGTAATGAAATTGGATCGTGTCCGTGAACGAAGAGGTGTGAACCTGGCAAGATAAGACAAGATGGACTGCTAATGATCAGTTAAGAAAATAAAGTAATATTCTCCCGTATAACTTTTCATATAATTGGCCATCCTGTCCATTCCTAGCCCTCGGGCACACCAGGAAAAAATTACACCTCTCACACTGGTCAGAATGGGAGAGCTCATAGAAATTATATCTCTTACGACAGAGATGTTCTGGGAGGGAGAGTAATTTTAATGACACAGAAAGTTACCTAGTACTGCATGCATGGCAACTGTCAAATTTTTCTGCGTCTAGGGTGACATGGGTTTGCCTCAGTAACCTTGGTAATGCAGGTTGCAGACAGGTTTATGCCCCTTAATCCCATGAACCAGTTACATGCTGGGGGCCACCCAGCTGGCAGGCAGCTTTGCAGAAAAGAACCTGGTGGTCCTGGTGGACACCAAGTTGAACACGAGCGTGCAATGTGCCCTTGTGGCAAAGGTGGCCACCGGTATCCTGGGCTGGCTCAGGAGGAGTGTTACCCGCAAGTCAGGGGAGGTGATCCTTCCTCTTTGCTCAGCGCTGGTGAGGCTGAACGTGGAACACTGGGTCCAGTTCTGGGCTTCGCATTTCAAGACAGATATGGACATATTGGAGAGTGCTCAGCAAAGGGCCACTAAGTTGATGAGGGGACTGGAGCATCTCTCCTATGAGGAAAGGCTGAGAGAGCTGGTAGTGTTCGGGGGGATCTTACCAATATGTGCGCGAAGGGAGGGTGCAAAGAAGAAGGAGCCAGGCTTTTTCCACTGATGGCCANTGTCTCTTTCGGTCAATGCAGCCCCTTGTTTGAGGAAATGAAGTAGAATAGAGTGACTACAGTCAGTGCATCCCATGACATTATTTCTTTCATTTTAATTCCAGTGACTTTGCTTGTGGAAATGCTATATACTTTGCCAGCCATGGAATATGAAAAATCAGTCGTCACCAAATAGAAATCAAGCTTTAGGAATGGCAAAGTAACACAATAATAAGAAAGCTTCAGTAGAGGTGAAATTTGGCTTAAAATCCTGTCTTCAGTACACTGAATATGTACTCTTCCGTTTTAAACCAAAGAGGAAATGGCTTTATAAATTTCCAGCACTTGCTAAGTAATCAATTTGATGTCACATTTTGCTTGTCAGGTGGTTGGATAATCTAAAATACACAAGGAATAGACGACGGAACAGGCCCAGAAAATTAAGTAGTCTTTGTTCTATTCTTACAGTTTAGCATTGCAAATGTTGCTGCTACTTGTGTATTCCAGGCTGCTGAGACTCCCCTTGAAAGGGTCTGAATGAAAGGAGCCAGGCTTATTCAGCAAAGGGGCTTATCAGGACTATATCCAGTGTGGCTTCTCAGGTTGAGTAGGGAAAGTTAGTGTTTGCATGGGACAGGCTAGTAATGAAATTGGATCGTGTCCGTGAACGAAGAGGTGTGAACCTGGCAAGATAAGACAAGATGGACTGCTAATGATCAGTTAAGAAAATAAAGTAATATTCTCCCGTATAACTTTTCATATAATTGGCCATCCTGTCCATTCCTAGCCCTCGGGCACACCAGGAAAAAATTACACCTCTCACACTGGTCAGAATGGGAGAGCTCATAGAAATTATATCTCTTACGACAGAGATGTTCTGGGAGGGAGAGTAATTTTAATGACACAGAAAGTTACCTAGTACTGCATGCATGGCAACTGTCAAATTTTTCTGCGTCTAGGGTGACATGGGTTTGCCTCAGTAACCTTGGTAATGCAGGTTGCAGACAGGTTTATGCCCCTTAATCCCATGAACCAGTTACATGCTGGGGGCCACCCAGCTGGCAGGCAGCTTTGCAGAAAAGAACCTGGTGGTCCTGGTGGACACCAAGTTGAACACGAGCGTGCAATGTGCCCTTGTGGCAAAGGTGGCCACCGGTATCCTGGGCTGGCTCAGGAGGAGTGTTACCCGCAAGTCAGGGGAGGTGATCCTTCCTCTTTGCTCAGCGCTGGTGAGGCTGAACGTGGAACACTGGGTCCAGTTCTGGGCTTCGCATTTCAAGACAGATATGGACATATTGGAGAGTGCTCAGCAAAGGGCCACTAAGTTGATGAGGGGACTGGAGCATCTCTCCTATGAGGAAAGGCTGAGAGAGCTGGTAGTGTTCGGGGGGATCTTACCAATATGTGCGCGAAGGGAGGGTGCAAAGAAGAAGGAGCCAGGCTTTTTCCACTGATGGCCAGTGACAGGCCCAGAGGCAATGGGCACAAACTGAAACACAGGAGGTTCCCTCTGAACATCGGGAAACGCTTCTTGCTGTGAGGGTGACTGAGAACTGTCACAGGTTGCCCCCAGAGGTTGTGGAGTCTCCGTCCTCCTTCAAAAGCCATCTGGACATGGTCCTGGGCAGCCGGGTCCAGGTGGCCCTGCTTGAGCAGGGGGTTGGACCAGATGATCCCCAGAGGTCCCTGCCAACCTCAACCCTTCTGTAATCCTGTAAAGACGCCTGCCGTGCATCGTTAGGGCCTATGTGTGGTCCTGATACATTGCATAAGGGTTTGTGAGCAGGCTGGGGTTTGGAAGTGGCCAGAGTAATCTTGCGTCTTTGATATGTTGTGCAAGCATAGACTGCAATTCCAAGTTCTCGTTATTTTAAGCTAGCCAAGATAATTCAGAAGTGTCACGTTTCATCTCATTTCTGTCTCTGAGACANAGTTACATGCTGGGGGCCACCCAGCTGGCAGGCAGCTTTGCAGAAAAGAACCTGGTGGTCCTGGTGGACACCAAGTTGAACACGAGCGTGCAATGTGCCCTTGTGGCAAAGGTGGCCACCGGTATCCTGGGCTGGCTCAGGAGGAGTGTTACCCGCAAGTCAGGGGAGGTGATCCTTCCTCTTTGCTCAGCGCTGGTGAGGCTGAACGTGGAACACTGGGTCCAGTTCTGGGCTTTGCATTTCAAGACAGATATGGACATACTGGAGAGTGCTCAGCAAAGGGCCACTAAGTTGATGAGGGGACTGGAGCATCTCTCCTATGAGGAAAGGCTGAGAGAGCTGGTAGTGTTCAGGGGGGATCTTACCAATATGTGCGCGAAGCGAGGGTGCAAAGAAGAAGGAGCCAGGCTTTTTCCACTGATGGCCAGTGACAGGCCCAGAGGCAATGGGCACAAACTGAAACACAGGAGGTTCCCTCTGAACATCGGGAAACGCTTCTTGCTGTGAGGGTGACTGAGAACTGTCACAGGTTGCCCCCAGAGGTTGTGGAGTCTCCGTCCTCCTTCAAAAGCCATCTGGACATGGTCCTGGGCAGCCGGGTCCAGGTGGCCCTGCTTGAGCAGGGGGTTGGACCAGATGATCCCCAGAGGTCCCTGCCAACCTCAACCCTTCTGTAATCCTGTAAAGACGCCTGCCGTGCATCGTTAGGGCCTATGTGTGGTCCTGATACATTGCATAAGGGTTTGTGAGCAGGCTGGGGTTTGGAAGTGGCCAGAGTAATCTTGCGTCTTTGATATGTTGTGCAAGCATAGACTGCAATTCCAAGTTCTCGTTATTTTAAGCTAGCCAAGATAATTCAGAAGTGTCACGTTTCATCTCATTTCTGTCTCTGAGACATTCAGCTGTGCAAATCATGTGGCTTTGACAAAATGATCCCAATACATACAGGGCCCTGAGATGCTGAAAAATACAGTTAAGGCTTTGCTACCATGGGTTTGGTGTTGGTGATTTCTGAAATAAAAATGAGGTCCACTCGTGCTGTTTCAATTCATGGCAAGCGCACATCTCTCCTTCACCTCAACCCGGGAGCAGCCAGAAATACATCTGCTACAGAATCGCAGGCGACGCACTTTCGGAGGACGGGGGCGGGTAGAAGAGCTGAGCACTTGCTGGCCGTCAAGAATCTCCTTCCACTTACCTGCACAACTGGGCGTTTGAACTGCCGTATCACGTGTGTTTGAACCACAGCAGCTCTCATCAAACACGGAGGGAGGTTTCCACGCTGCTGCCGGCGCCTTCGATGCCTCCCAGGCTGCAAGATCAACTTCGCTCCTGCCCCTGATTTCTCGAGAGTGTCTTGTCCAGGGAGGTGAGAGGGAGCTTTGCTGGGGCCGGCGGTTCTCCTTGCCTCCCTCCCTGACCAGTTTGGAGTGGTTTTCCTCACGCTGCCATGGAAACGGTGTCTGCAGTGGCAGAAGAGGGAATGTGTGTGGCATTCAGCGGCTGCCAGGTGTGGGGAGGAGAGAGCCTGCATTTTACCCAGTCCAACTTCCCACCGCAGGGAGAGATGTCAGATTTATGATGCGGGGCAGGAGGGAGAACAGGTAGGACTCTAAACCACAGCTCAGAAACCGTGGCTGGAAATCAATTTGAACGCCCTTTCTGCCATTAGATTCACTTAAAGCACTAAGTTTAAAACTCAGTATGTGCTGCCTTGTTTCTATTTACTTTGCCTTTCCTTTTCAATACTGTGATGTCATGAGCTGGCCTGTTCTGTAAAGGGAGTTGCAACTCCTACCTGCTCGTTCTGCACTCGGGAGTCGGAGGCATTAGTGATGTGCGTTGTATGTGCCAGGTCCTGGACAAAATAGTTGGAGTTATCAACCCTGCTAGAAGGTTCCTGCATTCATCACACGAGGATAGATACAGTTTTGATCGCTGTGTTTTGCTGTAATAAAGGCTTGAATTTCAGATTACTTCCAGAGTATTCCAGAGTATATTCCAGAGTACTGAGATTCCAGTAATCTCAGTGAAATATCCTGATTGCAGTTGTGGAACAGTTGACTCATTCATTATTTTTATTCTCTCTGTCTCTTTTTATCTCTTTTTTTTTGCTTTCCCCTGATTCAGTGAAAGTGACAATGATTCCTACGGCTCTCTTATTTTGTAATTGCATCATAGCACTGACTGTGATATCCCTCCTGTAAGGAACATCCCTGTAGAGATGCTTATGTCCGTTTTAATCTGCTGACAGTTTCCTGAACAGTGGTTTGGTGGCAGCTGACTAGTCTTTGAACTGAAATCTGTCCTGTAATTGTGGGAGCAGCAGCAGCATTTTAGTGAGTCTTGGTAATTCTGGAGGGCAGCAAGTGTTGGTGTCTGTTTGATCTCCCAGAGCCATAACCACCAGTCCAGTCCAGTGTATAGAATTCCTTTGTTCCGTTTAGTGTTTTACTTAGGTAGAGTAGTGCAAATCTTTTTGTTTGTTTATTTGAGGACTTAATAGCAAAACTATTTAGTGTTTATTGGAATAATGGCCCAGATTGCCAATCTGGATGTTTTATGGATGAAAATCTGTTTTTATATAAAAAAACTGGTTCATTATGTTTTCTGGTTTATGTTTTCTGGCAATAAATGTATGTTTCACTAATGAGAACAGCCATTGTTGGTCAGACAATGTGTTTCCACCGACGAACATAAGTATATACTGAAGGAAGAGTAAGAACAGGGCAAGAATTATATGATACTGTCTCCTAATACTCAAAAGCCGCCTGTTCTCAGATTTCCACAACCCAGTGAAGTTAATGACATGCTTAGTAACCAAGTACAAGAAAGATGTAGGCCTGCTGTTGAACAGGGCCAGAAAGTTCATAAAAAATGGCACAGGAAAGGCTGAGGCACTCAGCCTGCCTTCACAGGTAATGTCAGGCCCCAAAACCACGTCAAGAAGCAGTGACGAAGCAGATGGCAAGCCACTGATAGTAGAGGAGGGTCAAGTGAGGGACCATCTGCACAAACTGGACAGGTGCAACTCCTATGTGACCCGATCGGATCCAGCTGAGGGTGCTGAGAGAGTTGACTGATATGATCAGAAAGCTACTCCCTAACATCTTTGAAGGGTCATGGAAGTAAGGGGAAATCCTATATATCTGGAAAAGAACAAATACTACAACCTTCTATGACAAGGGCAGAAAGGTGGATCCAGGAAACTACAGACCAGTCAGTCTGATCTTTCTGGGACAAAGTATGTGACTCACGGAAGCGTTTCCAGGCAGTTGAAGTGCATGTGAAGTTATAATCAGTTTTGCTCCATGAGGATCAATCACCTTCGGGCTTATCTACAGGGAGTTTCATCTCCTACTGTGTCCTGCTTTCTCAGGTTGTGAAAACATCCTTCTAAAACTCTCTGTTGTCACCCTTCAGCCTTACTGTCCTGCATAATGTTGTATTGTTGCCAAACTTGGTCGCCCTGTTGTTCACTCCTTTTTTCCCAAGTCATTTATGTATGTATTGAACAGCGTGGAACACAGAACCAGAACTTCACTGATGGACGCCTTCAACTGTGGGAATTTACCACTTATTTCTAGTATTGGCCTCCTAATTAAGGAAGTACTTACCCATATAGAAACCTTCTGGATAAGTAGTTCATGTTTATGTCAGTGTGCACTAATTCTGTTCCATGTTACAGACTCCACTAATTCACCTGATATGACCGTCTGGCTTGTTGCTCTGTAGTCTCATAGAGCTCCCTGGAAACTGGCATTGCGCTTGATGTGTTTCAGTTCTCAGGTGCTACATCCGTTTTGAACTATGTATTTTTTAGTTTCTTCAGAAGTCTTGAGCGAATACCTTCTGATCTTCCAATTCGTTACTGTTTGTTTTGCAGTTTGTTTCATGACCTATTCTACAGTCACTTCAATTTCAGGCAGATCCTCTGATAAGACTCCCTCAGTGAGTTCTTAGTATGGGAATTTCCCACGAAATAGCAGAAACCTTTCTGAAGGATTAATTTAGTTTATCTTCAAGGAATCCTTTTATATCCTGATCACCCAGTGGCTCTGCAGACTCTACGGGCAGCTTCTTGCTTCTGATGCATTTGAAGAAAGATTTGTTGTTTGCTTTGATGCCTTTGGCTATTTGTCCCTTTGAACCATATGTGCTGTCTTGTGTTTTTATATTTAACCTGTCAGCATTTATGGTCCTTTAATTTCTTCATTTGAAGATGATTTCAGCTTTCAGAAAGAACATTTTTGTTTCTAAGGACATCCTTTGCCCTCCTGTTTAACTGTGCTAACTTCTTTTTGTTGTGTCTTAAGCTTTTCTTGACACACTGCATTGGCTCTGTGCTTCCAATATGAGGGCATCGAGTAGTTTCCATCCTGCCTATGAGGGCTTAACTCATAGCTTGAAATGAACTTTTTGATTTTTAGTTACGTGTTTTCTCTTTGTATGTGACTCATAACTGGCAGATTTTCTGCCTTCTGTAAGGATGTTGGATCTGAGCACAGAATGATTGCTTAAAGAGTGGCTTCTCAGCTGCAAGATGTAAAACCATCTTTTGTGCATTACCTGAGACCAAGTCAAGAATTGCTGCTTTTCTTGTGGGTATCCTAAGCTGCTGCCTATGATAGTATCCAAAATTCAGTCTATGTGGCATGTCTTCTTATCACATTTTTTTCGGACTGTACAAACTACAGGGGTAACTGAAGACTCCCAGAACTATCGCATTTTGTACCCTCCTTTCAAAATATCTCTCTGTCTTGATGGACAGCCAGAACTGCCAACTCCACACTGTGTTAACCTGTATGTCAACCCATATAAGTTCTTTTGATTCAATGAGATTGTTTATTTAGTTTGATTCTAAGCTCTTCCCGTATGTTTCCCCTTACTACAAAGGTTATCCTAAACTGCGTGTTCCTTACCTATTTGTTTTCAAACCAGTAATTTTTGAGACTGTAATTTCATTATGAAAACCTTTTTACTTTGTTCAAAAGATAAGCTATTCATACCTGAAATTAGGAGAATAAAATCATAATGATACTTCTTAAAACTAACATTTTCATTACTAATTGCTTTTCTCTTTCATAAGGAACAATATGAATCTGATGGGAATTTCCTGAATCTGTGGTATTTCTGCAGGGTAGCCAGAAAAGGAATGACTTGCCTAATTATTTTACTACTTCTCTTCTTTGTAATAAAAGGTGTAATAAAAGAGGAAAGATTCAAAAGCATAGTTTGGGCTATTAAAGTTAACTGCTACTGCTGCAGAATCATCTGTGAGAGACAATGTGCAAATCTTGAGGGTTTGCAGTCCTTGAGTTAAAATTTTTTAGCCCATACTGTTTGAAAGCTTGGGGTTTTTTTTTCCTTAATACGTAGTATCAGTAGAAATAAGTGAATTCTTTGACTAATCAATGCGCTGTCTTCTAGAATACTAGAATTTTTTGTTTATGAACATCCCTGTATTTGTGCTGAATTTCCTTACAGTTTCTTAGTAATCCTCTATTTATTTGAAAGTCCATCCACTTCAGTTACTGTAGCAAACTGAGTCTTGCAAGTACGCAGAAAATGAAGCTTCTATGTTGTTGTAAGACAAGAAAGAACAAAATCCTATAGGTATTAATTTGCATGCAGTAGGTTGCCATAAAGAAAAAAAAGCCTGTCTTGCTTTGTTAGATAACTTTTGAATCTCTTACTAACATGCTAATGACTAGCTCTTTAATCGCTACTCATGACAATATTCAGATCTAGTGTCCTAATTAATTCAGAGATTCAAGGATAATTGCAAATTATGGAGTCTGTTCTTGGATACGCTGCACTGACAGTCTGTGTATGGATGGAGAAATTTGTCTCTCTTGCAAGGCGAGGAAAGTAAAGAAAGAAAATTGTTCACCAGAATAATTTCTCCAATGGAAGCCGGAGAAGAGGAAGGGACTAGATGTCTCTCATCTCTTAGACCATTCTGGACAAGCGTAAAGCTAATGATATATGACACTGGCTCTCCATCAGTGCGCAATGCCTAGGATGACATATATCTTCAAAACTCTGGAAGGGAGAACTAGTTTAGAGATGTATAAATAGGGAACTGGAGAGCCCCATGAGCTATAGAAGAATTTATATCTCTAAACATGTAGATAGACTGAACAAAAAGTGTTATGTGTTACTGGTATCCACATACGTGGTGTATACTGACATCTCTGTAGCTATTGCTAGCATCTTAGCAAAGGCCCATCAGACCACAGATCAGATCGGAGAAGAAAAGGAGACTAGAAGCTAAGTATGTTGTCAGAATCCAAAAGTTTTTCTTAGTACTTCAATGTCTATAACATTTGTAGAAGTTTCACTTTTTGAAACCACATTGTTTCACTTACTTAGATTTTGCATGTCTTTAAACCGTACAAATATTTTTTACATCATAATAAAGCGTCTTCCAGCTGCTGTGGGACTGTGTTGCTCTTTTCAGAACAAAATTACCCTACGGATATGGATTGGAAAATCAGGGTAAGAGGCATCAGTCCACAGTTCTGTCTGATACATTAGATTTGCTGAACGTGCAAAGTCAGACTCCAAAAACTGCTACTGTAAATGGATTTACCCTTTTCTTTTCCACTTAGGTGTAGTGTGACTTTGTGCCTGGGCAACTGAGAAGTAAAAGAGAATTAGAAGCTGGGCCAGTGTAACACTGAAGAGTCAGGGTCTGTTACTCCACTGAATCAGGTTCTGAACTCCAGCTCTGTTTCTCCCACTCTTTTTGGAGAAAATCCACCATCTCTGAGGTTTTGTTTTGCTCCCTCATTGAGCTTTACAGTTAATAACAATAAGCCCTAAAGCAAATCAAAGGTAGTGAGTCAGAAAGCCAGTTTATCTTACGTGCTCCTTAAATTGCTGTTGCAGAGGGAGGAGAAGCAAAAGTGTGATATTAGAAAGCTCTTAGTAGTTTGAATCCTGTCCTAACACTGGAAGACTTTTACTTACACTTTATTACTTTGGAGACTGAAGTAGTTTGCATGGGAGGAAGTGGAATAGCACAGCAATCTTGGTGAGTGATAAACAAACCATTGGGAGTGTTGGCAAGGGATGCAAAAACTAGTGAGAAGGAGAAGAAAGGAGTGAGCAAAGAGACTAAAGCTGAATACAAAACAGAAGAAAAAAATGGGATAAAAAAGGACCAGGCAATTTGTACCAGAAAAATGGGGATAATTTGAATAACTTTGGTGATTGTGCGGGAGAAGGAATAATACAATTTCCCTAGGAACAGAAGTCCAGGCAATTGGGCAGTGTGCGTTCAGAGAGCATGGCTTGCCTGTAACTCACAGAGGAACGGGGCAGTTTGCCTGGAGAGCTGAAACATGCAACTGAATGTAATTGTGACCTCGTTTGTATCAGAGTCCTAAAAATAGAAAATAAAATAGGGTCTGATTTCTATAAAAGTTGTTAAAGGCATGAAAGGGACTTTTTGAAGTCATCTTACATGAAAAAGAAGAACTAGTTTATTTTTAAACACCATAATCAGCCAAACTAGTTCTTTACCCCATAAATAATCCATATGCATAATAGCCCAGATGCCATGCTAATCTCTTATAAGGAAGCATGGAATTACTAAAACCCTCAGATCACGTGAGGGAATAAACTAGAGAAATACAGGTTCAGGATGATAAAATACTAGCACTTACATCAAGTCAAGTGTGTCTTTGTGTAAGCATGATGATGATGAGAATTTGATTGCCGCTGTTCTCTAATCCGTAATACAGATTGCGATAAAGCCTTGTAAAATTTTCGAGAACTGATCAGTTCTAGGATCATGGTAGAACTAGATTAAAAGAGACCTCTGGAGGTCTACTCCAAGCAGGCCTAGCTTCAATGTTAGATGAGATGTGCAGCAGACTTCCAAAATCTCCAAGAATGGAGATTCTACAACCTACCTGGGCAACCTGTTCCAGCGTTTAACCACCCTTGCTATGTCGTTTGGTTTTGTTGTTTTTTGTTGTTTTTTTTTTTTTGTTTGTGGGTTTTCTCCTTATATCCAGTCAGAATTTACCTCATTGCAACTTGTGACTGTTGCCTTTGTCTATTTGCTGTATACCTCTGACAAGAGCCTGATAATGTCTTCGCTATAATCCCCCATTAAGAAGTATAAGTCTGCAATTATATGCTTCCTAGATCTTCTCCATGCTAAACAAACCAAATTCCTTCAGCTTCTTCTTGTACAACTTATCCTTCCACCTTCTAACCATCTTTGTGGCCCTCTGGTGGTCTCGCTTCAAAATCTTGCCGTGTCTCTTGTCCTGGTGGCCCAAAACCAGGCACTGTAGTCAAGATCCATCTTGAGGACTGCTAAATAAAAGGGAATAATTACTTCTTTGCTCTGCTAGCAGCTCTCTTGTTAGTGCAGTGCATTAAGTGGTTGGCCATCATCATGACAGGAATATACTGCTGAGCTGCAGCTTGTCATACACTGGACCCCCAGGTCCTTTCTGTGGACAGGCTGTACTGTTACGTGTGATACCATCCTCCCTCCAGGACTTTTCATTTTTCTTTCTTGAACTTTATTACACTATCATTGGCCTGTTCCTCCAACTTATCAAGGTTTCTCTGAATGGTAGTCCTGCCCTCCAGCGTATGAATTGCTTCCTTCAGGCTCATGTTACCTGGAAACTTGCAGTTGCATATAGGTGCAGTCATAGCTATTAAGAAGTCTTTTTCTTATGTATATCTTGGGTTTTTTGGCCTCCATTAAGATCCTGCAACAACATCTCCACCAAGTTTCTGCATCTGCTGCTTCTCTGCTCATCTGATTATTACCTTGTTGTGAGCTTCTTCCTCACCCTCGTGTTATTCAGTGAAAGGGAGGAACAAAACAGTCCAGTGAAAAAGGATAAGAACAGTACAAGTGAAAACACAGTCAAACAATGGAGAGAATAGAGAAGCTGGAAGAATTGAATGGTATATTCTAAAGCCCAGTTTTGAAGCTCCTGAACAACGTTCGGTGTCAGATGATTAGGGACATTGCTAGTGATGTTTGTTTCTGTTTGAAAGTATCAAGACATTCTGTTTCCTTCTCGTTACAGGATGAGATCTCAGGTCTGGTTTGTGTCTGATTCTGTCCTTAGATTTCTGCCAAATTAAACTCCCTTAGATTTTGCTGTTTTCCTCAGGAAGTATGTGCCCTGATTTTAGCTGCTCATGTGTGTGTGGGACAGTATGTTAAAAATGGTTTGTTGACAACACCACTCTAAGTAATGGTATTTACTTGGAGTTTCTAGATGTGCAGTATATGGAATTATGCATGAAGACATAGGAGTGCATAGCAATATACACATACTACTTGTGGCATTAATTGAGGTACAGTTTTTCTTGTTTAATAAGTTACAAAAAGATAGAGCCAAGGTTGTACATTTCTACAGCCTATGATGTACTTTAGGAAGTTCTGTGGTTTCTAAGATACTACTGTGAAAGACTTCAATCCAGGAGACTATTTACTTGTTTGTGTAGCTGTAATCAGAGTTTCTCTGTTCATCTCACCAGGGATTCCCATCCTCACCTCACCTCAGTGCTGCTATTTGTCCGTGTTTGAAGATTCAAATGATCATCAGTGCACCAATCTGTTTTTGTATAGTGTGTTTACAGTCAAAAGCTAAACACTTTTCCTCTTTTAATGTTATGACCTTAAGATTATTGGGAATTCAATAAATCCGCAAGGCTGTTCAGCCTAAATTTAGATATATATGATTTTTTTTGTATCAGCTGCTTTTTACTATCCCTACTGGTTTTGCAGTGTCTTTTGCTCAGCATCAATACACTTCTCTCTGTGAAAGGACTGAAAGATTACAATCCAAGATTGTAAAGGACAGAGTAAAGTGAGATCACCTCTGAATATGAGCCAAATTTCTTTTGACCTGTTTTACCCCTCCCAACATTTAAATGGGTCAATCCAGACCACCCAGCAGATACAAAGCATCAAAATAACCAAATACCTTCTTACTTGGTGTGCCTTGAGCTCAGAAGTTCATAACCTGTTTGAAGGCTGTGAAGATTTCCATCAGGCTTGTTTGATTTTTAGACCACTGTGAAATATAGGAAGTTTTGGTGGTTGCAGAGGGTAGATAAAACATAAAATTCGTACTGAAGAGGCAAATATATCCAATTGCCATCTATGGAATAATGAATATTTTTTTACAGGAAAAACTCATGGTAGTGAACAAATACCACTTTTAAACATAAATTGCTTCAGGCCCTAGCAGATACATATGCTTTTTATCACTTCAAAACAATTTAATAAAGTTATCATGAAGTTCCTCCCTTTCTAAGCTGCTCTCTTGACTGATTTCTCTGGATTACTCTCATCATTATCTCTAATCTTTCTGTTGTCTTCCCACTCCCACACACTTTATGGTGGTAAGGACTGCTGGACTGGTCATTTCACTTTGTGGTGCCTTTGCACGTGCACTTGCTTTGGCATCGTTGCCCTTTGTAGGACAGTCCATGAAGCTGCACTTGACTTACATTAATTTTGATGTTGCAGTGTAGTTTCTGCAGTTCTGCATTCTGCAATTGTCTTGACAACAGATCTGCATAATCAGTGGGTAGGAATTTGTTTTTAATTTTGATGTTCCTATTAGCTTGGTTCAGATAAATAATAGAAGGTTGTGAAGATAACACAACATGGCATGAACTGGTGAAAATGATTGTAAACAGAACAAATGAGACAAATGACAGAGTCAGGTTCAGTGGTTGTTTTTATAAAATGTAAGCGAATACTATTTCTCGTTTCTGTTTTCTTGCACTGTGACAGCTACTTGAAATCTAAACATATGGATTTATTCAAATATTAGTCACTTTCACTGCTTCCCAAACAAAGAGAAGGAAGCTTATTTGTTTGTTTTCTAGCAGGGATTCTTGATACACAGGGATAGCAGATGCTCCTGACCCTCACTTGATTTCTTCTTTCATTCCAAAGGCAAACCTGTGGACCTACTACACCTTTGTCATCACATGAGGGAATATCTAACACAGTTGTTTGTTAAATTTAATGTAGAGGATAATTTTGAGGTGATAGGTGTTTGGCTCTGACCATTCACATATCCCACCCCCTTCACCTTTCATCTCCTTCCTTCCATCCCTAACTTCCGATGGCACCTGACGGAAGACAATTAAGTGAGAAATTGCAGCAATTAAATCAAGCTAGTAATGAAGTTACTGTTCATCTATTCGAGCCATTTTCATGCATTAGAAACCCAGGATTACTTTTTTCTTAAGTGATCCAGCACATCTCTGCTTGCTGCTTGAGGAGGAACGTACACACAACTGTCCTTTTCCAGTCAGCTCTGCAGGGTGGGACTTAATGTGGACAGTGAAAGCAGAAATTGTTAATTTCTACATCTTAAGAGTAGTGGAATTCCCTTAATTGGGGGTGGCTGGGAGAAGCTGCTTGAACTGATCATTTTAGGGCATTTGCTAGAGTAGCAATATAGTAGGATGTATAGTAGGATGTACTGTATAGTACAGTATAGTATAGTAGGATGAAAGAGGTTAGTGGAGAATGAGTCATGAAGTACACTAGGAAATGAAAGAACGATGGAATGCAGAGGAGAACAGAAAGGAGTAAGTAGGAAAGAAAGATAAATGATGGAGTCAAGAGTGGAAAAGTGTATTTTGGAGACTAGAATCATGAACAAAAAATGTTCTATAGATAGAGTAATCATGGTGTAACGGTGTTAGTTGGGAAAATACAGAAGTGTCTGGAAAGTGGTCAACTAGAGTGATTAACTTAAAGCATATGAAGCATAGAAAATACATGAGAAGATATACAATCCAGATAGCAGAAGAAAAGAAAAAGACAAAATAATATTTACTTTTCAAGTATTTCAATAAAATACATTTGGGAGCATTTCTGTATTTAGTTGACTTGGGAGTAGCATGGACAAAAGGAAACTGGAAATCTTGCTTGCACACCTACTAGGATAAAAGGACACAATGAGCTACACTTGTCTGTCTGGGAAGAGGCAAATGACAGCATGGACAGTCAGGAGCAATAGCTCCTGAGTCCTAGATTCTTAGTAACATTATTATTAGTCCTTCTCTCAGGAACGTTAGGAGGACAGCTGCATCTTCTCACTAGGCAGGTAAAAATGTGCTGTCTGCTAGGCTGTGGCGAAGAACGTGTCTGACCTGCCTCACCTGGGGTGGCAGGAAATAAAGCTGGCTGGATGGAAATGGATGCCAAGTGTAAAAATGTGCTTTGACATCATTGCCATGATAGAATCAAGTAACTTAAAAAATGCAGCGGAACAGAATAGCTGTTAAAGCTTTTGCTTTTATTTTGGAAGTAAACTTAATGCTCTGTTTGGTTTTGTTTGTTATTTCATGCTATTAAAATTTCTTGGTGCTTATAGGTTTTGATATAAACATCCTAGCATAGCAAATAGTATACCACTTTGATTTTATGTTCTTCAGAACTTTAGTAATACTTTTTGTTACACTCCTTTCTCCAGTCAGGGTATTATTTTATGCAAACAAGACCAGGATTTGAATAATAACTCTTGGAAAGTTGATCAATTTTCAGACAATTGATTCTACTAGATGAGAGACAAATACTCTCTGCAAATCAGGCATATCTGAAATAGGTGATAGTTATTAGGTGATTTTTAATAGTCCTGTCTACAAAACAACAATGAGAAAGACATTTCTGAGTTCTACAAAACCGTGCAGAGAATATTATTAACTATGATTACTAATGCACTATTAACATTCAGTGAGCAGTGCTGTTTTGCTCTCTACATCAGTCTTGGTATTCTTGTACTCTGGATAGTCTCGCTTGGAATAATGAATACAGAAGTAGGCTTCGTCAAATAGTCACTGGCCGTTTAAGTATACACGGGCTATTTTGTGCTGTACATAACCTGCATGGACTTCCCTCCCTTACTCGTAGTGCAGGACAGAAGTTACTCCATGCCAGTAACAAGAGAAACAAAGCGGACTGATCCAGCTGAATTAGGTAGATCAGCCACCAACCATTTCCTTCTTCCATTTCAGCTGTGGTTTTGCCTTGTTTCAGGGATTCGAACAATTTAATGCCTCCGTTTACCTTCTTGGTCAGAGGTTTTAGGTAGCAGATAGGATGAAGACTTTTGAATCCTTCTCTCTACTACTACCATTTCTTCCTTTCTCTCAAATACTGCGTTCTTCAGTGGCACTTGGTGGACATAAGTCATGAACCCAGTGCTGTTTTTCTGCTAGGCAAGGCATTGCTGGGGAGTTATTCAAGGGACTCTCTCTCATACCTCTGCATTACAGGGAGGTCTTTTTTGAAATAAGAGAGGGAGAAAGTGATAATGGTTGTGTTTGTGTGGACACAGGAATAATCTAGCAAGTGAATTCTCAAAATAAATATTTCTTCTCCAGCCTTCAACAAACCCAAAGAAAAGGGGCAAGAGAACAGTTTCTATTTACCTGAGAAAATTACTTAATGTAACTATGACCAAAATGAAAGGGCAACAACATTTGGCAAAATGACAAACATAATTCCCTAAAAGTGTTTCAATTTTGTATGTGATAAAACTCCTGCTACGATATGTGGGAAATAGAGCTCTTTGAGGAATAGTGGGGATTTTACTTATATTGGTTTTGCTTCTTTTTTTTTCTTTTAATTAAAAAAATAATCTCTTGTGTATAAAACCAAAAAGTCTTTAGAAGTACATTTATAAGCTCTGTGGATAAATCTTATCTGGTGGGACTGGTTTGACTTCCTTGACAGAATAAAAGGAAATACATTCAATTAGTGATAGAAATTTTTAACACAGCTTTTCTCCAGAACTACTTGAGTTTCCCTTCTGCGCATCATTAAATGCAGAAATTAAACTGTGTTTGGTCCATAACAACACATCTTCAATTTAATTTAATTCACTAGTGTATACTGTGATGGTTGTCTTTTTGAGTAGAAAAGCTTTTGTTACCACGTGATCATCTGCAGAACTTTGCACCTTTTTTTAAGGAACACAACGTTTTCTCATTTGTGATCATGCTTAGATCAGCTTGTTAAGAACACGTTTTGGTGCTAGTAAGAGGTCTACATGAACTGCGAATGATTTTGACGTAGGCCTAAACTGTTTAATGTATTTGGAAATTCCATTCGTGGTAAACTGGCTCTTTCTGTGACGTATATCATTAGAGTGAATGAAGGAATGAGTAGATGTTGCCACAAAAATTCAAAATGCAAATGTGTTTAAAAAGAAAAAAAAAGGTTTTCTGTAAGATACTATACTAACAATTCTTGCACTGATTATAATTTTATGTACTGAAATTCCTTCTTAATCTCAAGAGAAGTCAAAGCAAATGGTTTAATTTTTTTTTTCCAGGAACTGCAGTTTGAGAGACTGACTCGAGAACTTGAGGCTGAACGTCAGATTGTAGCTAGCCAGCTGGAGAGATGTAAGCTTGGATCGGAAACTGGAAGCATGAGCAGCATTAGGTAATGTGTGCATTGTTAATTTCTTCGTAATGTAACAAATTTTGTTGCTGTTACAAATTACCATTNGATACTATACTAACAATTCTTGCACTGATTATAATTTTATGTACTGAAATTCCTTCTTAATCTCAAGAGAAGTCAAAGCAAATGGTTTAATTTTTTTTTTCCAGGAACTGCAGTTTGAGAGACTGACTCGAGAACTTGAGGCTGAACGTCAGATTGTAGCTAGCCAGCTGGAGAGATGTAAGCTTGGATCGGAAACTGGAAGCATGAGCAGCATTAGGTAATGTGTGCATTGTTAATTTCTTCGTAATGTAACAAATTTTGTTGCTGTTACAAATTACCATTGAGAACACGACTGATTATCTTCTTGTAAAACATTATACACCAGGTAGCAAGAGATTTTAGTAGAGTTTGAAAATTTGCATTTTGATCTACTTTTTAAAAAGAAAAAATCAAGAGGCTTACTTTCATGCAATTTGGTATCTGATTTGTCAAGTGACAAAAGAGTAGTCACATTTGGAATTCATTGATTTGCTGTAGTCTGAATAAATTAACAGCAAAACTCCGGTTTCTACTACCAATAGAACTGTAGTTTTCAGCCAGAGCTTTTTAGCTTCATATTTGCAGAGATGTATTGATAAGTTTTGTGAACCTGTTTTATTGTATTTTCATCATTCAAGGTATTAAAAGCTTTAGAGATAGTTACTTAAAGCCGCTGACCTGACATCAAAATGTGATGGTAAGATATGAGTCACTCTTTTCTTTAAACATTGGCTTTCTTCAAGAAGTTGTTCTCGTATATTGTTTGGATGGTGATGAGATTATTTAAGAAATTATAACAAAAGGAAGCTAATCACTTGGTCAGTTTGGTGTGAGTAAAGGTTTTGTAGTTTTGAGCTTCTTGATGCTAGTTTATTTTCCTTCTCAGGTGAACCTGATAAATGAGAGATGATAGTACTTGAGTTTCAAGGATCAAGAAGAAAATATATTGTATAGACATATCTTCTGTTTGTATCAGCGGAAATATTAAGCATGATATCTTTTCAATGCATAAGATTAAGTATGATATGCCAAGCTTGGTGCCAAGTTTTGTCTGATAATAGTAGAAAAACAACAAAAAATACCTGTCACTACTGGCAGGTTCTCTTCCTCAGTTTAAGCAATTCAGACTTCACTTCAACCAAATAAATGATTGTTTTCCATTATAAGTAGGAAGTAATTATTCAATAGAATGCCAAAGATGCAACAAAAATACAGAATGTAACAAACAGTTCAATTAAAATGGCTGAAGTCAGAAGAATCTTTCACTAATTCAGCAGAATCTGTACATGAAATTGAATTAAATAGAAACATTCTTAATAAGTCAAGTGAGAATTAAGTCCATAAGTCTTAGTTTATTCTATATAATCTTCCCCACTACCTAGACTTACTTTAACATTAAAGAAACTATATTAGAATTCTTTAAGCACAGCATAGGTAATATTTGACAATGCAGTACAGTACTGTATTTGCACCTTAAGTGCACTCCCCCAGCACTGTAAGTATGATATGACTCCATTTCAAAAAAGTTAACTGAGCTATGTTTCAATAATACTGAACTCTGTTTGAAAAATACTATTATTTTAGGATTATTCCAGGCAGTGGTGCGGAGGTTAGGAAATTTATTGTTTGGAAAGAAACGTTTTCTAGTGAACTTCTTTCCTGTTGGTAAAGTTATACTTTTGAGTCATCAGTGGTATCAAGGCCACTCATCTGTTTCTTAAGAGACTTCAGTTATTTGAGAAGTTTAATATTTTGACTACTAATCTCACTGTGGAATAGAGTAACTGAGGAGATTTCATGCAAATTTTTCATATCTGTAATTTGCCCCAGAAATATTTTACATAGAGGAGNCTGTTTCTTAAGAGACTTCAGTTATTTGAGAAGTTTAATATTTTGACTACTAATCTCACTGTGGAATAGAGTAACTGAGGAGATTTCATGCAAATTTTTCATATCTGTAATTTGCCCCAGAAATATTTTACGTAGAGGAGTTTAAGATTTCTAACATTTCAACTAAAAACATTTTAAGAAATACTTGAAATACTGTTGACCAGAAGATAATATCGGAAGTTTACAATTAGATAGCTGTTCTTAGACTTGGCAAATTATTGAAAAAGGAAATCGGTAATAATCTAATATTGTTTGTGTTGAGTTGTTGTGTCTTCCATACATATTGAATGAACTTTAATCTTCTGCTAGTTTTAAAAACACTAAATCGTTATGGGAGGGTGTAGAACTAACACAAATATGAAGTCAAATACCAGTCTGCCTGCTGTGCTAACTTTCCAGTGCTCATACAGATGTGAGAATGTTCCTTTGAAATAATCTAGTGAAACAAAGACTTGGAAGATAAAGAATTATGTAGTGGAATAATATGTGTTAAGAAAAAAGGTCTCTAACTTCTTAAAGTCTTTTGGAATCTTGTTGCAGGGGAGTGTCTAGATAAAAGTGGACTTAACAAAATTCGGTGGCAAGGTTCACTCTATTATTTGCTACATGAAGGAAACATCCAGAGGGATAATCCGGTTGGGACTGAGTTAGAATGATTTATGCAGGGACTGGAGGTGCAGGAGACACTCTCGTTGAGTCACAAAGATTCAGAATGGACCCCCTTGCTTTCTAAACTTCTCAGAGAGGAGTCTAGGTGCGGCTGGATCTAATCCTAGTCCCAGACTTGGTCAACGGTTTGTGGCTAAGGGGTTATATGTGTTTACAGCTAAAAGTTTTATGGCCATGCACGATTCTATATATCGCTTAACTAAGATTTCAAAGTTTCTTTGTGCTTATTCCCACTTCACTAACCTTCCATCTGGATGTCTGGTGTTAATTTGCTCCAAAGTTTGAACTCGAGGTTTCCTGAAGCAAGCTCTCAGACATTGAATTTGATAAAAATAAATAATTTAATGGAGTGGTACTGCAGCATGATCAGCTCATGTTTCTGGAGATGGGGTGACCCGAACAAAGAAATCCCTAGGCAATTGTATCCTTACAGACGATTCACCCACCCCTCATGCAATGGTTGGTCCAGTAGTAATGGGGTCTGGTGTCTTCTTGCTCCTCACTGGATTCCTGCATTGCCTTGAGACAGGCCATTATCGTTTTGAGGCAGAGCTGCTCTTGATGGCTGTAGCATTGAAGCCTCCGTAGCTTCTGATTTGCACTGTCTCTGGAGGCCCTGTTTTGACTCAGTAGGTACATGTTCAGCAGATCTAGGTGGAAATTTACAGCTTGCAGTCTAAGGCTTCAGCAAATCTAGCTACTCGTGCTAAGTAAGTAAAGCCAAGCAAACAGCATACTAAATCGCACAATATTGTAACTTAAAGTGATTCATTCTATTTAAAAATTACTTATTTAAGCTAAACAGCTATTATCTCTTAACATTGAGAGGCGTCCCTGCTGAAGGGGGCAGTTGCCTTGTGTGCAGTCCAGTTGCCGTCCAGGGAGAATTCAGATGGGGCTCACCCAGCGGATCTGTCCTCGGTAAAGGATTTCGTAGCTTTGAGGAGCTGCCTTGAGAGGTGTCCCGGCTCACAGGGAGATCACCACCATGCAGCCACGCAGCCTAGCGGGGAGAGCTCAAAGGAGGTTTGCTGAGGCCGTCATATTTATGGGATGAAGTGGATGGCTCGTAGTCAAAATCCATACGCTGGGAGAGGTGTGCACGAGAGTCCTTGTACCCACAACCTGTGGGTGTTTACTGTGTTGCTCTGCTGCTTTGTGGGTTTCCTAGAGGAGTTCTCGGCCAGCTGCAGCTCAGGCCTCTACCTCCTTTGGAGCCTGGACCAAACCTCCGTGGCTTTGGTTAAGGCGGGTCGAATGCACCTGTCATGAGTCTGTGGGGGCAGAAGAGGCTTGCTTAAAAATACTCTTTTTCATAGATATGATCCTCTGTAAGCTTTTTAGACATATCTGCTTTAAAACAAGGCGATTATTTCGTGACAAAGAGTAAATGCTTTAAAAAATAGTTTCTTACTGATACAGGGTAATGTGAATATTTTGCTATCTTTACTTTGTTCAGCGTCACAGTTTAAAGCTGGGCTGGCTATTAAACAGACAACAGATGCTCTTCGTTAACCCCCTCCCTCCTCAAAAGGACGGAAAGAGACTTACGCATTGGAAAACCTAAAACAGCTTGAATCTAACTACAATAATAATAGAAAGAATAGTAATGAAATATATACACATATATACAAAACCAATCTCGAGCTCTCCCCTCCCCAAAGACAAATATATCACCCGGATGCTGGCATGTGGGGCATGCCATAGGGAAGTCCCGGACTGTACTCAGCAGCAGGCGGGAACTGGATGCAGGAATGCACAGATCGGGATCAAAGGCAGAAGGATCGGGATCAGAGGCAGAAGGATCGGGATCAGAGGCAGAAGGATCGGGCAGAGTCCTCCTCAGACACTTGAGCAAGGAGTTGGGCAGAGCTGGAGAGCAGTATCCTGCAACATCCCCAGGACTTCACTGACAGCCCCATGCCGGTCTTAAATAGGCTCCTGGGCCACAGGTATGGGTGGAAGCACCAGGTGAGGTTGCTTAGGGTTGTTAAAGCCCATCAGTGCCCTCAGGCCCCTGGCCATAACAGGAGGGGGAGTGACCCTTGTGATTCCTTAGCTTTATACTGAGCATGATGTGTATGGGATGGAATACTGCATTGGGTCAAACCAGGACATTCAGCTACTGAATAATTACTTGCTTGCTTTAAGCTTGCTTTTCTGGCAGAACACAAACTAAAATCAGGACTTATAGCTGTTATTACTAAGCTTTTTAAAGAGCTTTTTAAAACAAGCTTCAGATAAATTGCATTTATTTTAAATACTGTCATTATTCAAAGTGAAATCCTACCTGTAAGTCTCCAGTAAACGTGGATATACGTCCTTCAGTGGTGTCACCATCGTCTGATGACACATAGGTTTGTTATTCAGATGCTTTTCCTTATCAAGGAATAATCAAAGTGGACTGACTGTAATAAGTATAATTTAATATTAGGAAGTTAGATGGGGTTTTTGCCACTTCAAAGTAATTCACTCAAAGCATCTAAAAGGGAGTTTTCTTGTTAATATTTGTTACCTGTGTCTGTTAGTACCCAAGTATCTAAAAGTAGTGCAGCTATCCATATTTGCAATTACAGTCAGGCTAAAACAGCTTACAGTGGTGTTTTCTGCCATATCTTGGTCTGACTTCTTAAAACAACTGCAGATATACATGGCAAGTGCTTATACTGCCCTTCATTGTGAAGATATCAGGAAAATTGATCTCAGCTTTACCTCCTTGGCATAGTAATTTCATGGAGCCTTCCTGTATGTCTTAAGATTGTGCCCTTGAAACCAGATTTTTAGGAATGTACTAAAGGGCTGTTATTTCTGGNCCTTCATTGTGAAGATATCAGGAAAATTGATCTCAGCTTTACCTCCTTGGCATAGTAATTTCATGGAGCCTTCCTGTATGTCTTAAGATTGTGCCCTTGAAACCAGATTTTTAGGAATGTACTGAAGGGCTGTTATTTCTGGCTTCAGTTTTGCTTTGTGTACTCATCTTGCATATTTGATGCTTAGCCCGTAAGGGGTTGTGTATCCAGCTGTACCACGAAGCTCCGTGTGGCTCAGTTTTCAGTCCTTAAGGACTTCCCGTATAACATTTTCTTGTCACAGAAATCAGGATCCAGAAAGTAATATGAGGTGAATTTGCACAGCAGAACACAACTCTGCACAGAATTATGCAGCCTAGATCCATAGCGGGAATCATTTTACCTTACCTTAGTATAGCTCCATAGCTCAGATTGATCAAGCGTGGTAAGAGGCAGGTCTGAGTAGCCAGGAATGAATCTGGCATTCTTAGTTTCTGTGATACAAAGTGATGTCTCCGTACTGTAGCATTCACCTGTAGGTGTGCCAGCTTGTTTGGAAGAGATTGGTTTAGCCAGACCTGACGGCTCTATCCAAAGCTCTGATTGTGACAAGTCTTACTCAGCTGAGGGGACACACATGCTCAGTTCTTCCACAGGACCGTTCGCTAACCTTGAATAATTGATTTTGGGCATGTGAGGAAACACCACAGCTTTAGTAGTATTCAGCATTTCTGTGCCTACTTATCTCCCAGCTGGGCCCCATCAGAGTACCCAAAGTAAATTTTATTTGTCATATCCTTGATCGATAGTCATTTTTTAGAAGGTTAGGGGACTGTATTCACTAGAAATTGTACCAAAAGGAATGAGTGTCTTCTCTTCAGGAGCAGGTTCTTGGCTGTCAATCAAAGAGGGAATCAATGGCTTCTGATAAAGCTGAATAAAATGCTTAGACCATGAAGTAGGACAAAACTTAGGGAACTCTTCCATGCCACAGTGTTTCCCTGTTGGCAAACTCTGAGCAGTTCATTAGTCAGCCTGCTGAATATTAAAATTTCATCGCGCACTGGATAAGGAGCCAAGTCGTGCTCTATAGTGCTCCATCCCTGTGGCTGAGGTGCTTATCCCTTCTGGGTCAGATCCATCAGTCTGTCACTCCTTTTTGTACAGAGGGCAGTTAGATGCCTGCATGTCTTCAGTCTGATAATTTTAAGTACATACTAATGTATTTCAAATTTCTGAATTTCCTATGACCTCATGATGTAGTTCCTCAAAGCAGAAGCTGATGAAAGTGAGTGGTTTTTTCCTTCCAGATATGAAAACAGGATCTCTGAGGCACTTCAAAGACTCAGCTACATGTCTTCATGTTTTCTTTTGAAAGAATCCAGATAAAATAGTGCCACAGAATTGAAAGACTGAGCAAGCAAGAAAATAGATTGTGTGCATGTATATGTAACATATATGGAAGCTGTGTCTTCACACAAACAAATATCCTTTGGACTTCAATGAAGAACTGTACTTACTTGCTAATAAATCCTGAAAAAATTATAATAAGTTTCTGTTTCACATTCTTCATCACTGTTTTATGTGAGCAACTTATGTTTGGTTACTTATTTTTTGATGGAGCCTTACTGTTTGAACTCAGGAATGTACTTTAGGCATAGCCTACTCTTTTTCTTTGGACATGCAGTTTGCAAATTGGTAGGCAATAAAATTTTTCTCAACTGAATTTTTCACTCCCCCACAGAAATTAGTAGAACTGATTTGCCATTTGCTGTTTAAAGTCTCCCAAAAAGACTGGTATTTGTACATGAGTGTCCTAAGCAACACGCTAAAGTTTCTGTATCTTATAGGTAGCAAAAAAATAATGTAGTTTACTGAATTACGTGGAAAGCTTACCTGTTTTATATATGCTTTCTTCAGTATAGTTCTTTCTCTTCAAGATGCATATGTTATTCATACTTAGTTACTGGGGAAACTGATGTTTTACTTAGGAGGATACAATTTTTGCTAATTCCCTGAAAAAACATCCAGCAAGTCTTCAGGAACATCGAAGAGATAGATTAAATGCACTGTGACATAGGTAGACAATTTCCACTGTGTTGATCAAGTAAATAGAATTGGAGTTATAAAGTCTTCCTGTACAGCTGTAGGTGTTAGATCTAATTCAGGGTACTTATTGTAAAGTACATACACTAGTCTTTGTAGATATTTGTCACAGAGCATCTGTGTCTGTTTAATAGCCAGCCCAGCTTTAAACCGTGACAATATTGAATAGTGGTTGACAAATCCAGTAGCCCAGTAGAGGTGAGGCTGCCACAGCCTAGACCTGCACAGGCTGTAAAAATGGGCTGAGTGGAACCTTATGAAGTTGAAATTTGTAAACAAAAGCAAATGCAAATTCATGCATCTAAGATAGAATAACCCCATGTGACAACACAGGCAGGGGCNTGCCACAGCCTAGACCTGCACAGGCTGTAAAAATGGGCTGAGTGGAACCTTATGAAGTTGAAATTTGTAAACAAAAGCAAATGCAAATTCATGCATCTAAGATAGAATAACCCCATGTGACAACACAGCCAGGGGCTCTTCTCATACTGAATCTCCTACTGAAGCCAAAACATAGCACTATTCTAGCTACTAGGAAGAAAATAAGCCCTATTCCAGGCGGAACCAGGACAGCTGTCTAGGTAGAAAATGGCTTTATGGAAAAAGACCTGCAGGACTTCTTCAAACTGAGCGTGAGTCATCAGTGTGTCCTTGCAGCAAAGAAGGCAGGTGCATCCCGGGCTGCAGTAGCAAAAGTGTAGCCAGCAGATCAAGGCAAGTGATTACTCCCTTCAGTTCAAAACTCATGAGGCTACATCTTGAGTACTGTATCCAGTTTTGAGATCCCAGTACAGTGCAGAGCTGCCAAGAAGGCTGGAGGCTAGAGACCGCTTGGTGTATGAGAAGAGGCTGAGGGAACAAGAGGTTTTAGCCCTAAGAAGAGAAGGGTCAAGAGGGATCTTTCTTCTGTCTACAACTAGGTAATGTGAGGACGTAGAGAAGACAGGGCAAGACTGTTCTCAGAGGTGCATTGTGGTAGAATGAGAGGTGACAGACGCAAGTTGGAACATGGAAAATTCTGACCAGGTCTAAGGGAAAACATTTTTTGCCATTAGTTTAGTTAAACTCAGGTCACACTGAGAGGTTGTAGAGTTTCCATCCTTGGAGATACTAAAAACACAACTTGCTCTTCCCATCTAAGTTTTTCTGTGCTTTTTCTTATTATTTCCACATACATACTAGGGAAATAGTTGTATTAGAATTCATGTATTTTTTTACATAAATTCTTCATGTATTTAAGAAAAAACTCTCTCTCTAATCTGAACTAATGAATATATGGTTTGCTTTTGCCTGTGAATGCAGATACTAAAAAAACAAAGTTGAAAAATACGTTATTAGTGTGGACTCTAGAGCAAATTATGAGCCAAAAGGAAAATACGTGTTTCTATTGTATTATGAGAGCCAAACGGTTGTCTGTATGCAAATAGTTTGATCCACAATCACATTTAGAAAGTAGTACAACTTTCAAGTAAAACTTATACACCATCATTATTGGAAAACTGTTTTGCCTGTGTTGTGGTTCTTCATCAACCAACATGTTATCAGTTACATGTGTTAAACTTTTTCACATTGCTTTGGTTATAGTGATGTCTACAAGGGCTATTGGGAAGCATCTAACTTTAAAACAAAAATAAGAAACCCCTTTTCATTAAATGTGAATTAGAAAGTTAACTTTTAAAAATAAAAAAGTGCACAGCACTTATTTCAGAGTAGAAATGAAAGATCAATATTGTATCTTTACTTACGAAAATGGCAAGTGTAATTTCTGTACTTGCTTTTTTAAACATAAGCCAATAGCATGATAGTAATAGTCACTACATTCAAGAAATTTAGTCAGATTTTTGAAAGTTGTGTTAAGAAGATTGGCATTTCACTAGTGGACAGAGAAGATTTTGACTGATCTTTTGACAGCGAATGCTGTAGCTCAAAAGTTCATCTCATTCTGGAATGTTAGTTCAGAAGCTGAATAAGTTTTGTCACGGACTGTTGCTCATCTTGTTGTGGACTGTGTAAAGCTTAAGAAGTCATGCTTGGATGAACTTTTGTCAGCTGAATTAGTAAAAAAGTTTATTAAAAAAATGGCAATAAAAGCAGGCAGGTTTTTGAAAATGCGAGTTTCTGAAACTGCTCCTCAGAAATTCTACACTTCTGAATATTTAGCTGTGGTAAGACAGCATTTTGTGGGGTGTTTTGTTGGTTTTTTTTCCATTATCTCACAACGATTCTGTGTTGCTATAAGTGACCAGGTCAGGTGGGACCCTTTAGAAAGACTCACAGATTGCTCCACTCCTGAAAAGCAACTAAACTTAGTCGAGAAGGGATGATGCCAGGGAATTCAAGGTAGAGCAGGCAAAGGGATTACAATCAAAAGCAGGAAATCTCCAGTTTGTATACAGACCAGCAAGATATCTGAGTTCATACCCAGTCTGTAGTGAACGTGAGGGAACAGTCAGCCAAACCTCAGCGTAATGGAATGAAGTTTCTAAGGGCCAAATGTAACTGTCTAGGCTTGCATCAACTCGAAATATTCTTCAGTTGGCTATGAACAAATGGCAAAGGAGGGACCCAGCTGTGAAGACACGTGGACTAAAGAAGAATGAGATATTTTCTACGGTAATAAAAGTTGTGTGGGAAAATGGGAATTGTGTAGAAACCTTTCAGTTGTCTTTGAAAAAGATGCATGTGCATGCATCCCAAAGTTCTGACTAATTTGTGACCCTATAACAATTCAGAAGTGTTTAACAGTAGTACGTTTTGAGGGCAGAGTCTATTCACAGGCGATTTCCTTCTTTAGTTTGTGAAATATGACAAAAAAGAAAAATTATTTTTCTCAATATTTTACTTAATCTTTTTAAGTCAAGAACATCTTAAAAGAGTTTTTCTTAGTGAAAAGGAGGTTAGCAAGTTCCTCCAAAATCCTTAATAAACATGCTGTCTTCCAGTCATCAAGTTTTACCCTAGAGCTTTGTGTCTGACAGGAACTGCCAACGGCAAAAGAGATGTAAATACAGCATAAATAATTACCCTCTTTCTCAGAAGTATTATGAAGAATCCATGGAAAGCAGTGGTGATAAATGTGAAGAATCATTTAGAAGTAGATAAAGTGAGGCAAATGAGAAATCAGAGAAAGGAGACTTCTATTTTTTTCTTTATTCAAACCTCATCAGCTTATAGCTGTGTCATTGTTAGCAAGAGTGCAGCACAATTCTTGGGGCCTAGCAGAGGGAAACATGCAGTTCTGAGAATGCAGCATCCATATCATAAGCATTTTGAGGGGATTTATAACAGACTTCAGTTTGGTACCGTGGACTGGCCTGCCATTCGTTGTTGAAGTAAAGATAGGCTCCAGGAGAGCCTCTTCCAGGTTAGTTTCTGGAAACAATTCAGTTGATGTACCGCGAGACCACTTCATGGTGGAAACTAAAGCTTGGCAAGTGGGAAAGAGCAGGAGGTTAACTTCAGAAATGCGGTGTTACTTTGAAGGACAGTGCTAACAGTGGTGGAACCAATAGTGAACATCACTCTCTCTTAGAATGCCTGTGCCTGGGGCTGCCAGGTATCACTTTGATTCTCTTAGCTCGAGTCTTTCATTATTTCTTCTGTTTCACTAATACCAGGAAAAAGAAAAAATAAAACCACAGAAAAGCAGAATGACGACAACAGGAAACGCAGCAAATACTTCACATACCAACATTTACTGATATGTAAGCCAATGAAGACTGTACTTAATAGTCTATGCTCTACCTCAGTGCCCTTCTGGCATGATACTCAGATACCTGAAAACTCTTGCCAATTCTTGCACTCACAATTTAAATGTGCTATTGCAAGCCTGACACTTGAATATTGGACTAATTTGAAATAAAGATGGAAATACTGATCTTAGGAAATGCATTGTAGTTAATGTAAAACTTGGTTATGTCTTACAGAGTGAGGTTCTGTGTTCAGACTACTTTTGACAAGCCATTTGTTGAAAAATTAGAGCAATATAGTTTACCATTAAGGATGGGTAAGCACTGTAATAGATTGCCTAAGGAGATCGTAAAAAGTGTCATTTGAAGCTTAAGGACATGTAGAATATCTATCAAGAATGGGACACGAGTGACAAGACTATTTCTCTACAGCCATTCTAGCTCTCCTTTTTATGATACCTTTCTGGGCTCTGCTTTAATAATTTCACAACATTCTATTTGTCCCCATCCTTACTTATCAGATGTTGAAATGTTTTTGGATAGGTTTGGAGGAAGACAAGATTGAGGATAATGCTGAGGGAAAGTGCCTTGCTTTTATAAAGTTCTTTTATTTAGAGTGTTTGCAGGAAAGTTTGATAGAACTTGTCCAGGAAAGTTCGCTTTTAGTGCTTACTGCTTGTGGGTCAAAGGTGCCATTTTTGCGGTATCTTAGAAGTAGCTATGTTGCGACTGAGAACAAATTCTGTAACATGGTGACAGTATTTAATGGCCCTGGGTAATTGACATTGAAAACTGAAACAGAAGTAAGGTGTTCAAGGTGCTTTAAGGAGTCAGTTCTGAGGAATCATGGCCAGAGACTGTAGTAGTGTCTATCATTAATGTTGCCTGCTGGTTTGTATGAAACCAAGATTTCAGTTGTTCCTTATTTTGCCACGCTGCACCTTTCAGGTTGAGTATTTCCTTCTCAAGATGCACATACTGAGGTGTTGAAGAGAATTTCAACTAATCATCATCATCATCATCATCATCGTCGTCGTCATTGTTACAGATTTGCACCACAAGACCTTGCTATTAACAGGGGAACTAAACTTGCCTTTGCACAGAGTTTCAGAGATAAATCCCTATTTCCGTACAATGCTTGTTGCCATCTACCTAATTTGGTGTACAATACTGGAGCTGAGAGGGAAGTTTCTTCAGTGTTATCTCATTCTTCCCTCTGTGTTGTCAGGGTAAGGAGGAGTCCTTTCGAGTCCAATGGTAAGAGGTCAAGAAGCAGACCTCCAGGTGCATTTAGCGTCTCAGTTACATGTGTGTATGGGGAGGAGGAACTTTTCTTCAAAAAGTGGATGAGACATCTGGAAGAACCCAGATTCAGTCTATAAAGTGAAGATTTGTATTTAACTGTCACACACCTGAATCAGAGTGTCTGAGAAATGAAAAGTGGATGGAGCAGGATGAGGAAAATGAAACAGGGGCAGAGTGTACAGAAGAGCAGGACAGGAGGATAAGGCAGATCAGTCAGGGGACCATGTTATGCCCTGCTTAGTTGGAAAACCAAAGACCCGTTTATCCTGGCTGCTCAATCTGAGAGATCTAGGACTAAATGCTGAAGAGATCTTACTGGCTTCGTTTGCTGCTACGAGTAGTCATCACATCTGTGTGTCAGTTCCTGATCTGTTTATTAGGACCCTTGCATATCTGGAAGGCTGTACAGGGAAATGAGAAGCAGAGAATACCTGACCAGGATTTAAACAAATCTTTACAACAACAGAATCAGGCAGCAGAAGTTGATACAATGCCACTGGATTGCCTTCAGCTATTCTAAGCAGATAGCTAGTTCTTTTCCTGATGCACATTTTGCAAGTTATGAAACTCCATTGGTCCTGTAAACAACAGCGTCCCTCCACACAAACATGATTTATCCCCAGAGCAGTTTAGAAATGAAACGGTCGTGGAACAGAAGTTGTGTAACAATGCGTTTGTACAAGGAGTAAGTCAAAATGCAGGCAGCTGAAGGCTTCCCTGAACTCCAGACAAACCTTTTTTTTTTTGTTCCACACATGAAGACAAAGCCTATCTTGTTGCTGTTCTTGAGAAAACAAATTCAATTTTGTGTTGAGTTTCAAAGAAATATTGAAGTCAGGCATAGTATTTTCTTTCCTTTCACCAGCCCTACCTTCTGCTTCACACCATCTGAGCTTGTGTAGATGAGCTTGACTTGTCTTGAGCATCCTCTCTTTTGATACCTTTCTTCTTGTCCATTGCCTAAATTTGTATTATATCTAACTCACTAAACCCCACAATTTGCCAGTATAAAGCCCTTGCCCCCTTCTCTCAGTGCTTCCTTGCTTTGGCAAGTCCTGATCACCTTTCACCAAGTGCAGGTATGGGAACAGTGACTGCTGCTTCCTGCCAAAACCTCATCCAGGCTACTTTATCTGTCCCTAGCAAATGACTAAGTTACTTTTGCATTAAGCTGGCTTTGTTTGGATTCTTGGTTTTAATAAAAGCATAGTTGTTTTCCAGTGCAATCTTTTAAGAAACAGGAGAATTTCAATAAAAATGCATTGGTGGAAGTTACAGAGTTATCATCGGTCATATCTTTCAAAAATGCACTCCTCTCAACAGTAGTACTTGCTGCTGTCACATTGAAAGTGGGTGCTGTGTCTTGCTGTGATCTGCCTTGATAAAAAAAAAATCATTTTATTATATTTAGCTGTAGTGTTTGATACAGGAAATTTAAGACTTACCAATTCACTTTGAAAAGATTTGGGTTTGGGTTTTTTTCTGGTCTTTATTCCCTTACTTTAGAAATTAACAGTGCTATTACTCTTAATTATTAGATAATCTCTCCTTGTTCATATATCATAATTCGTACAGGAACTGGTCCTGATTTGTGTCGTCTCTATACTCCTTCCGAGAGACTGACATAATTGTCTTAATGGTGCTGCTACAACTGTGATCGCTCTGTAGCAGAAACTGAGCTATGCATTCCTTGATCCTCGAGTATATCAAATATCAAAACTGCACAGGAAGTATTACTAATATGTTTAGTTGAATTCCAGGAATGGTATGAATGATCACAGTTCTGTTTCCACAGGCATCTCACAATTGGATAGCAATGCACTTTGAATGGCTAATGTTACATGCTCTCTAGGCATGTTGCCATTTCAGCAGTTAAGGAATATTTTATAGATTTTAATACGTTAAACTTTTAAATCCTTCATGCTTTCAGCTCATAGTAGATGTAGTCTCAGTTACTGCTAATTGTAAATAAATATTCTGCCTCCTTCTGGCTTTCCTCTACCCCTTTTATTTTCACCTCATTCCTCCATACTGCTCATTTGCACCAGGATTTAAAAGCAAAGACTCTTGCACACCAGGTCTCTACTTCTTCATTCTCTATAGAGCAATATCCCCCAACTCGCCAGGTATTGAGGAGGAAGATATAGTACAACTTTTACATTTATATCTGCTCTTGTTATCTTGAAACAACGAGATCTAGATTAAATACTGATACTTTGTTTTAATTTAAATCTTCCTTCTGCATTTTATTTTGAAAGTCTTCAGCATAAATGTTATCACACAGGTGGCTGTGAGTATAGCTGCAATAGGATTGGCATCAAACTGAGTACAGCGTGAAGTTTGCCTGTTTTCAAATATCCTGTGAAAGTTACCTTAAAGGTTCCCAATATAGCTACTGATTTTTTGGACTGTATTAATGAATGGTTAACAGGAGCCAGTGGCTACCATGAAAGGAATGTCTTTAGCTTAGATAAAAATACTTTCTTCAAAGATTATCAGAGAAAAGAAAAAATTATAGGTCTCCAATATGTGGTAGAGATGTTCTAGCTTTGTTCAGGGCTTCATCTAGCTTCACAGCAATGGCATTCCTCCCCCCAAAAATCAGACATCAATTTCAAGAGGACTAAATTGGTCGCAGGTTCTGGGGATTCTGGCCAGTGTTTCTGTACCAGCCTCCCTGCTGGGTTACAGCAATGCTCTCCAAACTTTTTTTGGTCATGCACCCCTATCAGTAAAACATCTTTGAGCATGCACCTGCGATATATGGATATTTATTTATTTATAAGTTATATACATGTACTACTGTACTAATATATTATGAAACTTATAAACCATAAACAAACCATAAATTAAAAAAGGAAGAGATAAAAAATGAAATTAACACGATTTTTTATTTTCTTTTATGTATTAATGGTACAAAAATATTTCCTGTACTCCAGTGACTCGTGTTGCGCCATGCCTGGCGTGTGTGCACCCCACTTTGGAGACCACTGGGATGGAGGATTACTAATCTCACTGTGGTAATAACTTTTCTGCTGAGGTGTCTGATTGAAACCTGATAGAAGCAATCCTGTTTTAGGTCAGGCACTGCAAGGAAGGAATCAAAGACAGCAGTGCTGCAAGATACCTTGCTGGCTGAAAGCAAGGAAGCTGTAGGGCTGTGAGGGAAGGATAGCTCCGGCAGATGGGAGTTTTCCCCTTCATCTAGGTCACATGAAGGCTGCAGTCTTCCTTTCACAGTATTGGGTGCTGCATAGAGAATGCGGCAGCAACAGTCACACCGAAGTTGTAGTTTCCTTCTTTCCCCTGTTCTGTCACTGCCTTTTTTCCTGGTCTCCCAATGTGAGAGAGAGAGATTGATCCTTAATTTTCGGCTTATGTTTATCAATTTACTGAATAATATGCGCACCGTTATCTTCACAATAATTTAGTGCTGCATCTGGGATTTTACTCCTGATACTTATGTGATCTTGCCCTCCAAAGGCAAGTAGTTGCCTGGGTGGGAATACTTTACCTTCCGCAAGCTGAGGCATATATAGTTGGGATGGTATAATGCAATTAATCATTCCTTTTTACTTTTATATTACTCTTTATGAAATTTGTTTATTCTATAAACCAATTTGTAAGTAGTATTTTAAGCTAAACCCATTTCAACCACTTCAACTTAATACAATAACAGCATTTCAACAACATCGATCTGGAAGCATTAGTCTATATTGAGTCACTTTTAGTCAAAATGCTAGACTAGTAGATAAAGAACATTTCAAGAATTTTCTTTATTATGCTCATAACGACCGATCCAATTATAATCAGTGCTTTGTAGTTCAGCTATCCAACTTTCCCCTTCTAGTTGATTAACAGAAAGCTCTGGCAGATCTTTGGAAGTTCATGGCCAAATAATTTGTCAATGAAATGTAGTGTGTGTAAATTGATAAATGTAGCTGTTAGGAGGAAATAATCATTGCAAGTTGCTAATGAGAACAGAAGAGCCTATTAATAATATGAAGTAATCATCACCTCCACTTTCTATCCTAGTTCAGAGCCCGGAGGGCCAACTGTATCCTGGGCTGCATCAAAAGACGTGTGACCAGCAAGGTACTCCACTCTCGTGAGGCCCCGCCTGGGGTACTGCTTTTAGCTCTGGGGCCCCCAGCATAAGAAGGGCATAGACCTGTTGGAGAGACTCCAGAGGAGGGCCATGAAGATGATTAGGGGGCTGGAGCACCTCTTCTATGAAGACAGGCTGAGAGAGCTGGGGTTGTTCAGCCTGGAGAAGAGAAGGCTCTGGCGTGAACTTACAACAGCCTTCCAGGGCCTGAAGGGGGCCTACAAGAGAGCCGGAGAGGGACTTTCTACAAGGCCGTGTAGTGATAGGACAAGGGGTAACAGTTTTAAACTGAAAGAGAGTAGATTTAGATTAGATACTAGGAAGAAATTCTCTACAGTGCAGGCTGGTGAGACACTGGCACAGGCTGCCCAGAGGAGCTGTGGATGCCCGCTCCCTGGAAGTGTCCAAGGCCAGGCTGGATGGGGCTTTGAGCAACTTGGTCTGGTGGAAGGTGTCCCTGCCCATGGCAGTGGGCTGGAACCAGATGATCTTTAAGGTCCCTTCCAACCCAAACCATTCTATGATTCTATGATATATTACATCACAATATATGCATTTTCCTTCCTAGGGATTTGTAAATGTCAATGCGTAAGTGACTTCATATATGAAAAGCTTTTGCAAAAAGCTTTCTAATTTTCTCTATCCAGTCCATGTTAGCCCTGTTGAAGAAATGAGCAAAAGAGATATATGTTATCCGCGCGTAATGGTGTTTATAAGTCTGCTCTTGAAAAGGGAGGTGTAGCTTATGCAGTAAATTACAGAAGTCATTCTCTAACAGCTTCTGTAGCAGCATTTACTTTTCCAAGATTGTTTTTTCTTATTTAACACAATACTTGGAGTTGGATGTCGAAAGAGTAGTAATTTTATTATTGAGTATTCTTCTCTCATCTACCTCTTCTCCCTTCCTTTCCTGTCGGCTTCCTTCCCCTCAGTGTTTTCAGTTAGTGCTATAATTAAGAAGGCAATAGCATTTACATTTAAAGTTGGACTTCTCAAGACCTTCACCTTCCTTGAGTCTTTATTTTTGGCTCTAATCAGAAGTTATAGAAATAGCAAAAGGTTGTGTGTGACCCTTCTTACCACTATAAAAATCTGATTGTACAACTCAGTTTTGTTCTAATTCTGAACTATTTGTTAAATCCGTGTAAATGTTGCTACAGTGAACTTTACTAATAAAATGTAGTAAAACCTTAATCTTGGCACCTATGAAATGAAGAATTAACCAAAAATCTTTTTTCCTGCCTTCTGCTTGAATTGTTACATAGGTTTCCACTTAAATCACTTAGCTTTTGTCTTTACTGATCCATATTGCAGAGAAAGGAACAAAATAAAAATAAAACCCGTTAATGCCTCTAAATGTATTTATGTTAGTGGCCCAGGAATACGCAGCTGTTTCAAGAGTAATCTCTGTTTCTGCAGTGAGGCGCTGACAATATGTTGCTTTATTTCTTTGCAGTGAGTTTAGATGACAGTTTATATTCAGCTTAAAAAACAGACCTCAAAACTAGAAAGGGATATTGATGTAGTTACGATAAATGCCCTTCCTTGTTCACATTATTAAGAGAATTTGTGACATGAACCTCCTAACATCAGTGATGTTTAAATAAGCATGATTCGTATTCGTTGATGAGTAAAAGTTAAAGAAAGCCCTGTTACAATGCAAAATACAACCTTTCTCGGGTTTTGATTATTTAAAGCATTTGCTGAAAATGTAAGTTACGGATTACTTTTGTTTTGTTTAAAATAATGCAGGATATACACAGCAAAGAGATATAATTGTGGCTGGTCATTTAGAAAGATAGGGTTAATGTACAGCTTTCTGCATCAATGCTGACTTTAATGAAAAACAGTACTACATTTACTTGAGTGTTTCAACGGTAGCACATCGTTAACTAAGAGTGCAACCAGCCTCGGGTACGAATTTCTGGATCTACTTTTTTTCTACTTTATCCTGTTATAATTTAAAGCTATATTAAGTGATGCTAAGCAGTAATAATGCTAAATAGTCTTAATCTAATCTGATGGTTAAGATAAGATTTAAAAGGTTTATTTTGCTTTTTTATTCAAATTGTACACAGGAATAAGTTGTTTTCATGTTACTATTTTGCCGTTCAGAGTTGAAGGGGCTTGAATTTAGCTTGTGAAATATAACAGTAGGTATCTTTCATCAAACAAACACTTCCTTTTTAGTGCAGGATGTAGGATGAAGTCTGACACGGAGCAGATTGGTAGTTGGATCATGACTGCTTACACCAAGACAGATAGTAACTGAAATGACTCTGGGTTGAGCAGGACCTTCCTGCCCCAATGCTGCATGAGCCGATAGTGTTGACATATTCTTGCATTACAAAATCCCAGCAGGTACTGATGTGCTTTAGTTGTGAGCTGCCGTTTTGTTTCTTATTCAACATAGTTGATGGTGTAAAGAAGGAGAAAGTATGATTAATCTGCTATACACTTCTTTTTTTTTTTTATAAAACAAGACTTGATATTCTTACTATCGTTTTCTGGCCTTCTTGCGATCTACTATTTTCTACTCCTTCCATATTTTCCTAACATTTCAGTTCTGATTTAGCTTCTTGTCATATTTGTAGCTGTTCCTTCCCTCCCTCCTTCTGTTGATACTAGAAAGGTGTAGGTCTTCTGATGGGCAGTGATCTATTCCATATGGTTCAATGGTTTTGCCACCCTGAAATGTCTCGACAAGGTAAACAATTCATTTTACCAGAGTGATTCCATATTCATGATTTTCAAGACCTAAGGGCCCCGAAGTCCTAATAACTGTAATTCCTTACCAATTAACCCTCTCTGAAAAATAAGATTTGTCTAAAAGGACAGAGATATTTTTTCTCTGTTGATCATCTCTGGTTCTCAGCTGATCTGGGAACAGATAGGGGACTTACCAATCTACTGTCTTCAATCAGAATTCCCTTCTGACTTCTCTTTTGGGTTTTGGAGATATCTCATTCTTTGCTTTTGCAGGAATAATCAATCACTTTGTGTCCTTAAGCTTTGTCATCACTTCATGATGATGAAAAATATGTACGTCTCCTAACTGTTCTTCTAGCGTATTCCATTCAATAATGGTTCTCAGGTCACAGTCCGGGGCTGCAAGATTAGAGGTGGTAAAGTTTGGAAAAGATGATAACACTTTCATAGATGCTTGCAGTCCGAGTGAATGATGTACTTCCATGAAGGTCTGGCAGAAATATTACATGCTATGTTTCTTGATAATAGCTATAAAAATAATATATGCAAACACATGCACTTATTGCAGCTGACATTTTCTCTGTTTCAATGAAACATGCTTGCCTTCCTCCCTTAGGCTCCTTTGAATTGCTCAGTCTGAAAGTATTGTACCAGCGTTGCTAAAGTTTGCAAGTAGTGTATTCACAAAACTAAATCGTTAAATCCGTTTCGAGTGATGTTTAGTTTTACTGCAGCCAAATCTCAAAGAGGAATACTGGGCAATGTGGCTTGTAAGCAAACAGGAGGCCTTTTAATGGAAGATACAAATCCTGCATCTGGTCTTCAAATCAGTGACCTCTCATCAGTTTCAAAGGTGTTGCTTGGGTAAAGAATTTAGAAAATGACCTTTGATTTTTGCCTATTTAAATTGCTAGCGGAGCGGTTGATTCATCCTCATGGAAAAGAACTATGGAAATAAAAAGAAGTATGTCAAATGTGTGGTTAAAAGTACATTCTGTAGTTTTGCTCCTATATGGGTTTTCACAAGCTTAGCAATATCTACTTTGACTTACTACGCCATGGTTAGAGGTTAATCTCAAAAACCCCCACCTTACATTATCGGTTTGACAGTGGTCCTACTCATAAGATGGAATTGCAAGAGAACGCAGAGGCTTTGAAAAGGCCAATACAGTCACAGCTAAATTTAAACTGTCTGTATTAGATTACAAGTTCTCTTTTGTGAAACTTCAGCCCCTTGAAAATCTGTAGGAGTAAGACTTTGAAGAGTTTCAAGGCAAAAATTCAAGGTCATATTCTATTGGACCTTTTTTATATGGGAAAGGTGAAATTTTGATTGCTTTTCATAACATAATATGTATAAATATTGACGTTTTACTTCTCTGTTGAATCGGCATACTTCTTTTTAAAAGGATGGGACCCAGATGCTGTATCCCATGGGGACAAGTTGATTTGCTTCCTTGGGTTCTTTCGTTAGATGGTCCCACATGCAAGGGAATGGGGGGGAAAAAAAAAAGAAAAAGCTTTATTTGCATGGAGGAAGGGAAGATTTCAGAGGCTGAATGAAGCATTCAGTTCTGCCAAGGCATCCATTCTCTTCTGTGGCATCAGTGCTCTGCCAAGATTGTCACACTGTGATATCCCCTTTATTTTTAAGTTGGAGACTTTCTAAAACTAGGATCTTTTAGGTTTATGGGTTTGCAATATGATAGCATGAAGCCTGATGGGAAAGATTCACCATCAACTACTGCTCTGAAAAGCTTGGCCTATTCTCTTTGAGCAGAAAGCTTGCAATGAAAGAAATGGGGAGAGAGGGAAGGAACAATGAATGCGGAATAAAGTTTCTTTACTTATTTGACAGGACACTGTATGCAGTCAGTGTGACTTTTCTTATCTCTTCTACTATCATCTTGATGGCCTTTTGGTAACATCAGGGGGCAAAGCTATTAACATTAAGAAAGAAAGATTCAAATGTATGAGTACAAACAGACTCTTATGGGAAATATGGCATCTGAAATGGCATTGCTTAGTTTTTGAACTCAGTTCAAAATGCCTTCAAATGCCAGTTTCGACCGCATTGGGTTTTTTAAATAGCGCTGATGTTTAAAAAAAGAAATAGAGGGAAAATCAAGATTAAAACATGTGCACTACATTATTAGAAGTTATAGCAACCATGGGGATTTCAGAGTATTCCTATAAGAAGAGAAATGTCTTACTGCTCAGATTAAATTTGTTTCAATTTTGCAGCCTATGGATTTTTTCGTATGTCAGCTGAGTTCATAAGCTATAGAATAATTACTACAGGAAACACATTTTACATAAATAGCTGGGTTTTTTTCTGTTTCCCAGAATCAAAATCATGCTTTTAATTAATGAAAAGAGTATCAGGTGTTTCTTTAAAAGGGTATTGTGAGTCTTTCTGTGATTTCCAGGTTTTCTCTGAGACTTTGAACACGTAGTAACTAAAAAAAGCTAGAAGCTCAAGTGTTCCAAATAGTTAATAACTATTAAAGATAGTGCTCAATTACATTCAAAGTGATGCTATTTTGAATACTATGAATTGTTCCACTTATGAAATATTTTACATTTAAGCTGTCTTCTTGATTAAAAAATACTTTTTTTTTTTTAATTTAAGGGATTATATTAAAATATCTTCCATGTGGAATTCATTGTTTTTAATTACTAATATTTTGAATGTGGACTTTTAGAATACCCTGTTCTTGAAATCCTAGGTCATGCGACAGTTTAGAGAAAAAATGGAGTTTCTACCCTGCAGAATCTGAACACACTGAAACTAACTGCAGGCTGCATGCTGATACGCTACTCTGATCTGAGGAATAGTGGCCAGTCACTCAAAGTTTTCTGTGCTGACTGGCTGTATTTCCCCTGCCGGGTCATTGCGTCTCATTGCACTTGTCCAGTGGTTGTCCAGACATGGACTTCTGGGTGTCTGGTGGTAGCTCCGTCACTGTTCATTTAGCCAAGTTTCTTTCAAGTGGAAACCAAGGTGTGCGGGGTCATAGTGTACGCTCGTAACTGGTGCACGCTCATTGTAACTGGTAGTCTGGTTGCAGTCTGTTGCAACAGTTAGGAAACACTCCTGAGTCCACAGGCTCTGATATACCCCTTGTTTCTGTGGTTTTGTGGGCCTCTGCAACTGTTCTTAAGTGTTAAACTGGTGTTTATGATCCCAAAAGTGCTGAAATCTCCCCTAACTTCAAACTCTGCTGAGAATACCAACTGTTCTTTTTGGTTCTCATTTCACTTATGAATTTTTCATTGTTTTCATCTGTGCTTTGCACTTGTAACTTTTAAGTTATGTTTTTTCTTGTATAATGATACAGAAATATCAGTGACAGTTACTGTACTGTAGCAAGGCACCAATCGTTGCTCCCTTGTATGTAGGGTAACTGTGTAGTAAAATGTAAACGGTGTTAAGGAAAGATCACTTCTCAGTGGAAGCTACTGACTGTAAATATGAGGCTTTGACAGACATTTTTAGAGAATACATTTAAAGGAGAACTAGATCAAATGAAAAGGCCAGGAATTATTTAATGGGCACTATTTAAATGTTCTCTGAAATAATTAGACCTGAAAAGCCTTTCTGAATGTATTCCAGTGCTTTACCTGCAGAACATGCATACTGCTTCCCTGATAGATAAGTGTCACCTTTTACTAAGCGTTCCAGCCAAATGACAATATATTTGTTCTCTGTGAGCTTTATGCAAGATGACTGCACTTGCAGACTGACTGTGAGAGCAACACTGACACAGAACTTGCTTTTCAGTTTGCTTATGTTACTCCATACATGTATATGTTTGCTTGAAATGAATGTGTTAACATTACATTGCTGCACACTGCTGTCTTTAATGTCATTTCCATTTCATTACCCTATCCAGAGCAATGTAAGTTACCTACGATAGCTTTCTTTGTCTGCTGTCAACATAGTATCGGTAAGGCATTCAGGGGCCAATGGCAATAAATGAAGAGTGTGGGTATCCCAGCTCCCACCTGCAAGATAAAATTTGCAGAAAGGTGCACTAGCGGTGCTCAAGTTCCTAGAAAACTTCCCATGTCTGTCCTGTGGACTGGCCTTCAGCTGGAACATGTATGACACTGAGACCAAATGTCAGTGTCCTGAGGGCACAGAGCCATTTTGTAGGCATACCTGTTTCCAGTCCTGTCTCCTGGATGAACGTTGAACACCCATTGTAGGTAGCCTTGTCTCTAGTCCTGTGTATGACCCTGCCACCTGGATGGACCTTGGACTTATGTTATAGGTAGCTTGTCTCCTGGATGGGCCTCTTGGACATGTACTGTAGCTTGTCTTCAGTGCTGTCCCCGGCCCTGTCTCCTGATGCTCATGACTGAAGCCTCTAGGTGGGTTCTGGACCTGATTGATTACTTCACTGTTTTGGGAACTGTTGATAGACTCTGTCAATACCACCCTGCTGTGCTCAATTCCTTGGCTAAAGTGAGGAGCCTTGGCACAGTGCAGTGGTGCACGGAGCAGACCAAAGGTGTGTCCCTGAATGTTTCTTCACAAGGGTCTTCTGCGGGGTTCAGCAGTGCTGGAAAGTTCATTGTCCTTGAGGACTCTCCCATGTGTTGATCCTGGGTCTGAGGATGTGGATATTCAAACGAGTGGAAAGCTCAGTGCTTTGTTCCCATGTGAAAAGGAGCTCAGGATCTCTGTAACAGAGACACATCTATTTTGCTGTCCCCAAAGTCTGGTGGTTGTTTAGGGTGTTTAAAGACCAGGCTTTCATCTTCATGAAGAGAATGCAGCACCTGGTCAGCTCACACATTGCAGTGTAGTATGAGAAGAACTACAGAGTAGCTCTGAGCCCCTAAACCTTTCAAACGCCTTTTGGATGTCATATGAATGTTTAGCGAGTACTTGGCATACCTCTCGAACAATGTTTTCAGCTAAGTTTCCTCCTAAAAGAATCTAGTTCGCCTGCACTGTAGCTGTTTGCAAATTGAACCAACATTCAGTAGGGCGATTGCTTTATGGATTCACTTCAGAATCATACTGCTGCTTCAGACTGAGAGGGTAACGGAGATGCAGCCTTAGGACATGAGTTCATGTTGTGCTTACGTTGGTCTAACGACTGCCAGTGAAAGGAGCAATAGCCCTCTTAGGCTCACATCTCTTTTTGTGTCCTCCTTCTGCTTCCTCTTCTGAGTTTGACTTGTCACGGTAAATCTTCCCTGCTTGGAGGGAAAGCTAACTCATGAAAATGCGTGAGTTTTCCCTCAGATCAGCAAGGTGGTGGGACTCACGAAAGAGTTGCACAATTGCTAGTTTTAACGCAAGGATAGAGGCAGAAAAGCAGGGAGAAGGCAGGTCCACCCCCTCTGGCCTCTGCCTGCTGTTAGACTGAATTAAGTATAATACGAAACTACACCCTGAAGGAGAAGCGTGTAAGTTTATTCAGAGAAGATTATCACTGTTGCTGCTGGTTGAGAATTCACACAGCTGAGGATTCACTGTTTAAAAAAATGTGGTGGAATTCCCCAAACCATTCAGGGTTTTTGTAGCAGATAATAAATGTTTTCAGGTGTCTTGTGGAGGTCTTCCCTGACAAATGGACAAACACTGGATGTGTATTTGGCTGTCCCTGTTTTAATTTGTTGACCTTCTCAGAGGAATGGTAGAATTTCAGAAAGTATTAGCAAACTGTTGGATGTCAGTATGATATTAATAAGCAAATACAATAGTAAATGCACCACTAGGTTTATGTTTCTTATGTTGTTCTATCTAAAATATTTACGTCTGGTTTCGTTTGAGGTCAGTTCTCTTATCAATTTTAATTTCTTTTTGTCGGTCTGTGCACAGAAGATGATAAAAATAGAAATTGTGCATTGTAATTTTCTACCTATACTCTACAAAAGTCACATTCTCTGCTTTCTTTCCAATCCATTGATCTTTTTCTGAGGGAATCATAGAATCATAGAAAAAGGAAAGGAAAGGTAAGAAAGGAAAAAACCTTACTTAAAATTCCGTATTAAAACACTGCTCAGTCTATGATTGAATCTGTACCTCCTGCAGGAACTGCTCTCACCTCACTTTAAAATAAACATACCGAAAGGGAGGAGAATATTTTATCCCCTAAATATACATTTTGTTAGAAATAAGGTTGTCTAATTGGAGCATGTTAGTTCTGACAATTGGGATGTCTAAATGCTGGTGTATAGGCAGATTAAAATTGAAGTTCTAAAATCAAGTCTGCCCATTGTATTCATGTACTGTAAGTTGTTTCTTTCTGCTTGTACACTAGCAGCTTTCAGAGATGTTTCTGGGTTGAACGGATACCATACAATCCCTCGAGGCTCCTAAGGGTTTGTTGTTTTTTTTTTTTTCCCCCAGAGATTTCTCTGCAGTATGGCTGAGCTCTGCTTTCTGGTCTGAGCAGAGCCTCTCCCCTCTGCATTTCTCCCTCTCTGCCTCACCCTGGAAGCCCTTCCTCCTCCTCCTCCCTCTGTATAAGTGCTCTAAATCTGAGTGCAGCAGCCAGGAAAGATAGCTAACCACATGCACGTTTAGTGAAAATACCAGATAATGTTTAGGTATCATGTGCAACAGTACAATGCATCCACGTGCTGTTAGAGCGTTTGAGAAAGAAGCAGATACTGAGGAAGATCCTTTGGCCTTCATTATATCCTGCAGTTGCTGAGAGCTTGTAGCTCAGACACTCCACGTTTAGTACTAAGTTTGTGTTAAATGACTATAACTAAGTGCTTGGACAATTTAATGTACTTGATGTTTATATCTGTTATATTAAACATGCTTTAGGAAGGTGAGATCTGCTATGCAAGTCTGCCTTCTGAAACCTTGGATGATCTGATATTTCCAAGGTTACCATTCACTAAACTGGAATGATTTCTCTCCAGGGGAAAATACCCTTGTGAATATGTCCAGCAAGGTTGTGACAGGTTATATCAAAGTATATTAGTTTGTGTGATGGAGCTTTACATAGGAATTACCAAGGCAGTACTTCCGAAGAGTGCTTAAGGATTGTGCTAGAAGAAGCTTTAGAACAAGTATCGTATTTTTGGATTACAGAAAAAAGTCCCCTTGTGTGGTCATGATTTACAGAGAATTTGCATACATAGCATTTTATTGCAAGCTAAATTTTACTGACTTCAAGGAGGGCCCACGTCTATGTGTGAGAGGTACCCCCTGCTCCTGCCCCCTGGTGCTGTCATCATTCTGCCTAGGATCCTCAAAGAACCTGTCTGTCCCCATAGTGTCAGGTGACACTGCTCTAAGAGCATCTTCTGGTTGCACTTCTGAGTTTCATACAACTGAAAAAGCAGCATAAACATGGCAGAATAAATCAAGAATAGTCCCAGAAGAAACTAACCCAAGGCACCTCTGTGTGCCTTCTCCTTGTTGTGAGGAGTGTGTGCTGGAACCCAACTGCTGTCGCTGACTGGGCAGTGAGCACCCCACGGCTGCTTTCCCGTTTTCCAGAACTGGGGCAATGGAAAGCACAACTGGGCCTCTGAACCTGTGTGGGTGATTCCTGTTCTTGTCCTGCTGTGTGGTATGTGTACACTATTGTCACAGAATGGCTTTTGACCCAAGACTGCTCTGTGCTTCAATCCCAACACTACTATACACCTTTCCGGGGCTTGCTTCGGAGTCTCTCTCCTGCGTTTTAGCATTTTTTTTTCCTAAACCCATTGAAAAAAAGAGCTAAGTCTGAAAAATTGCAACTGAGCCAACTATAATTTTTCTTTCCTTATTTTAGTCAGCATTGGATTATATGTGTCCCTGCAGTACAGTATAAATCATTATCATCATTAACATTGTCCTTAGGTAGGCAATTTCAGTGCTTTAAACCTGCTTCTCTCCAGTTGTTTTGTTCTGAGCTTTGGCTGCCCCTCCATACGAAGTCATGTTATAAGATCTCAGGTTTTCTTCCTTCATTGTAGGAAACATCACATCTGAATGTGTATGTGTAAATGGTTATGATGTTGTGCATATAAGTACTGCAGCTACCTAATTATTTTTATTGAAGTCATTTTATCATCACATGAAGGAAAGCAATTACTTTGTCAGTAAATCTAAGTATATTCCAGAATAAATGTTGGTGGTACAACCAAACAAAGTTTTTAATTAAATGATGCAGAGACCATTGTTTTGGTTAAAAAAAATAGGTATATTCAAACCCTGACAGTTCATATTTCTCATCATCCTGTAGCTAAAATTGCAGAAAAATAGTATGGCATGTCAGAGGACTGACAGCACTGAAGAGATAAGTGCTGTGTAAAAGGAGTGAATGTGGTGGGAGGTGATGATGCTTCCATGATTTGTTCGGTTCGGCTGACATACCCGTTACAGGCAAGACAGCAGGGACATGGCCATTCCCATAGGTGTAGGAACCAGCTCTGAGGAGAAGTTTCTAAGACAGTTTTCCACCATACACTATTGTGATAATCCTCTAATGAAGAATGAAAAATACTGAATTCCCGACAGTCTCGTGGGACCTGTGTTGAGGGCCTGCAGTCCAGGTGTCCTCTTGTTTTTCATGACTTCTAGACTCATATTTTCAAATACTTCCACACTTTGTCCTATCTCTCGGGGTTACTTTTCAAAGAAGAGTTTCCAAGTGCGGAGCAGCTTTATCTGAAAGTGTGCTCTCAACCTTGTTAGCTGCTCAGTACAGTATCTGGTTTGGTTTTTTTTCGCTTGAGGACTGATGCACTAACAGCTGATGTGCACCAACAGGCACTGAATCTTAGGCCCCTTGGAGGGTCCTAAAGGAACAGGGAAGAAAAGGACGGTTACATAGAGCCGTTACGGCTCTGCACACCTTTTCTGGAGAGAAAGAAGAAGAAGTGTGGGTTGTAGATCTGCAAGGCTGCATCCTGGCCTTTTGCTATAATGGCCAGTATAAAGAAGTTGCAGTGTGGTAGTTCAAGTAATGACAGCCTTCTCTGTTCTTGAAGGCAGAGCAAAATTGCTTTGAGGCTTCCAAATCCGCCATTCTACATCTTTTTTCACTGAAGAAAATTTACTCCAGATGCATATACATTTTCTTTCTTTGCCATAGTTTTTTTCTTTGAAGTTGAGAAAAGCAAAACTGCCACTCTCGCAAACCTGTCTCCTTTAGATGTCACAGACTTGGGACTGCAGGATGAGGTGAGTGTAGCAACTGCTTAGGTGGGAGAAAAGGATGTGGATTCATTACAGTTCAAATAGGAAGAGCAGATGCTGTAAGAAAAACTGATTTTAAATATTTAATCTTTTAAAATTTAATCTTTTAAAAACTTGCGAGACAAAATTGATGAATTCCTTGTTCCTAAGTCCTTGCTCTTTCTCACCTGAGCAAACAAGACCATCTCTGTTTTTCCTAAGCTCTTGAACCTCCACGCTGATAGCTACAGCCTCTCTAAAGGGGCAGGAGAACCTCCCTCCTCTTCGCATCCCCTTGATGAGTGTGAGGAGGGTGGATGCAGCCCCTGACCCTTTTTCTGGCTTCCCAAAGGGTCTGCTTTGTGGAAATCACAAGCTTCCAGACCTCTCCTATTTGTCTTCATCTGGTTCTCCTTGTGTTTTGTTACTATTTTATGAGAAAAGAGGAAGCTAGGAACTGAACAGAGCAGAACTATGAATGAAGAAGAGGCAGAGAAATGTAAAGGGATGTTTAACAGTGAGAGGCTCAGGAATGCAGCAGCATGGTAAGGAGGGTAAGTAAGGAGCAGGAGAGGCTATGGTAGGACTGGCTGAGCAAACACGGGAAGCCAATGGTGTACCAAAACTTAAGAAAAAAGTAACTTGATATTATAAAAGGAACTAGGACAGGTGGATGGGAGCCAAAGGAAGTGGGCAGATGGGTTAGATTAAAGATAGGGATAACCTCTTTCAGCACAAAGTGATGAATGTTAGACTCAAAATCCTATCACTGAAAGGGAACGCACCATATATATACAAACAGGAACTTCTTATTAGCCAAATAAATATTTTAATTGTCTAAAAGTCCAAATTAACTAAATAAGAAAAACCTCATTTAAAATATCTTTTAAATTTGTATACAGGAGAAGCTTTCAAGTAGCTGCCCCTTCACTGTGCCATTGCATGCATTCTTACCAGTGTTCCTCTGGGTCCTGGGACTGATAGCATTAGTCTTTCTGGAAAGGAAAGAGGGGACAATTAGAATGAATTTTCAGCAGCCCGAGATCTTTGCTGAGGGAGGTTCATGGTAGACATCCCTTTCATCTTGGTCTTGGCTCTCTTTGGGGATATTTTTATGTAATGTCTTACCACAGCCTGCCTCCTTATCCCTGCTTCCTGGGCAAAGCCTGGGAGCCGCACGCTGCCCTCCACCAGCCCCATTACCCCGGAGGAGCTGTTTGTCCCACAGTGACTATGTAGGGGTGCCAGCTCCCTGCCCCAGGTGCTCCCAAAGCAAAGCCAGCGTAGGGAGGCAATAGGCACGTGACCACCAGACCATTGCTGCCACAGCTAAAACCAGCTCCCACTGAGGGAGGGCCGGACGTGTCCTGAGAGCCAGCCAGCTGCCTACCAAGCCTGTGGCCTTGTGCTAGTGATGGCAAGAATCATATTTACATAACTGTGGGAGAAAGGCTGAAGGAAAGGACAAAAATGCTGGAGTTACATCAAAGTGGAAGAAAACATTCAGAAGTGAACCTACATGCAGGGAGATGGAGTGTGACAATCCCCACCCCAAGAAACGAATACCAGAGTCAGTTAAGTGTATTGAGTACTTGGGGAGTAAGAAGTCAGAGCTGGGGAGAAGGTAGGACTGAGAAAAAACAGCTTGAACACTATAAAGCATTGGAGGTCAGGCTTGGAGAAAAGGCAGAGGAGCCTTCTGCAGTAGGAACAAACATCCTTCCAGAGAGTGGAGTGCAGTCCAGGACTTAATCCCGCACGTTCCCGTTCCTTGTTGTCAGCAAGTGTCTCTTGGGAAAGTATGTCCAGTCTTGATATAGGCAGAGCGTACCAGCCTTCAAGTCTGTCAACTACTCCATTAATTCAGAAGATGGCAGAGCCAATTTAGAGACCCCCATCAGGAGGTATGGATCTCAGCATGATGCCGTATTTGTGGAGTCAATTGTGCATTAGGTAGCATCTGTGTTAAAGGTTACCCAAGGTAACAGTATTTTATACTTTCTAAGTCACAATCTTTAATAACATGGTCAGGTGATATTTTTCTACAAACGTGTGTTATGCTGTAAACAGGATAGATCAGCTGTAAGAATGGTTCAAAATTATTATGCAGGTTAAGGTATTACAAAATTAAACATAAAAATAAATAAATGGATTGTATTATGCTAGATATTCTCAAAAATTAGTTCCTAGTCATCTTCTGTATGTGTCTCTGAAAGCATATAGACCTCTCCACTCCTGTTTGCTTGCAGTAATAGATTTTGTTGTGTCACATCAAGGCACTTGTAAGTTACAATATAATGAAAAGTGGTATTTCACCTGTGCCTTTGTTATATTTTGGATATACTTAAGAGAATACAGTTGAATTTGCTATTGAGCCTGTGACAATAGCCTCCTGCTGTTTCCTTTCTAGGAGTTGAAGAATTTCTCAGCAAAAATAATAGATGAGGATGAAGCCAAGACATTTATTCATAATGAGAGAAACAAGTTTTGTGTTGAGGCTATAGTGTAGGGGTTTTGGTTCCACTGTATTAAATGACTGGTAATAATAATAATAATTTTGTTTCATATCAGTGCAGTAAAGAAAATACTTAACTTAGATGCATTTTGATTGTCTTTCAGAAAAGACTCACCAACCACCACTCATCAATTTAACGTATTGGTAAATTGAGTCAAAATATGACTCAGTACCCACACATATTTTAGTTTCTGTGTGAACATACCAAGTAATGTGACACTGATGGAGATGCTTGGTTGATTTTTTTCTTTTTCTTTTTCTTTTTCCTTTTTTTTTTTTTAATAAAAAGGCACTGCTGTGCCTTTTGGGAAGAAATCCTAGTGCACATGCAGCTTTCTTTTGATGGTTTGGTTAATCTCAAGGATGCTTATTGTGGCAGAGTAAGCGATTCAGGGATGACTGCTCAAACTCAATACTTAACTCTCCAAGAGGACATGACATGTACCTTGTGCATACTGTCTCTTCCCTGACCTAGGACATTTTGCCCTGGGCATTGAAGGCACAGCCAGGCTAATTCAGTTCTGAAAATACAGAAAAAATGTTCCTATTGAGCTGTAATTGAAATGCTGAGATCAAGGGAAGGGACCAAGAAAGGTAAAGGGGAGGGGCAAAGTTTAAATTATAACTCAAAATCTATTGTGGCAGTGTTTGAAGGCATTCCCTTTTGCTGACTTGCTGCCCAAGCACTTGAATTGCTTGCAATTTGGGGGCCATGAGGCTGCCTTTCCTAGATGACTGCTGAGCCTTTGTTTTGAGCTAGCTGAGCCTTCTCATTTCTTCCCTGAGCATAGAAACACCACTCTTAGTGAGGCTGGCCTTCTCTGTGCTGTGTTTCACTGAGCTTGCTGTTACGTACGGTGGTAGCTGAGGTGCCACAGACCACTCTGTGAGGGTAATGCCAGAAGCAGTTCACAAAATCAGCTCACCAGCTGTCTCCAAGGTTCTGCACCTGTGGCTCTGGCTGGTTTTATGTATCCAGAGTAGGCGAAGAGATGCATCTAATGAGCTGAAATGCGTTCCAGCGGAAAAGCATGAAGGACAATTAGTTGGCCTATATTTTCTCCGATTTCACCCTTCTTCTTTTGTCAAGCTGTGGTTCTAAGAACTTGTGTATTCCTACGATCACTGTGGGAAATATGTTTTGATGCCTATGTCAAGTACCAGCATTTGATGTATGGTGTTATTTTAAGTTGTGAACTAACAGAAGGAAGAGAAGAATATATTCTGTTATCTTGTATGGGACAACTTTAAAATTGGCAACTCGGAAAGAATCAGAAAATGCAAATTTGTCAAATTGTTCACTTGTCAAATGCTAGTGTCAGGATAGGGGTTATAATCTACAGTAAATGTTAGATACTGCACGGCACTGAGTGTTCTCAGTCGATGCTCAGGACCACGCTGCCTCTAGATGACTCTTTATCTGACAGAGCTGTTTCTCAGCTAGGAATTTTAAGTACTCTGAATATTTTGATTGAATGGAACAGGATTTTGGAGGCTACCTTCATTTCCGTGTAGTGTGTTACAGCATATAACTTGTTTCCTTTTCAAAATTAGTGTATTTTCTCATTAATGTTAAATTTCACTCAGGGTGGAGGATATCTTGTACAGTTTTCTTGTGTATATGACTTCGCTTTTGATTTCATTCTGGTGGTGATACTTTAATTCCCTGGTTATGTTCAATTGCTGTTTAATGGGTCCAGTACTAAAATTTGATCTCTAGAATACCTCCTTTGTCTAATCAGTGCATTGGCAGTCTGTTCCTGTCGTGCGGGTTCATCCCACACCACAAACAGTTGCGGGGAGCCGAGGTTCTTTTTTGCTCAATGTCAAGCTGAAGAAGTATAAATTCTGCTTTTGAAATGACTGTTCGAGAGGTTTTACTTTGCTGCTCTGCCAGCATCCCTTACAAAGGCTACAGTGTTTGAGTACAAAATAGTATTTCTTACCACTTAACAGGATGCTCTTGGATTCTCTTTCCAGCTCAGCAGGGCTCTAACACAGTGCCAGACCTTTATTTTGTGGGTATCCGGTCTGTACTCCCAGTTCCAGCATTACTGTCAGCCCCCACGAGGGACGGCTGGCCCTCGGGGTTGGGGAGACAGGGGCAGAGCGTGCTAACAAGCCTGGCAGAGTAGGGGACTCGCCAGTTGGGGCCTCATCCTGCAGGACCGAAGCTGGGCAGGTGCGGAGACAGGAACGAGATGGAGAGAAGAGATCACACGAGGTTCAGTGAAGACGTCAGACAAGTTCATGGTGATGAGGCAGGTCCAAGGCGAAGCCGGGAGCAGAAGTCAGCGAGTCGTGGTCAAGGTAGGCTCACAGACAGTAACCCGGGTCAGGCGGAGTCCAGTGATTGACAGGCAAGATCACAGCGATGAGGCAGTTCCCAGGTCAAACTGGGGAGTTAGTCTGGTTCTGGGTCAGTAGGGTACGTGGCCAGGCACAGGCACGTGCAGTGCAGCTGCAGCATAGCTCAGATGAGAGTCAAGCATGACAAGCTCAGCTCAACAGCCATTCCTGTGCAAAGGGTCGGGCAGCCACTGAGTCTTCTTCCAGCTTTCTCTTGAGAAGTTCCTCAAGGCTGGCCAAGGCGTCTCAGAGCTGCCGCACAAAGCTGGGCTAGCACGCATTGCAGTCTAGTCGCAGGGAGGTGTGATCTCTGTGTCCTATATAATAATGTTTAGAAAATACGCTCTTTTTACTAATTTTAACCAAGTAAGAACATTCCTGATACGCGTCTGTTGTGGTTTATCTTTATCCCCATCCAGCAACTGAGCCCCACACGGCCGCTCGCTCACTCCCTCACCGCAGCGGGATGGGGGAGAGAATCGGAAGAGAAAAAGTGAGAACAATTGTAAGTTGAGATAAAGACAGTTTAATAGGTAAAGCAAAAGCCATGCATGCAAACAAAGCAAAACAAGGAATTCATTCACCGCTTCGCTTGGGCAGGCAGGCGCTCAGCCATCTCCATCACGTGTAACGGTTACTTGGGAAGACAAAGGCCATGACTCCGAACATCCCCCCCTCCCTTCTTCCCCGCAGCTTTATATGCTGAGCATGACATCGTATGGTATGGAATATCCCTGTGGTCACTTGGGGTCAGCTGTCCCGGCTGTGTCCCCTCTCAGCTTCTTGTGCACCCCCAGCCCACTCGCTGGTGGGGTGGTGTGAGGAGCAGAAAAGGCCTTGGCTCTGTGTAAGCCCTGCTCAGCAGTAACCAAAACACTCTCATTTGTGCTGTTTCAAGCACAAATCCAAAACAGCCCCTTACCAGCTACTATGAAGAAAATTATCTCTACCCCAGCCAAAACCAGCACAAACTCCAAAGACAATCTACTGGGATATCTACTGTAGCACATGAAATGGTCAAGAATTATGAAAATATTTAAAACAGCAATATAGGACAAGTATTTTACTGCTTGTCCATACTGTTTATCCACAGATCCGTGGCATTCAGTCTCTGCTCTGTAGATCCCAGAGGCAGACCATACATGTCAATAGTGACAAGGCAGACGTGAAACTCTTGTTTCAGCAGCTGCCATTTTCTTTCAAGTACCTGTAGGCAGAGTAGCTTATTTCTGCCACAGAGCAAATCGAAAGGAATTACTTCTAAGATTTTCAGGACCCTGGATGTGTTTTTATTGGCAAAGGGTTATCTGTTCTGTTTACAGAAAAACACTATCCATAGACCACCCCTCCCTCTTCTGCCATGGGGAAGGCAGTGGGTAGGGAACGGTAGAAGGCAAGCCCAGGTGGTCTCTGTGAGGTGCCCCCATTAATCACTTCCCTCACTCATGGAGGTCGAGTCAACCTGTGGAAGCTCAGGTTAGGAGAGGGACTCCTCCCCTCGCCTTATTTACCCTCCGCATACCTCCAACAAAAAAGTTTCTGTAAACCATTAACAAGACCTTAAATACTGAATTTACAGGACCTGGCACAGATGCTGACCTTAGGATTAACACAGGTTACATCACCCATTCATGTGATATGAAACAAAATACCAACGGGATAAATGAAGGCCCCCTGCATCTTCATTTTTTAGGACTAGCTCGCCAAGTCCAACACCATAGTAGGAAGTTTTGTGGAGCAGCAAAAACTCTGCAGGAAGCTCTTTCAAGGAATTTTCTTGTGGGCATTTAGAGCAGAGGAATTTGACTGTGATGCCTTGCAGTGCTGTGCGCAAGCTGCACCTCCCGTGCTGTTCGTTCTGCACGCTAGCATTGGGAAGGGCTTCCTGTTTCTATGACTGGGAAGCATGGGGTAGTTTTTCCTTGCTAGAGTGGGCTCATCTGCCCTGATGGGCTTATGCTCTTGGCTCTCCTGCCTGAAGATTTTTGGGGTCCTGGGCATACTTCAACGGGCAGACTTTCAGAGATGGAGCGATGCCTCTTCCAGCGCTTGCTGACAAGCGTGACTTGCCTCCAAGGTGTAACAGAATAGATATTTAGTGACATTTAGTGTTTTTGTGGACCTCATTACTCTAATCAAGGCAGTGTTTTACGTAAGGCCTGTGCAAAGCTTTCTGTACATAATGGGAACATTCGGCAGGGAGTCTGCAGGGAACTTCAAAGTTTCATTGGCGTTCACCCCAGCTAAAGGCACCAGCTGCTATTAAGGCTTGGGTTTTTTTCTTGTTTTCTCTGCTTTTGTTTCTCTGCAATTAAAGAATTACCTTAATGAGAGATTTCCAGTTATCCTGATAATGTCTCGGGAGAATGTTGAACTTCTGTGATCAACAGGAACTCTGGCAAGTGTTGGGATCTATTTACTGGAACAGCAGCCCTTCTGTCATGCAGAAGGGTAACAAGGAACAGCAAAAGCAGCATAGAGCAATGACACAGCGCAAAGCAGTTCAGTAAAAACACAAAGTCCTTTAAATCAAAACTGTCTGTATGCTCAGTGAAGATCTACAATGGGTGTCTCAGTCATTTTTGTTTACTCCTTTATATTTATTTATTTTTCTGACTAGATTAATGATGCATTGGAAAGGAGTGAGCCGGAAAAACTTGGAGGTTATTCCATAGTAAAGAAAATGATTTCAGCATCTTTATATAGTACAATTTACTTTTATACTTAGTTTAATACATACTTGTCAGGAATAAAAGTTGGATTTTTTTTTTTCCAGAGGCAAAACAAGTCATGAAGAAAACCTATTTGTAGCTGTTAAATTGCTGTCTAGATACTTGTTCTGAGTGGTACACAATTTGCATGCCAAGTTAAAACATTTTTGCTCTGTGTGTGGATTCTTTTAACTGTTCCACTTAGAAAATTTTATTTTGAAATGGTGAGTGCATTCAAGCAATGCTACCAAATTCCAGGATTATTACAATTAGTGCAGAACATTTTGTTGACCTTAATTTCTGAAAACGGTGTTTTAGCGGTTTAAGAGTTGTTAGTTGTTCCAGTAATTTTTGGAAAAAAAATCTACAAAATCTGGACGTGTTAGGACACCCAAACAGCCGTGGCGCAGCTGGTGGCGGGGCTGGGCGCGGGGCGGGCGGGCAGCCCCCTGCGGAGCCCTGGGGCGGTGGGGACAGGGGGCTGCCGGCAGGCGCCTCCTAAAATGATTCTTCTGGCTTCGATCCCGATCCGTGCATTCCTGAATCCAGCTCCTGCCTGCTGCTGCTGAGTACAGTCCGGGACTTTCCCAGGGCGTGCCCCGCAGTGTCCAGGTGACGTATTGGTCATCGGTGGGGGGGAGCTCAATATCGGTTTTGTACATATTTGTATATTTGTATATATTTCATTATTATTATAATACATTATTACTGTAGTTAGATTAAAGCTGTTTTAACTTTTCTAACCCATAAGTCTCTTTCCCTTTTCTCTGTCCCTCCCCACTTTGGGGAGGGAGGGAGTTAACAAAGAGCATCTGTGGTTTGCTTAATAGCCAGCCCAGCTTTAAACCATGACATAGTAGTAGTTAATTGTCAAGGATAATGGACCTGAAATGCATAGACAGGATAAAGTCTTTCTGACAATGAGACAATACTACCCCAGTACTCCAACTTCTCTTTTGTAAGAACCCACCACCCCATCTTCCCACCTGCAGCCTCCTAGAGGGAAAGGCATTAAGGCAAAAATTATGTGGTAGCTGGTTTGAAAACCATGCATCAGTATAGAGCCTTAGTTTTACTGAAGTTATCTTGCCATTAGAAGATGTACCTTGTGGGAGGTTGTGACAAGATTTTCAGTGAGATGAATACGCCTAGTCTTCTTCCTTAAAATGAGGTCCCCGAAGAAGGCCAAAAAGGCTTTTAAATGTAGAAAGGGGGAAAAAAAAAAGGAAAAAAAAGAAAAAAAAAAAGCTAGAATACTTGTCTTCTAAATACAGAAAACTCCAAGTGACTAGGTAAAACAGCATAGAAATGAAAGTGGTTCCCACTGTGCCCTGGTACAGTGAATTAGTCCTTCTGGGCTTGCTTTATGCCAGCTAGTGACCTTGAGTTGTAGGGAACTGTGACCATTTCCCGCTGCCCGCCACCATGGCTTGCTGCCTCTCCCCTCCATTCACCCCTGATGCCCAGCTGCTCTAGGATCCCTCCGGCTCCCCCTGTCCTCCCTGCACTTCACATCCCTCCATGGCCACCTGCCACACTGGGCAATCCATTTCAGGGGCATCCCTGGGTGTCCTGGCGGGGAGGCACAGCCTCCAGCCCTCAGCTGCAGCCCTGCTGCCTGGTGGCCAGCCTGGACGCTTCAGGGAGCTCAATGTACCCCCGAGAGTTCAAGCCTCGCAGAGGTATATGAGGAAAAACTATATATAGTTTTTCCCAAAAGCCGCTGAATTACTTAGCGTGCAGCTGCTTGTTGCTTTCCAGCAATTGCTAAATCACAGTTCAGGCTGAGGCAAAACAAAGCTGCCCTTGACTTCAGGAATAACAGGCTGCAGCCTTAATTATTCTTGAATTTAAAGGCCTACTGTTAGAACTAGACAATCAAAGAGAAGAACACTTTAATACTACTCGTGATACGGGTTTGCTGGTAACTGGCACTTTATAAAGCCGCTATTTCTTCATTTGAGCAACCTACCCTAGTTTTTGTGCCATTTCACGCTGCTTCTCCCGAGACAATGAATGGAGGAGGAAAATTCCTAATTCCGAGCACAGGGTTAGAGGAGGTTTTCCTCAGCGCCTCAAAGCAACTCTGACAGCTTTTCTCAGTGCCTGCCCTCTCCACGGTGTCACGCCACATCTGCTAATAAGGGTCTTTGTGATACAGAAATTTGCTGGTGCGGGGAAACGAGAAAAGGTGCCCTGTGCTAAATGGTTGCTCGAGTGACTTTCCAGAGCATCTCACCAGACCAGGCAGAAACGGGTTGAATGGCTGTCGGGGCTTTTTCGATAAAATGCTGACACTGGCATCACGTTTTGAATCTTTTGTGCTTCTTCACAAGTTGGGTGAGATGAATTTGTCAAATATCTATCCAGGAAATATTTGTTAGAAATACTTCAAGTTGCATATCTTTTTAGCTTGGCTGGGGTTTTTTCCCCAATTACTTTACAGGTTGCATGTGAGCAAGGTGACTGTTAGTACCTCTATTTTGTCTGCACATTTTCAAAGTGCTAGTTTGGCAGTGTTCTTTTAACTTTAGAAATCCTTAAATACATAGAGAAAATTATTACCTGTTGCTAACAAACCTCATATTCGAATAGACTTTTTAAAAAATAAAAAACAAGCCCTTTAATCCTAAGTTTTTTCCACTGTCCTGCTCCTTGGCAATACCCTCTACCTGCCAAATGTTAGGAAAACAGAAGTTAAAAGAAAGTGTTTAAAAGAGTCTTTTGAATTCTGACACATGATACTATATAAATGTTATTGCATATCAAAAGGAATTAAGCATTGGTAAACTGTTGAAGCAAAAATTTAATATGTATCAGAGTATTAATTTTAAGCATCTGTTTTTAAAACTGCACTGTACACCTGGGCTCTCTGCATGTTTTCTTTGTTTATGTTCTCACTTACAGGCTGTGTGTCTAGATCCTGATGGTAATTGAACCATTTGATCAGTTTCATATATATATATATATATATTCTGAACAAGAAATTACTTAGCTATTCAGACTAGTAAGTGATTCAGTGCCCTATTTTGGTTTGATGTTTAAAGAAAACACTTCTCTTACTTATTTTTCCTAACTCTTAACAAAATACTTTGTGATTCCCAC